>CM034059.1:6125159-6411331 GCA_019804595.1 Bruguiera parviflora
AAACGCGTGCAATCATTTAGATCGATTCGGGAAGAGGAGGTATCCAACCTCATTAGTTCTATTGCTTCGACTGCAGGATTACCATTCAACTTCAGTAGGAAGTTGTTTTCTCTAACATATGCCATCGTTGCACGGGCTAGTTTTGGCAAAAAATGCAAAGACCAAGAGGCGTTCATACCGGTTGTGGAGGAAATTCTGGAGTATGCAGGTGGCTTCAATCTCGCAGATGTGTTCCCTTCGATTAAATTCCTGCAAGTCCTCAGTGGGATGGGGTCTAGACTCAACAGTCTACGTCAGGAATCAGATAGGTTACTGGAAAGTATCATCAAAGATCATAGAGATGGAAAGGGAATGACGGAAAGAAACGGTGACAGTGAAGAAGATGATCTTGTGGATGTTCTTTTGAAGCTCCAGCAGCATGGAGACCTTGAATTTTCCCTGACAGATGAAAATATCAAGGCAGTCATTCTGGTTAGTATTCATGTACCTTTATATTGAAAAAAGGGGCGTTTACTTAACGAGTACGCAATCTTATACTTATTTTTTTCACAAAATAACTTGTTTCCGTGACTCCAACTATGACATCATGTCATTATGGAGTTACATTTAATGTTAGGCCAAGGCTCACCCTCATGTCCATTCATGTATATCCTCCAATTTTTATAATTTTCTTCTATGCCAAAACTAGAAGAATCACGTGTTTAATTAATTCTAGCTGACAATGCAATTCTATTTCAGGATATTTTTGTGGCTGGAAGTGAGACATCATCAACAGCAACAGAATGGGCAATGTCTGAAATGTTGAAAAACCCAAGAGTACTGAAAAAGGCACAGTTAGAAGTCAGGAACCAATTTGAACAAAATGGAAAAGTTGATGAATCAGGCCTGCATGAATTGCACTACTTGAAATCAATCGTCAAAGAAACTCTGAGATTGCATCCTCCAGCTCCCTTGCTAGTTCCAAGAGAAGCCAGAGAGAAATGTGAGATTAACGGGTACGAGATACCTGCAAAAACCAAAATCCTTGTGAATGCATGGGCTCTAGGAAGGGATCCAAAGTCTTGGACTGATCCTGATACGTTCTACCCCGAGAGATTCATCGATAGCCCCATAGATTACAAGGGCAATCACTTTGAGCTTATCCCATTTGGTGCTGGAAGGAGGATGTGCCCTGGCCTGTTGTTTGGCATAGCTGATATTGAGCTTCCACTTGCTCAATTGCTGTATCAATTTGATTGG
Organism: Bruguiera parviflora; assembly: GCA_019804595.1. Taxonomy (NCBI): domain Eukaryota; kingdom Viridiplantae; phylum Streptophyta; class Magnoliopsida; order Malpighiales; family Rhizophoraceae; genus Bruguiera; species Bruguiera parviflora. Next base: position 6,126,399 of record CM034059.1, read on the forward strand.
AAGCTCCCTGATGGGTTGAAGCTAGAAACACTAGATATGACTGAGAATTTTGGTGTAGCTGTTAGAAGGAAAAATGACCTGAACTTGATTGCCACTCCATACCATGGCTAGTACAGTGATGTTGTATCCTTTAGTTTGTATCAATGGAAGCTAAAACTACTCGAATACAAAGACCAGAAGTATAGTACACGTTATAATGTAATAAAATTTAGTCCTCATCATTTCATTTCATCGAGCGGAAACAGAGCACATGCATTAAGAAATGACAGCATTGTTTCTTCTATCCACCTGCTAACCATAATCTGTATCCACTTGCCCAGCAGCAACCAGAGCGGCCTACATTTAAAGTATCTATTCTGGGCTGCAAATAAAGATGTGCCAAAAACCAACATTCCACGGACTCAAAACAGAACATGCATCCAGCCAAAACCGCAGCACCTATACCAGGACCAAACACCTGGTTCTGTTGCATTAAAAAAGGTCGGAACCCCTGTAAAAAACACAAGGTCTGTCCGGACTTCCTCTAGCCCACCCTAAATTCGGTTCATGACCACCTTGTTTCAAGGCCACTAACAAAAAGTTACAGCAGACTTTAATCTCTCCTAAAAGCCTACCAAGTGTACACACTGAGGACAGCAGCATGGTGCTGCAGCATTGTCCCTTGCAGATGTTCAGTTTTGAGTTTAAAGGTTCCCTCCAAATTCAAATGTAACCTTGCACGTATCAGAAGCTCAAGAGTCTGTTTCTTGCTGGAAGAAGCTAATTACATCCATTTGTTGTAATTTGAATTTGTAATGATGTATTTCGTAAAGGGCTTCATATATAATGAAGCTTGATTATTAATGAAAAGTAAAGGCGTAGCTTTCTCTCGTTCTTTCTTTAGTTTCAATTTCTCTCCTTGATTCATCAAAATTTGCTGCATTTTGTGTTTTTTCTGCTCCTTCAAACCAACACTTCGGCATCAGTGCAAGCTCATCCTATTGTGACCTGTAACGAGAAAGAGAGTGAGAGAGAAATAGAGCAACATCGAGAGAAAACACCTTTGGACAAGTGAGTGAAAATCTAACAGTCCTCGACACAAATCCTATCCGCTTTTCTATATGGCTTCAACCAATTTCACTCCTCTTCCTCCAAATTTTTTTGACAAAAGTTATGCCCAGCGAACTGTCATGATGAAAGCTCGCCTCGGGCCTTTAGTCCGTGGGAAGTTACTGAAAGGGAAGTAGAACTAGTTCCTCTTCCAGTGAATCCAACGGTAACTCAACTAAGGAACTAAAGTGAGCAAGTCTCCAAGTGGTACAAGGCTCTGACTTGCATACATTCAGCTGCAAATGAAGTGATCTTCACCGGGATAACGACTTATGCAACAGCCAAGGATGCTTCGGAAAGACTGAAGGAGAAACTTTCAGGGAGTGAAAAAACCGAAAACATGCAATTACTCAACTAGAGAAGGGAATTTGAACTCTTCAAGATGATCCAGTCAGAGACCATAAAGGGGTGCAGTGATAGACTCCTGAAAAGTGTTGATCAAATAAGGATCATGGGAGAAGACTTCCCTTTAGAAAAACATAGTTCAGAAGGTGTTGGTCAGCATTCTAGAAAGATTTAAATCTAAAATCTCCTCTAGGCAACATTCTAAAGACCTCAGTATCATCAAACTTGTTGAGTTAATCAATGCACTTTAAGCTCAACAGCAAAGAAGGCACTCAAGGCAAAAAGAAACTTCTGAGGATGGTTTTCAGGCCAAGCACGAACAGAAGACACACAACAAAATAAAAAAGGTCGTCTATAATGTTGCTGGTCCAATTGTCTTCTTGCCCCCAACAGTTGGACTAGGATAAACTGTTCGGTGAATTTATTTCTCGCTTGGCAATAAGAACGGAGTTTCAGGTTTCAACCATTGATAGGTTTATGAAGTGCCTAAAATTGCCTTGTGTGAGACTAGATCCTTGTTTGTGGCTTGTGTTATATTGTTCATGGGTCGAGATATAATTCGTCATTATTGGGCCGTCAAAATAGCCCAAGTTTTTGTGCACTTCGGCATATGTATGTATTGTACGATTGATCCCTTATCCATTGTTGCTTCCTGTTGTGTAAGGCGAATCAATTGTTTGTTCACTATTTTAATTTCTTCGGTCAAAGGAGAATCTTTCACTTCGCAGTTGTTGTCGAAGTGCTTGTTTTAAAACGATCGTTTTTTGGAAAAACGTCAAAGAAATACTGCCGAAAATATTGCGGCGTGGAATTCAAATTGAAGTAGGTGTGGAATTTTATCACTTAAGCACCCATTTTATGACTATTAAAAACTTGACGTACCTTTGAAAAATCCATCATTTGAACGGAATTTCAGAGCATGAACTTGAAACTGAGGGAAGCAGGAAAAAAATAATAATAAGAGAGATTTGAGATGTTTGAATTTATGTTTAAGATATATTTAATTTACTGTATGTATATAATTTCTTTTTTTCTAATGTATCTTCTTAGAAAGGACCTTCGTGGAGTTGGCCGTATCCAGCAACAGCATGTTGTTCAAAACACAACTTTTGCTTGAGAGTCATGGAATGAATCATAATTGCTTTGTAAAACAACGTGGGGAATTAAAAAAAAAAAGATAATAATAATAATAATAATAACCACTGTCACTTCAAAACATGAAGGTCTCTGTTGCATTCGTCACAAGAGCTGCAAAAGTCAGCCAAGCCGGCTAATAAAATTTTATTTGGAAAAAAGGGTCAACAATCGCTACTGTATTAAGATGAGCCGTTGAAGCATACTTCAATGCCTTTAAATCCTTTATACAAGTTGAGGAAAAGCCGTGACAAACTGCCTCCAGTGCTTCACATTTTGAGTCATGGAGTACCAATTGCCATCCATTTCAATAGCCATAATCTTCCTCTCCTTCATCTTCGTCACAGTGAAGATATCGAAACAATCAAAAAGGAATCCCCATACACCAAATCTACCCCCAGGTCCGAGGAGGCTGCCTATTATAGGAAACATTCACCAGCTGCTTTGTTCTTTGCCCCACCATCGTCTAGCAGAGTTCTCAAAGAAATATGGAGGCCTTATGTACCTTCAACTTGGTGAAGTTCCACATGTCATCATTTCATCCCCAGAGGCAGCTAAGGAAATGATGAAAACTCACGATGCCATCTTTTCCCAAAGGCCCTTTAGCCTGACTGCTAGCTTCGCAACTTATAATCTTAAGGATATTGTGTTTGCACCATATGGAGAGTATTGGAAGCAGTTGAGAAAACTGTGTGTATTGGAGTTGCTGAGTGCGAAACGCGTGCAATCATTTAGATCGATTCGGGAAGAGGAGGTATCCAATCTCATTAGTTCTATTGCTTCGACTGCAGGATTACCATTCAACTTCAGTAGGAAGTTGTTTTCTCTAACATATGCCATCGTTGCACGGGCTAGTTTTGGCAAAAAATGCAAAGACCAAGAGGCGTTCATACCGGTTGTGGAGGAAATTCTGGAGTATGCTGGTGGCTTCAATCTCGCAGATGTGTTCCCTTCGATTAAATTCCTGCAAGTCCTTGGTGGGATGAGGTCTAGACTCAAGAGTCTATGTCAGGAATCAGATAGGTTATTGGAAAATATCATCAAAGATCATAGAGATGGAACGGGAATAACAGAAAGAGACGGTGATGGTGAAGAAGATGATCTTGTGGATGTTCTTTTGAAGCTCCAGGAGCATGGAGACCTTGAATTTTCCCTGACAGATGAAAATATCAAGGCAGTCATTCTGGTTAGTATTCATGTCCCTTCATATTCAAAAAAAGGACGTTTACTTAACGAGTACGCAATCTTATACTTATTTTTTTTCACAAAATAACTTGTTTCCGTGACTCCAACTATTCATGTCATTATGGAGTTACCTTTATTGGTAGGCCAAGGCTCGCCCTCATGTCCCTTCATGTATATCCTCCAATTTTTATAATTTTCTTCTATGCCAAAACTAGAAGAATCACGTGTTTAATTAATTCCAGCTGACAATGCAATTCTATTTCAGGATATTTTTGTGGCTGGAAGTGAGACATCATCAACAGCAACAGAATGGGCAATGTCTGAAATGTTGAAAAACCCAAGAGTTCTGAAAAAGGCACAGTTAGAAGTCAGGAACCAATTTGAACAAAATGGAAAAGTTGATGAATCAGGCCTACATGAATTGCACTACTTGAAATCAATCGTCAAAGAAACTCTGAGATTGCATCCTCCAGCTCCCTTGCTAGTTCCAAGAGAAGCCAGAGAGAAATGTGAGATTAATGGGTACGAGATACCTGCAAAAACCAATATCCTTGTGAATGCATGGGCTCTAGGAAGGGATCCAAAGTCTTGGACTGATCCTGATACGTTCTACCCCGAGAGATTCATCGATTGCCCCATAGATTACAAGGGGAATCACTTTGACCTTATCCCATTTGGTGCTGGAAGGAGGATGTGCCCTGGCCTGTTGTTTGGCATAGCTGATATTGAGCTTCCACTTGCTCAATTGCTGTATCATTTTGATTGGAAGCTCCCTGATGGGTTGAAGCTAGAAACACTAGATATGACTGAGAAATTTGGTGCAACTGTTAGAAGGAAAAATGACCTGAACTTGGTTGTCACTCCATACCGTGGCTAGTACGGTGATGTTGTATCCCTTAGTTTGTATCAATGGAAGCTAAAACTACCTGAATACAAAGACCAGAAGTATATTGCACGTTATAATGTAATAAAATTTAGTCCTCGTGATTTCATTTCATCGAGCGGAAACAGAGCACATGCATTAAGAAATGACAGCATTGTTTCTTCTATCCACCTGCTAACCATAATCTGTATCCACTTGCCCAGCAGCAACCAGAGCGGCCTACATTTAAAGTAACTATTCTGGGCTGCAAATAAAGATGTGCCAAAAACCAATATTCCACGGACTCAAAACAGAACATGCATCCAGCCAAAACTGCAGCACCTATACCAGGACCTATACAATTTAATTTGCAGATATAGGGGGTAAAAAACAATCAGTCAAAACGTAGGGGCACGGATCCTTCGTCATTCAACTACCATTCAATTGTTCAATCTTTAAATAAGCAAAAGGATCTTCTGCCAGATATGCGGATCACCTCTCCTTGCCAATTTGAGAGCGCTAACATGTTTGAAAATAGAGGGGTATTTTAAGAATCAGGGCATATTCAATTGGTAAATGGAAAGTGAGGATTATTTTCATTTTAAATTTTGCAGCCAACAATTTTCCTCCCAAAATCACCTAGATGACTTGAACTATAAATACGTTTTGATATAAATTATTATGATAAAATTTCTATTATCTTTCCAAAAATTTGAACATGTGAAAAGGGTGTAACTTCATTTTTCTAAATCTTTTTAAAAATGCGTAGACCATTAAGGGGTGTAACATGAATTGCACAATATGCCCATGAAGTCCAAAGAAAAATATTACCCCATTAATTTAACCAACAAAAACTAAAAGCAAAATATTGTGTGTTAATCACCTGTTAAACTACATCCCTGTGCTTCCAAATCTCATCTTGAAAGTGAATCAAAATCCGATGCAACAACCAATTTCACATGCCACTTGCAGAAAGAGTCTCTATTTATCATTAAAACATAATTTATTTTTAAGAAATTATATAATAATTTTAAAAAGCAACATAATAACAACAACTAATAATATTTTAATTAGTTCTATTAATAAATAAAACATACTGAAAAGTATAATATTAGTTTTTATGTATTATTATATTACATAATCTTTCTTTTAATGTCACATCGATTAATAGTATCATCCGTGATAGTGCTGTGACCATCTTTTCCTACCTCGAATATCCCATATAAATTTGGAACAAGACAAATAAATTAAGATTTTTTTTTTTTAACAATTTTTTTCTGATGATTGATGCCAGGTGGGAGTTACTTGACAGCAAAAGAGAATCTCAAGATCATCTTTCCGCTTGGGTTTGAATTATATTAAGAGCACAATTGTTTTTCCCAACCGTCTTTTCATTATATCTCAATTATAATGACCAGCAAAGCAATCAAATTCAAACACTGTTTAAGTTGACTTTACGGATAAGTTTCATTATCATATCAGAAAGATTATTGGCTGCACAGCTTGTACTAATTTTTCTTTTCTTTTTTTTTTTTTTTTGTAATTATCTCTGTTATGATATGATTTTGTAGACAAAAATAATACCTAACATTGATATACTTAGCTCCTATATTGTACATTTAGTTTTTGACTTTGGGCTGCCACAATATACAATATTAGAATCTTATCATAGGCCCAAAATGCATAGCGGAATTGGTCACTATAATGCTTCTTTCGGTGCTTTTGTTACAGCGATTTATTCACTTGTCATTGTCGACAAGATGGTTTATCGATTATAAATTTGTTGTTTTAGCGAATGACATTGTAAGATAGAGTGAAAATCAATCTGTCAGGTATATCCTCTCATCCTGATCTCCACATGATTGGAGCTTCAGTATAAATTTTGCAAAATCAATAGATACGAACATATGATGGAGACTAGTTGGACACAGAGACCCGGTAGGAAAGTACCACTACTGCTTGAAATCTCCAGGGCACCGAATAAATTTATAGAATTGTTCAAACTTTTCGTCTTATTTAAACAACATTATTATTAACTCGGCATTTTTGCAATTGGATACGAAATTTATAGAACACATGTTGGAGATTAGTCATCTTCATGATGATCAACACCCTGTATCTTTTCAGGGGTCGTGGATACATGGTCTGGTTTGTAAATGGACCTTGATTTATAGATCTGCCTCACTTATTATGAACTTTCATTTAATCACCCTTTTGTTGCCACTTGATTACTTATGTTTGAATTGTCAACTTGTGTGTATAAGTGTGTGTGTGTGTGTGTGTGTGTGTGTGTGCGTGTGCGCGTGTGTGTGTGTGAGAGAGAGAGTGTGGTTTGGAAACGAAAGTGTTTCCACTTTATACATAGGATAGACAAAGGGTCACTCGCAGAAACAAGTTTCAGGAAATACACAAGATTGAAAAAGAGAGATTGTATATTTATTCTATATGACCATCAATCTGTGATAAGCAGATAGATGACAGTCAGTCTCACAATCTCTTACTTTTTTTCTCCCCACCTGTACGTAGTAGCAGCACACAACACTTCAATAGCCATTTTGATCATGGCTGCGCTTGGGTAAGGTGAGCATCAATATCTTTGCTGCTATGGATACAGAACTCAAGCAATGAAGTTGGGTCTGGATCTTTGGGATCCAGCTTCTCATATTCCAGGGTCCAATGAACCAGACTGCCCAGACCATCTGGTTTTGGTGTGGCCTGAACAGTGAGCTTGAAGTCTTTGTACTCCTTCAGCAGGTCTCCTTCTACCAATTTGAAGGTTGTTGACAGGTTCTGGTCATCTATGGCTTCTATGACCTCCTTAGCAACTTTAACCCCATCTGTTATAGTTTCATCATTCCAAATCATCTGTCACAGACTGTCATAAGTATATAGTGAAAGCAAGCTTAATTGGTCAAGTCCATATGTTTCCTTCTACGAGACTCCGATCTAAGCCTGTCTATCCATGAAAAGGGAGGACAAATTATAAGGGGCATTCTCAGTGAACGAGGCTTCTCATTTCAGGGAGTGGGAAAAGATCAGATGAAAATATTTCACAAGACTATTTTTGCCATTCAAAACTTTGCCCTCTGGATCAATAAAGTTACCTTTGCCGCTACAAAGTAAAAAAAGACACTGATAAATGATAAGAAGGTGGTTGATACAAAACAACATGAGCATGTGGAAATCAGGGGATAAAATTGGAAGTTTGGCCAACTCATACAATGATAAATGATGAGAAGGTGCTTACCATGTGTATAATCCCAGCAGATGACAGTGCCCACTTTACCCCACTCACCTTCATGAAGCCCGCAGCCATGTATTTTGTCAGGGGCCATGTTGTTGACATGGTGTGGTCTGCAACTGAAGACATCACGAAACAAAGCAGCCGGTGCTTTGATCTCTACATCGCCCTCCAATTTACCAGACAGTCATTTTCTTGGGTGACACAGTTTTCAAGAGGCAGAAGTTTAGAACAAAACTTCAAAGCTGTAGAAGAGAAACTACGAGAGGAAGAGATGCTCCCTGACTCTTTTATAGATGGACTCTGTGAGTGCTTAGGCAACTCTATTTTGCTTATTGACCCTTATTACAGAGTGGTAATTTAGAAAAATGGTACTAACTTTTTTTTCCTGATTTGTTATTATTTTCAGTTTTGCAAATAATATAAGCTCAAATCTAATCCTGGATCTTTATATAAACGTTTAAAAAAGATCAGATATAATACATGCAACATCTTAGCCTTTATTTTGGCATAGGGATAACGTTGGGGGCCAGAGGCCCCAATATTGAAGCCAAAAACAAAAAAAAAAAAAAAAAAAACAGAAAGAAAGAAAACAAACTCCAAAAAAATATTAAAAAAAAAATTAATATGAGTTCACAAATATATAATTATAAATATAAATTATAATTAATGTTGATATTTTTTATATATAATAATAAATAATTATAGTTAAATTGTGTCTATTATTATTTATCAGTGTCTCTCTAATGGAATTCATTCAAAATTTTGTTCCCCAGTGCCTATATGACCGATCAAATTCGATTCTTGATTGACAAGTAAAGAAGCCCTTCTCTTTGCCAATTGAACTAAATTTGTTCCTAAAATCGCTACATATTAAGCTAATATTACACATATTAGCACAAGTACACCTATTTGTGCTGCACCTTATCAGTAATTGCAGCGATTTTGAGGACAATTTGATGATTACAATGGAAAAAAACAAAAAAAAAAAAAACATTGTTAAACCAATAATTAGGAAAAATTATTGAAAACAGAGGGGATACACTAGTCGTCATGAACATTAATTATCAATCGGGGATCTCAGCTATCAATCCGGATGCAAGGGTAAGATACAATTTGTGAGATATCACAAGGGAAAAAAAAAACAAAACAAACAAAAGAGAAAAAAAAAAAAAAAACTCCTGCAACTCATGGGATTTATTAACAATTAAAAGTGTAGATAAAGTTTAAATTATAACGTTTGAAAAAAAAATTTATTATTTTGTTTACGATTCAGTTAATTTTTATCTAAAAAAATTAAATAAATTTATCAATACTCTCCAACATTAAAGAAACCATAAAATTACATTCTGTATGCCGAAATCCACGATTATCGGCTCAAGATGAATCAGCAATATCAAATTGAGTGAAAGATGGGTTGGGTGGATTAGGTAGTATTAATTCTCTAATTTATTAGTAGAATTTTTCTATATATAAATCCCTAAACTAAATCATTGCCACATTGGTCAGCAGGTTGAAAAATGAATGTATTAAAGACAATTAAAACTAAAATAACCATGCGAAGCAAAAACTTTAGATTTTTCTGTCATTCTTGCGACATTATACAGCTACATGGTATTAAATCAACAAACATGCAACAGATACAGGCTTGATAAAAAAAAATTAAAAATAAAAAATTACTTGGCGATTAATTAATTAGTTGAATGAACCATGAGATCATTTATATATATATATATATCACAAATCTTCACAATCATAAATTTGTTTAATTTTAATAAAATAAAAATATCTACACTATATCAAATTATATCCATGTACAGAAGCTAACGCAAGTGCTTGTGCTGACTGACTGATCATAACATGACATTGCTCCTTCAATTACCAACGCATAGATATTCTAGTAGCAAAGGCGAATACAAAAGTATGCAATATAGTTTTTTTTTTTTTTTGGAGTAGCTTAGGAGCTATTTCAATAGCAAGATCAAGCCAAACATAAAAAGTATACGATCAAAGGTTCAGTTCTTCCAAAAATTAAACTATAGATTAAACTATTAGAGAATGTCAACATTTTTAAAATTTTCCCATAAGATCTTGCTAAGAAAAAACAATAAAATGGTCCTTCAATAGAAAGCGGAGATATGAGAATCCGGAACTTATTCTATTTTCATCCTTTTCTTTCTTTTTTTTTTTTTAATTTGTTGAAAACGTGGATCAATTTTATTAAGAAAACATAAGCCAAAAAGAAAAAAAAAAAAAAAGTCCAGTACAGTAGAGAATAACAAATGACCACAAAAGATTAACTGTAACAAAAATTAGAGCTAAACAATAAATTTAGTTTGCCCAATAGTGTTTTCTCTTAAAATGAATAATTTAGTACTGCTCAGTGTACACGAAACTTGAATATCCCAAGCTTTTCATATAAATTTAATATTGTTAATTTATAAGTCCAAATATATGTTTATAACGAATTAATTAATCTGATTTAATTTAATAAATAAATAAATTAATTAAAAATAATTACATAAAAAAAGAAATTAAAAAATTTTAAATTACTCTTATATAAAAGACTCTGTATAATTACTATATGAATAAAAACAAAGACAAAAAAAAGTTTATTTATTCTCATATTTTATGATATTTGAATTATAAAAAAAATAATTTTGTTGTAATTTTATTTAAATTAAAAATTAGTAATTGAATTATAAAATATTAAATTATGAATAATTGTTGTTAAAATATTTTATATTTTTGTAGCTAAATTTTGTATAAAAATTATGTATTTAATTTTCAGCAAATATTATAAAAGCTACATTCGACAATGAATGATGAGAATCCGCCAATTCATTGGAAACTTTTTATACTTTTTTTGTGGCTGATACAATCTTTTTTTTTTCCTTTCTTTTTCGAAGAAAAAAACAAAAAACAAAAAGGCTCAATCCCAATCGAGGCTGTTTGTACGTGATAACGAAGGCATCGAACTTTTGACAGCGGAACAAAACCCAAAAATATAATTGCATGGCTAGCTGCAGGCCTGTTGCTAGTCAACGCGGTGCCATGCCAGCGACCGACAAGGACGAAACATGTTGACGTGAACTATAGGCCATGATGATCCATGATCAAGCGACCCCATTAGCCTTGGAAAATTAAAGTGAAGTCGCATTCAGATCACATACACACACGCCGATAATAGTTCTATATATATATATAAATAAATAAATAAAAGTCTGAATGAGTGGCTGTGCAACTTAGCTCAGGATGGATGTCATATTCGTGTAATGACAACAAAGGAAAGCAATTATTATTGTTAGTTTTTGTCCCTTTTTCCGAAGGTTTGGCTCACTCCACACCCATGATCCGTGGCACTGGAGAAGACTAAAGAAATGCGTATGCTGGGAAAATAGCGCAGAGCTTCTGTCTAGTAAAACAATGGTTGAATGTTTTAGATTTAGTTTCTGTAACTTTGCAACAGCATTGTCCCGTTGTATGCCAGTGATCGATGGCTCCAGACGTTTTGAAAAGTTGTGCCCGAGAGCCCACAGCATATGGTTTCTTAGCGCCCTCTGGGTCTTCGTGTCAGGGATGGCATGCACGGTACCTTTCTGGAGTAGTTTGCTGAGGTGCGATGTTAGACTTTGTAGTCTAGATACAATAAATTGAGTTTAAGAAAAAGTTTTTCAGGAAACAGTTAAATTATTTTTTTAAAACTTCGAAGACGCCTAGCGAACTAAATTTCAAGCCCTGCAGATTTAGCAACTGCCGTGAAGACGAATTCGACGGCAATAAGTGGAACAACTTTCGCAATTATCCCAACAACTTGTGTCACAACTAATGTCACATCTCCAGCACCGCTAGTTTTTTTTTTTTTTTAAAGAAAATTATGATTATTGGGCAGTCAAAATCAAAGCATTCTCCATGACCTTTGGTCATTGAAAGGTACTCCGAATCAGATATGAAGCACGACTAGAGTAGACAATCACATTTACCTTAATTTCTTTTATATCCCAATAATTTTACTAAAGTTTATAAAATTCTATATTATTTATTTCTGTGATTATCAAACTATATTTATACTTTCTAAACTTATCTGGATAATTAATAAAATAATCAATAATTATTTCTTATAAATTCTTATTTCTTCTAAATATTCAAGTATCTTAATTGGAGGGAGTAAGGCGCCCGATTTTATCTACATCAAGGAAGCTTCTCAATATCATAATAGCATATGGTTTCCGTTTTATTTAGTAGAATATGCGTTAAAGAACTCAACCACCGAATGTTCTTTTAAGCAGCCTTAACAAGGCATGCATCAATATCTTGACACAGGCTGACCAAAAAAATGCGGGTGATTTTCTGGAGCTGGGATACTCTTGTCTCTCTTTTCGTATTCAATATTCAGTTTCATGCAGCCGCAGGCGGGCGTCGGGCTGGAGCTTGGAATGTACTATTTTGTGATGCAAAATTTCTTGTGAAGCTTGAAGGCGTCTCCTTCCAGGCCAATGTAGGCAATCGAAATGTTTCCATCAGGGTACTCAGCTCTGGCACTGTAGCTCAGGGATTTCACCTTCTGCGGTAAAAAAAAAGGCCACAATAAAAAGAGCACTCCAATCAATCCAATTCCCCAAAAATATTGAAGCTTAGAGAACTAAGTGTAAGTGGGTTATTCTTTTACTTTTTTGGTTGGTTCATCCAAACGAATATTTGAGTCATCATGCCCGAATTATAACTGCAATAACACAATCATATGATCGCAATTGAGGTCGATAACGAAAAGTCACAGGCATCTCTCTCTCTTTTTTTTTATTAATAATATAGTCAGTAGCTAGTTTGTGAGATATCAAAAGAGGAGAAGAGTACAGGTTTAAGAACACTGAGAATGCAAAGCACTCCCAACTAAAGCTCACTCTGTTGTGAGAAATGTTCGAACTCCTAATCTCTACGAAGAGTAATGCTCTTTGGGGCCAATCAGGCTAGCATGGCTGGCTGAAAGTTGTAGATATCGAATAAAACATTATTATAGATGTTTACTTCTTAAAAAATTATAGAAAGTTTGAGACTTGATAAGTGACTGCTCACCCTAATTCCTTAATTAGTTGAGCGATAAAAGTAAAACTTGCTATACCTACCCAAGTTATATGCGCGAAGCTTGATGCATCCACTCTGTTCCCAGGCACCATCAAGCAACCGGACTGATTGAATCTCTTCTGGAGAACAATTTGGAAGCCTGCAGCCTTGTGTCCTCGTAAAATCACGGACGCTCTTAGCCCGGCGACTTGGTTTCCATGGTAGTCTCAATCTTTGTGCGAACGGCCATGAAGGGTGGGCGTGCCAGCAAACTCTAAACTGAATTTTCCAACGCCGTCTCTTTGTACATGTGCACAGATGGTGCTATTGGTTCGTTCCACAAATTTAATCTGGCCAAAACATACTTAGATCAGGTGGTTCTCTATCTTTTCAGCAGGTCTTAGGCCCTGAATTCACTCTTTTCACAAAACAAGAAAGACAGGCCTTACCATCTATTTATCTACAAAATCAAGCCATTATACCCTTTCAGTAATTGCGTGAAGAAACTTCATTAATCTCATGTACCAAAGATATAGAACTCTTTGTTGATCAATTGGCTCTAAGCAGGTTCATATATCAAATGAGGCTAATTTTACTAATGAGCTACGTTACACAGACGGAGGAGCTCATGAATGGGGCAAAGACATGGATTGCGTCACTTGTATTAAAATATTTTTTCAAAAATATCAAAATTTTTCTCTAAAATGATATAATGTGTGTGACAATTAACAGACTATATAAAAAAAATAAAATAAAATATGAGTAGAGTTTGAGAAAAAAAAAACACAACAAAAATTGTACTTTTTACACATTTTATTAATTTTCATTAATATTAAATAATTTTTTTAAAATAAAAAAATTATATTTCAAAAAAAATATTTTTTAATTCAAGTAACGTCAAGTTGACATCACCTACGTTTGACTCCTTCTCTAAACCCCGTCTGCCTACTTTCTTTTTCCCTGCCTACGTGGAGGGAGGGAGGGGGGGCTTTGTTAGGAGCCTGCTATATTTATAGATACAAATAGCCCTCACAAAAAGGGTTTATATTATATATAATATCATCTGTTTAGTATAAAATATTTTATATATGATATAGATTTTTTTATAATTTTTTGTGTCTACGAAATTTCTGTTCCCCAAGATTTTTTTTTATAATAAATTCATGTTTGACGCTGATCAAAACCACAAAAAAAAAAAAAAAAAAAAAAAAAACTTTCGTATGATTGTAACGATGACTGTGTTTCGAAAGATGTCATTTCTCGAACTTCGAAAGCTATATTTTATGTCAAATAATGAAGTCTGGGTCGGTCTCATCTGGGCAGCTGTAGTTCTCCCTTAGGGCAACAGCTTCTTTCCTTACAATATCGAGACATAGTTTCATTATTATCTCTTCAGCTACGGTGTTAGAACAGGACTGTTATGGTGAAAAACCACGACTAAACAACAATTTTAATCAAATGCCCAATGAAAAGCCCAGTCAAACAATCGTATCTCAGACTGCTTGCTCCGATTTGGATGGAATATGAATGGGAATTCTATAATATAATAAAATGTTAATGGAAATCTTGTAAATGTAATATGGAATATGGATGGAAGTTCTACGATATAATGGAACTAAGAAAATCGTGCTGCAAGAATGTTGGTCAAAACAGAGGTCTGGCTCTCATGGATAAGCACACTGTTACACTGGCCCATCAGGACTACCTTAATGGCAGGCTGGTAGCTTTGCTGCCTTATCAATACCCAGTGGAGGAGATAGCCCCCAGGGTTTTGAGGGGCTTTAAGGCTACGTAATTACATATGCATGTTACTTTTGTGAGCAGTTTGGGTCAATTTGTCTCTGAAGACTGATAATAATTACAAATTTTAATTTTAATTTTAATTTTTTTAATATTTATTTTTATTTTTATTAAAAATATATAAAATTCATAAAAATAAAAAAATATATTTGTATTATATAATTTATGATGTCATAAATTCTTTATAAATAAATAAAAATTTAAATTTAAATTAAATTTCAATTGAAATATCATATAATATGATTTGTAAGTATAATCTATATATAAAAGGTTTTAAAAGAAAATTTTGATCTCATCGCATCGAGAACAAGAGGACGCACTAATAAAAAATAAAAAAAACTAAAACTAAAAAGGGCTATTGAGCATTATCTGCATAATTACACACCCAAGTGATGGGCCTAATATTAATGAGGTTTCAAAAAATGTATTGTCTCAACCACCTTAAGCAACTATAATACTACTGAATTCAAAAATACTTTGACATATTCTAGTAGTTAAAGAATTTCTTTTATATCATTTATTTATTGATTTGAATTTTTGTTAAAGTTTTTGGTGGGTAATGAAATCTACATTTGATTTTACATAATTTTGGTGGAACCTACATTTTATAGGAGTTACTGGTGTTCCTTCGTTTAAGGGTAAATCCAGTGCAATTCTCTTTTACGATAATATAATAGTTTTTCCATTTCTAGGAAAAATAAATAAATAAATAAAACAACTAACCTATATAAATAAATAAATAATGCAGCCAAAAAAAAAAAAAGAAGAAGAGAAAATCTATGTAATACATTGAGGAAGGAGTATGATACTCTAGTTAGTAAACTAATGTTTTGACAACTAAATTGCTTAATAGGAAAAGCGACATCATTTCTGTTTTTTTTTTTTTTTTTTTTTTTGGAATTTCATCTCCCAATACGTCGTGTGCTGTGTGAATAGTTCTTTTATTCGAGTTTCGCACGAGTTTAACTGTCTTATTTATGATATAGTAACAATGTTTATATTAATGGCTACTGGCTTTGGCGTATGAGACGGAATTTAAGAATGCCTCTTTACAGACTCTTTATATAGCATATTTTAAACACTTTCTTTCCACTTCTTATTAAACAATATGATTTCCTCTTTTTTTGGGGGGCGGGGGAAATGGATGTTACAAACTTATAGTGTTGGTATAGGTGGTCTTACCGAGATTTTTTAGATTATTTTCAAATATGAGATATCCAAAGTGCATTCACTCTTATATGTGTTTTTAGTTTTGACATACGTCTACTTTTGACGAACATAAGTCAAAGCTTATTGAATCTTATTGATTCATTTGTTGATTTTGTTGTTAAATTGACAAAGTGATCATAGCTTTGATTGATTTTTTTTTTAAATTTTTTTGTATGTCTAATTGAAATGGTAATTTAATTAATAATTTAGTATTTTTATAATAATTTTATTTTAAAATTTTTAATATGATTTATTTTTAGATATAAAATGAAAATTTAAATTAAATGTATATTTTAAAATTTTAAATTCATTAATATTAAAATTAAATGTAAAAAAAATTACTTAAATTTAATAATATTTAAATAATAATTTTTAAAATAAATTAAATAAAAATATTAACGAATAATTTATAAAGATTATAATTGATATACTTATAAAGTATTTTTCTTTTTTTTTTTTTTGTAAAAAAAAAATATATGGTAGAGAAGCATGAATGTGACGTGCCTTAATCAACATTAATTAGTAGGAGGACTAGGGTGGTTGATACATACGGGGATATTGTTTAGAAGCTTAGCAATTTCAAACATCCCATAACGTGTGTGGGACCCTTTTCATTTCTCGTGGCTCCCATATTAATTGGCTATAGTAATGCAGGCAAAGATACATTTCAAAGAGATGAATGCAAAGCTAGCAGCTAGCAATTAAAAGCGTGGGTGGGTGGAAGCAATAAACGGGAGTTTTATGGGATTCATAGACAATGTGAGAAGAGAGGCAGTTGAATTCTGATCAGACCCTCTTTAACTCCCACATTTAAATGCACTATAATGGCACCCAAGCAAACATTCATTTCATGGGGGGAGCTCAACTCTCCTTGGTCCCTTATTTTGTACAAATATTCACATCGATGCCCACAACTTTGTCATCGTATACTTCCATGGAATCTTTTGAACTCGTCAAAACTAACAAATAATATTAATTGGAAGTAACAACATATCTTCGCTTTTTCACCAGCCACTTCTTGGGAGTTTCAGTGTTCTCCAGACACTCCTGATTCCAAGGAAGTTTCCATGGCTTCTCTATAGATCGCACCTCGAGAGCCCCAAATTTGTTTTCTCCATAGGTAACATGGGGCAACAAATATTATGCCCAAACCATTAATTGAGAGCCCCAAATTTGTTTTCTCCGCAGATAGAGAGAGAGAGAGAGATTCTTACACCCCTTTCTTCCGTTAAAAATTGAAACTTTCTGAAGGGCACGTTTACCAACAAGCAAATTGTAGCAGTTCAAATGTCATTTTATGAGGATCCTGCATATCAAGATTGGGAAGTGCCTCGTGCCTGCCTCTTACTACACAGTGTTTAGCAGTATGCACAAAGAGGCCACTCCTAAAATTCGTCACATTAAAAGTTTGCACAGTATAAAATCAGCATAGTTACAATAAGAGTTTTATCTACTTCATGTACTCTAGACGTTGACGTAGGTTTAGGTTTACATTGTGCCAATATCATCGTTAAACATATATTATTAGTAAACCCCATTATTAATCATGATCGACTATCAACAAATGAAAAATATATAATTACTAATTATTATAAGTACAATAATACATGGTTAGTTGCAAGTCCCAAGCCCTGAGAAAGCGTGTTGGCCCAGTGCGACAGTCATCCTCTTCGACAAAAACGGGTGGCATTTAAGTCAAACGCACACCCCTCTCCCTACTGGCGCGCTGCACCCAATTGTTGAACCCAGGCATTTTGCACGCAGCCTCTCAGCGACATGTATTCATCAGGCACCGCCATAAACATCACCCGTATGTCGTCGTCGTGGCCTACTCATCCACCGTTCATCTCTTCCATGAACAACCACCGCTTGGGACTTTTTCTTTTTTTTTTTTGATAAATGATCAAAGTGCTTAGGTTGCACAGATTGTTAGGTTTTGCGGTACGTAATTAGGCAATGACTCTCTCTTTTTTCATACATGATAAAACGGGCGATGACTAACATGATAGCATTAATTTCACTACAATATTACTACAAACTGAGCGCCAGACATGCTCTGCTTACATGCCATTTACGAGGAAATGGAAGCTAGAATTCATGCCTAGATATGATTATAAAAATAACTAAAGATGTTGATTATGATGCAGTCACCCAATCTAACTCCTGGCAAGCATGTTTCTACCCCAATATGTGATCAAAGTTAGCACCCTTGACTTGAACTCCCCTTTTGTGAGAAAACTTCAACTCATTGATTACATAAAACTGGCTAGAACTACTATTAGCAATAACACCGATGCAGGTTCTTTGACTCAGGACAGGACCGAATCTACAAAAGCTACCACTTCACATTATCTTCACCTATATATTTACAATCGTTCGATATATATTCACATCTAATAAAAGAGAATTAAGGATCACGGGTATGCAATTAATAGTTATTACAGTAACTCCCCATTTGTATCTCTGTCCGGCATCAAGGCAACATGTGTCTATGTAACAAAGTTCTAGCAATTATGCCTCAATTTCAACATATTCCACTTTATGATTTGCCCTTTTTAGGGGGCACTAAAGTGAATTTAGAGCGATTAAAAGTAAGTTCCACAATCCGTGCGTTGTTTCTCTCTTTTGCTTTATTTTTCAGGAAGAAAGGGCATGTAAGGAAAATGCTTGTAGATTGTATTAACCCATGATTGCATGGAGCATGGTCTAATTGTAGAATAGTACCAGATACGAACAGCACCCATAAGTTTCACATATTTTTTCCAATCTTCTTGTTGCAGGGCATGAAGGTTGGTTTTTTCAGAAGATAAAAGTGTAACAAAAAAAGCTTCATATACACGGTGCGTTTTCACTGGCTGGGATACATATGCATCAAAATCTTCGAAAAGAGTAATTAAAAAAAGAAAGGAACTACACTATTCAAAAAAAGAGAGACTCAAAATATACGTGTTGGTATCTAATTGCGAGGGCAACGGCTGCAAAGAAGATGAGTAGAGAGTAACTACACATTAAAATTCAAACACGAGTTTTAATTAGCAGAAGTGGTAATACAACAGAAGTAAAAACACTGCAGAAAAGAAACAAGAGCATTGACACTAGCCTTCTCTTTTTGGCTTTCCATTTTTTCCTTTCTCCCCGCCCCAACGTTCTCAAAACAGCCATTGCTACATTTCCCCACATTCATTAACCAACACCCCCCCCTCTCCCTCATTAAACACCACTGAAAAGGCTAAAGCCCATGCTCCTCATCTTCTACCTCTCTTTCTTTCTCACAGAAGCACTTCGACATTCAAAAGAAAACGAAAGCAATGAACAAAAGGCTAATAGCTAGCAGAAAACATGTTGGCATGCAGCTTTTAATTAATCTCTGGTCTTGGAAGACTTCTTCCGGCATAGAAACATTACAAAAGTAGCAGAAGAACAGAACCTAACATGCTGTTTGATTCCATTTTTCTCCTAGCTAGTTGTGAAGAGGATTGGGACCTGTGTGAATTATTCTCATATTGTCTCCATATAACTTGTCTGGATCTCCTTCATGAGCTTCAGCATCCACGGGCTGACTCTGGCTTCTTGGAGGTGCATGAAATTGAAACCACTGTTTGTCAAGCAACCTGGCCTTTGTTCGCACTGATGATTTTACAATCTCTCCAGTTTCTTGATTAAGAAGAACAACTAAAAAGAAACAAACTTGAGCAAGAATCAACAGAATCCACAAGAACACCATTGCAACCATTGCAGCTCTAGACCCTGTATTTGACCTCTTCTTCCCTTTAGTTTCTACCCAACACTCTTTAACATGAATGGTCATTGTGCAGCAAGAAGCTAGCAGTAGCACCACTTAGATTGCCCACCAGAAAACGCAGTTAGTATATAAAGGGAAGTGGGATTTAAATAATTCTTTGAATCTTTGTGGAATTTTCAAAGCTAAAGTTGGCTCTCTCTCTCTCTCTCTCTCTCTCTCTCTCCCACACACACACACACACACAAGAGAATGGCTTGGCTAGAAAGGAAAAAAAGTTTTTTAACTTTGGGGGCTCCTCATCTGGTGGGTCTAGTCACATGATATTTGACCCTTGATTCATGGAACCTTCTTATAATTTTCTTATTTTCCACTCTCACTCTCACTTAAAATCCTTGGACTTTGCCCCTTTTACTAACTTTTCACAGTCTCTCACACAACAGAACACACACAATTCTTTGTTTTTGGTTTTTGCTTCTTCTTCTTTCTTTCTTTTTTTTCTTTTTCTTTTTCTTTTTGGGGAATCTGTTTTTGTTTTTGCTGTTGCATTTGTTTCCCTTTTTCATCTCTTGTTTGCTTGGAGAGGGGTGTTGTGGGTCTGTCTGTCGAGTAGTAATAGCTTTGTCTTCAGAGCACATTATTCGAATTTACGTGAATGAAATTTATAATGGGAGAGAGACCAATTGGGTTCCGTTGATAAACACATTCCATATATGGTTGTACCTTATATTTTGCTTCTTGTCACGGCAAGTTGTGTGTAGGTGTTATTCTTTATATTCATGGGGTTTGGCTGCCTAATTCTGTGCCTAGTTTTGAGGATTTACTTTTCTCGTCTAATCTAACCAGTCCCTTTTTTTTTTTTTTTAAATTTATTACATATTATATTATATACTAGTTTACGGTTATATTATTATAACTGTTAAATATAATTTTACAATTTTTACTATTAATTAAAATTATAAATTTAAACACCTCAACCTAACCATGTCTATGTAACATTTCCGTGATAATGTAACTGCCTCTTCAATTTTGTGCTTCTATTTATGCCTCTCACTATCTCTCTGTCCTCGGCAACCAGTGCTTTGACTCCCTTATGTCAAGTATCTGCAACCCGCATCTTCACGTCTGTTACTATGAGTAACCCCACACGCTATAAGGAAGCTCCGCCATGGCAGGTTAGCAGGGAAACTGGCATTATTTAACTCACAACCATCTAAACTAAAATTGGGTAAGCATGTGATCCTCGCTTCCTATATATAGTTGTGAGTTAAACAGCGTTTGGTTGAGTGGTACTGAAAATCATCTTTCAAAATATGCGGGAACAAATTCGAGTCTCAGTAGCCCCAAACACCCAAAAAAAAAAAAGGTTGGGGGGGGGGGTAAGGGCATCTAATGAAAGTCTTGTTATGTCTTCTCATAGCTGCATGTGAATACATGATCATGATTTGATCTGGACCATCTTCCAACTTAATTAATGCAGCCAAGTTTGGATGATACGTGCTTGTCAAATGGTAATCCTCCTCAATTGATTGGGGTGCCTTGGGCTCTGGTATCCCTCAGAATGAAGCATCGCCATTTTTCTATATTGGTCGAACAATTAAAAAATTGTGTACAAAAAGCTAGCTAGGTTCCATTATTTACAGGAAAGTCGGGAAAGCTTGAATCTTTTTATGTTATTTAGGAACAGCATTCCATGTGCCCCAAGTTCATGTCTGATGACCATGACTCGTGTGAATACATATATAATATACATGTGATGTGCTACATGTCGCACGCACACAACTTTTGTAATTCCCAAGTATTTTGGCCAACAAAACTCCTAGTTTTTCTCATCAGATTACACGCATATTGGTCGATTATGTCTATTTAAGAATTTAGAAAAAAAAAAAAATCGACTAATTTGATTTACTACATTAACGATAACGATGCTGCAAAAGGTCACTGTCCTCTTCTTTGTTTTTTTTTTTTTTTTAGTTGGAAGTTGAATAAATGAGTTGTAGATTGCATAAATGAGAGTTTCCTTCGGTCTTTTTCATAAATCCCCACATGCTAACTGGAAATAGGGTTTGATCCACGTATCTTATGACAATATTTAATTTGCACGTACGTGTTATTGGTCTTTGGCCTACAAATAAAGGTATTGTTTATTAAGCTGTTGCTTGAGTTTGGCCCCTTTATTATTATTATTATTATTTTTTCTCCGAAAATACTCCAATCTGGGCCTAAAGTTTTCGCCAAGCATTACAATAACTTAGTTCAGAATAAGACTGCAAACAAACCGAACCAAATTGAGATTTGACAGGTTTAAATTTAGTTTATTCAACAAATGAGTTAAAGCATAAAACAGAATTTCAGTATCATTTGATTAATGAGCTTTATCGAACCAAGTCTTCAAACTTATGATCGATTTGTTTTATAATATTAATAATATTTATGAAAATTACGAAGAAAATATTATTAAAAATAAAAATAAAAATAAAATTAAAAATATATATATTTTTAATAAAAATAACCCAACATAAAATAGAAATATCTATTTTTAGGGTATAGTTAAGAATATATAAGGTATTATTTCAGAAAAAAGTATCCCAGGCTTGTTAACAAGCGAATTATCAAATTGCATACAAACCTTAACAAGTCGAACTCAAAGTTGTTTATCTCAACTCATTTATCAAACGAGTCTCAAAATTGAGCTTGGAAATCTTTTGTTTAAGTACTAAAGAGATCAAGCTTTTATTTAGTTGAGTCGCCGAACACTTATTAAGGAGATGTTTGTTTTAATGGGGACTTGCTAATAAATAGGCTTAAAAGTAACTGAAATAAAAAAATAAATAAAAACTCCAAACTATTTTTTTTATTAAATAATAACTGATTAATAATTTATAATTCAAAATACTCATAAAAATATCCTTTTGCAAATCTTTATTTTACTGTGCGGATACTTGTGATTAGCCAATCTTGAGCTTCTTTTGTTCCCCATTGCATGTTTGTGGTCTCTTGATAATTTTCATTCTAATTTTTAATTAAATAATGAATTTTGACTAATAAGCTTATTGATTTATTTTTTTTCTTTTTTGTTGTTTTTGAATTCACCCATTCATATTTAGTAGAAATGTCGTTTTATTAGTCAATTTTAAAAGTTCTTTTTTAATGTCACAATGGATTCATATACAATAGAGAATTGTCACGTATTACAAATTAATACTTTTGAGCACATTTCCAAAACTCTTTGAGTATACTGAATTGTCTGGTTATTTTAGTTTAACTAAGAAAAACAATATTGAATGGCAAATGGTAAAAATCTCAAATTTGACAATTTGAAAAAAATTAGAATAACAGACACCAAAATAATAATAATAATAATAATATTTGAACTAAAAAAAATTATAATGACTTAAATTAATTAATAACGCTAGCTAGCAGGGGACTGTTTTGCTTAACAAATTAAGAGTAGAGTAATCTTACAAGGCTGAATGCAAAGTGATTATAAAAAAAGTAAAAAGGAAAAAATTCATTACACAAACTCGGATTAATTTGATATGTTTCATGTACGGTTATACATATTAGATGCACATCCATATTTTTATTATTAACTGTGCTTATATAATAAAAGACTAAAAATATATAATTAATAATTATTATAATAATATATATAGATTTACATCCAAAATATATCAAATTAATCTTATTTGTATAAATTTAACTAAGTAAAATGTCAACTAGGCTAAGGGGTAACATAATAATGCTATAATTATGAATTTATAATTATTTAATATACAATTACAAATTTTTCACTTTTGATATATATTATAAAAAAATAAAAAAAAAAACCTTCTCTCATAAAATAAAATCTTCATATTAAAAATCATTAATTCGATTTTTCCTTTTCTATGTCATCTCACTCAGGGAGTTTAGGCTTCTAGGCATTGGTGGCTGGACTTAAACAGAGTGGGGGAATATGCTGGCAGTGAAACAAAGAAGATTCCTAGAAGCCATGGGCATCTCGCTCTCAGATTCCTTTGTTCCTCTTCCAGTTTTTACGTATCCGTTTTTCAGCTTCCCAGCACAAAAAAACAGGAAAAAAGGCTTCTTGCTTACATTACCATGAACCAGCTCTATCTTCCTCAGCCTCACACCCAATTGCCACATTTCTGAATTTCTGGTACAATCTCTTCTTTTCCCTTCTACATGAATTTAAATCTTAAAATGTTTGGATATTTTTGTGATTCTTGCTTGTGGATTGGTTCTTTTTTTTTTTGCTTAATGGGGTGGTAGCTTGAGGAAGTTCTTTGTGTTTCTTGTTAGAATTTATTGGAAAGTCGAGTTTTTGAGCTGAACCCAGTTTGCGAAAGAGTTTTTTTTGATTGATTTTTAGGCTTATTTCTGGGGTTTCTAAGTTGTACCTGGGATTTCATGGTACTTTCAAGTTCTTTATTGGTGAATGACGATTATTTCTAGGGTTTCTAAATTGTACCTGGGATTTCATGGTACTTTCAAGTTCTATATTGATGAATGATGATTAATATGAGGGGCCTTGATTGAAAAAAAGAAAAAAAACAAACAAAAAGTTGGGAGTAGTCCTATGGGGATGCGTTGTTAATCAGCGTCTACTGTAATTGTATCAACTTTTCTCCAGTGTCGATTGAATTCTTAGAATTGGATATTGAATTTCCGTAGTCCTATGGGGATGTGTTGTTAATTGGCCTCTACTGTAATTGTATCAATTTTTCTCCATTGTCGATTGAATTCTTAGAATTGGATATTCAATTTCCTTGATGTGGAATTTGTTTGATACCTAATGTACTTGTTCATTGAATGTCTGGTTATCATCTTGCTAATTGGCCCTGTAAGCTTCTTGCTGATTTTCTCATCTATAGCAAAGATTTTTAGACGATTAGATTGAGGGAATTCCAGATTTGTTAATTAAAGGGTATTCTAATTGATTAAAATCTTGCTGGAGGGGAGCCCCTGAGGTGGGGGGGGCATGGGTCAAGGATATATGTCCCAATGGGTAGCCTAAACTGCACAAGAACTATCACTTGTGAAGTTGTTACCCACCATGAGGTTATACAAGCTAGAGAGTCCAACAACAAGTTACTTGCAGTTGTTTAAAGTTGACTGCCATTCACAGTTACAAGCTGTCTTTCTCTGGATGCATATTAAAAAATCAATCACAAGCTCTCTGATATGTAGCTGTGTGCTCTAGTTTTGAAATTAGGACTCAATTAGTGTCTGTATATGCTGAGGACAATCTTCTTTCTCCTCTGAAAACTATGCCATCTTTGCATAATTGCATTGCAGGGAATTTTTATGCAAATGGAAATGTGTTTTGTCTCTTTTAGAACCTAGGTGGTAGCACACAGTATGTATACTAATTGCGGTGCTGTCTTGTGTCATTACAGAGAGTAAGCAAAATACTACCTCTTGCATCTGTTGCCAGCAATATTGCTGGCAACAATATTTTTCTACATGATGAGCCCCCAGAGTACATTGAATACTAGTAAAGCCCTAGAAGGTGTGCATGGGATACATGTCGTGTCTCATGCTTCATTTGGTTTAGAAGAGATTACTGAACAGGGGGGATTGACTCAATCAACCTGCGAAAGTTCAATTACTCAAGCAAATCAGTGGCTAGCTGTGCAGTAAGTGTTCTCCTTATCGGTTAATATATTCTAAGAAAATTAATCCCCGTGAGATTATCAAATGCAAATGTAAAATTTGCTCCTTACTTCCCAGCTTGAGCTTTCCTTTTATTTCAGTCTATGTACCCTTAAAAAGTCAAATTTATGATATTACAGCAATATAACCATCATTTTTTTATATCCTTATCAGAAGAGTATGGCAGCAACGACCAGAATGCTTGAGGCCCATCCGGGGTTGTATTAATGGTGTGTTGAAGAGGCTTAAGTTTCTCTTTTTTATTTTTCTTAAATGCTCTTCTATGTACTTTTAATACACTGTACATTTGTACTTTCACTAGGTGATCAGACTGTAGCAGAAAAAGTTGCTAATGTCCTTACCTCTCTTCCTTTTATTGCACTGGGAATCCAGGCTCCAAGGTCGATTTGTTTAACTTGTGGTTTGCTACTGATACACAACAGCATTTTTTGCTTAAGATATACGTATCTAATTATTTGCTCTACATCATGCAGGAAGAACCTAAACACTAAGTTGTATGCCAACTCATTAATCGGAGTCGGAGTTGCCTCCAGCCTGTACCATGCATCACGAGGAAAGGTGAAAAAGTATTTGAGGTGGTTTGACTACACAATGATAGGCACAGCAACAGTAGTAAGTCATTTCCAAGTGACTTAGAATAAGATTTGGCATTATGTTTTTTTTTTGTGTTATTCATATATTTAGCTCTTTTGTTGCAAACAAATAAGTAAAACCATCTCTGTCAATGATAGTTAAGGCTTTTCAGCTTCTTAGTTAGCAAAGCATAACCGAAGAGCCCTTCTGCAGTGTTTGTCAAGGGCCCTGAGAAGTGAAAACCCAAAGTTGCTGATGGCAGCATCTGCAGTTTTATTGCCCATCCAGCCTCTGATGGTATCTGCCGTTCACACAGGGATGATGGAGGTGATTACCTTCTTTTCTTCTCTCACCTATTGAGTTAATCTGGATTCACTTTGCTTTTATTTTCTTTTTTCTGTTGTAAATCAATTGTTTTCCACCAGAAATTGTATGGTCTATTCAGGAGGGTTCCATTGTTGAACTCATCAGTATTGAAATGTCTGTGTACTTGGGATGAATGGCATCCCTCTTCCCATTTTTTGTTTTGCTATGAGCGACTAGAACCCTCTAGTTTCTGTACCCAATGTGGTCCATCTAACAAGTATTGATGAAACATAAATGAATCCTGGCTGGGCATATTTATGTTTACTCAATAAAAAATTATTGTTCAATTCAAATTCAAGACTAATTTTTTAGTGCTTGGTTCTTTTGTAGATTAATGAACACAAGTCTATCAAGTTTATTTTTCTATTATCTAAATTTGACTTTGATTATATGTTCCAGATGGCATTCGCAAAAAGAGTATTAAAAGATCCGGAGCTGAGAATGGCACATAATGTCCATAAGATGTCATCATTGCTGGGAGGGGTTCTCTTCATTGCAGATGATATCTTCCCCAGTACCCCTTTCCTTCATGCTGGTTGGCATCTTGCTGCGGCTGTTGGTGTTGGCACCTGTAACAAGCTTCTGGAGTAGTGCGTATATTTTAGATCAATTTCTAGTGATTTGCATTTCTGGAGTTCTGCAGCTTCTGCATGAACGCCACGATATAGTCCATTTTCATAGCTCGACTCCCCGCAATCAGGTGCCGATGCGAGCATTTTCCTGCGAGGATTAGCCTGTTGCAATCCATAATCCAACTTTCCGTTGGATTTCCGAAGGTCTCATTGTGTGCAATTTTCCATTTTCCGTATTTCTTGGCAACCCAAAAGCAAAAGAAATATAGGCAGTGTCTTCGACAGCATAGCTATTGAACTTGTACGCCTGCAATATTTTCTGTGGAACAGTTCCTATGCTGAAATCAGTATGTGTATAAACCAAAGAAAACCTTTGTTTCATTTGCCACGTAAATTGCTTCTGGTCATGCAACCATTAGTTCATTGCATCCGAACGTAACAATTTTTCTTGTTTCTTTTTAGTCGTAGCATCTAACATTTGAACTCTAGATTTAAAATTAAGAGTTTAGATGATAGTCATTAGACCTTGTAGCTATGTAACTAATGGCTTATGCAATACTTTTAAGGAGAGCTATTCTCCATAAAATAATAAACTATGTTAGCAAAGGTGGCCATATTGCTAATATTGGTCATTTTCTTATTTTCCCACATTATGGCATGCCTTATTCAACAAGGTAAGCGAGTCACTTCAATGCATCATGATCGTTTTGGATTTAGCATTGCACCAGAATGTGAAATTTACTTTTTAAAGAATAAAATGTATACTTTTAAAATCAAAACCGAACCGATAGAACCAATAACCCAAAATTAGGATCGGTATGATTCTCATATCTAATCAGATGAAGAATCAAACTGGAAAAACTCGTTTGAGCTAGAGTGAATCAGACAAAATTAGCCCCCTGGCACGTTTGCTTTAAAGGTCTACGGGTCTCTAACGTTGAAGCATATTCCAAAATAAGTAAGTGTTCAAGCGTATACTATTACAAATTTTAAACAAGAAAAAACATAAAACTAGACAAAATTACGTGCACTTTTTACTTCCGGCCTTATGTTAATGGAGATCGACTAGATTGAAATACCCATTTTAGAGAGCAAGTTATCAATTCTCTTTGCCCTTGGAATTAAATACTTGTTGATAATGGGGTTTTAGTTTGGTTTTTATACTTGTGGACTCTCTGATGATTTAACCTAAACCCCCTGTGCACCATGTAGATGCTTGGAAGAGTCCTGAATGTTTACAAGTTCATAAACCCCGGTGGGCAATCTTGGCCCAATTGACCTTGTAGCCACACACTTTTCGGCATATTCCCTTTTCTGTTCTGGTCCATCCGATGGGCCATAGGCTATGAGACAAGGGTTGTCTTCCCTTTTTCTTACTCTGTGTCTTTCGAAGCAACGCAATTGGACCTTTAGCACTTGACGCTCCCTTTGTACATTCTAGTGCTGCCGCTGTTTATAGACTGTTGGGGAACCGGTTAATCACATAGTAAGACGCAATTACTGGGGATTTCAGGGCCAGAACATATGTCCCACATAAAAAACATTCGCCATATGTCTATATTGGCACCGAAAATGGAGGCGACGCAAAACCAAGTTTTGGAGGAATAGGTCATTCACATGCTCAAACCTGAATTCCCAAAGAGATCTCTCCTTTAAATTAGTTAATTAAAATAAACTTGTTTTATAACCAGCTCCCTTAATTCACCAAGAGACGGATTAGACTGAAGACCAGCTCCATCTATTTTCAAAATTTCATATCAGATAACACAAAACAAACAAATTCTTATCTCAAAAAATCGGAAATCACCACTGTTTAATGGCCCCTCAATTTTATGGGGTCTCAAAAATCATGCACTCCCCATCCCCACCTCAGAACCCCACTCCTCTTACTGGGTTGTCTATACCATGCAAGTACAAACCAACGCAAGTGGCGAAATCCAAGAGAAAACCCAAAACTGGAAAAAGAACGAAAACTAAGTCTTGTGCTGTTAACTCACAAAGATTTAATTCTCTACCATTCCAAATTTTGATAGTTACTTCAATATTACATCAGTTGGCAGTCAGTAACAGAATAGAGCTGAAAAGAAGGCAAGATGCTATTTAGATAGTCGACACTCTACTATGGCTTTCAAATCAATTAGCAACAATAGTGCCTCAAAGCAATGCTCAGCCGTCAGTAAGCCTCCCATCAACAATTAAGCCATCAACAAGATTCAACTCCAAGTTTCGGGACTAGCAAAAATAATGTCTCCATTAACCCATTCGTAAATCATGATTCGCTTGAGAAACATTGGAAGCATGTTATGAAATCTCATGTCCAACCTAAAACCTTTTACTTTTGATTAGCTCACTACGTTTATTAGTGTCTTCAATCATCACATTTTACCTACAAATTGATAAAAACCGCCAGCCCAAATATTAATTTCTAATTCCAATTCTACTCTTTCGGTCAAGCTATTGAGAACCGAAGGTAACAAATATTTCTGCCATGAAGAGTCCAAAAGTAAGAGAATCGGAAAAATGGATTAAGTCCTCATTATCATATTTCAGAGTGGACTAACTCGTCAAATTATAAATCCTTAACAACAATCAGCTTACATTATTGCAAGCCAACAACCTCAAAATCCTCAAACAACATCGTCCAAAACCGAAACCCACTTGAACAATCAATAGCCAATTAGTCATGTAGAGTGCCGAGAATGTCCTCATCCCTGTACAAGAAATACCTGCACAAAACAAAACCACCCACCAAAACAAAGTGTCAAGGATAAAAAAAAAATGAAACCCACCCAAAAAAAAAAAAAAATCAACATACAAATACAATTCACAAGTAAAATAAAAGCACAAAAAACGTCACATACTCTTTGTCATCAAGCTTGACTTGAGTACCACCATACTCAGGCAAGAGAACTGTGTCACCTTCGTTAACAGATGTCGGAATAGTCTT
Organism: Bruguiera parviflora; assembly: GCA_019804595.1. Lineage (NCBI taxonomy): Eukaryota > Viridiplantae > Streptophyta > Magnoliopsida > Malpighiales > Rhizophoraceae > Bruguiera > Bruguiera parviflora. Next base: position 6,156,201 of record CM034059.1, read on the forward strand.
CCCTTCATTGGTCTTCAATCCGGGTCCCACGGAAACCACTTTACCAGAGTTCAGCTGGGTTCAAAACAGAACAATCAGGCAAAAAACCTTGTACACAAACCAGAAACGCAAACAAGCGACAATTACAAACAAAAGGGACCAAAAGTGAAGCTTTAACAACCTTGGTGGATGTCTCAGGGAGGAGAATCCCGGCAGTGGTCTTGGCCGGAGGAACAATCTTCTCCACCAAGACACGGTTGAGAGTTGGGAACAAGCGCTTTGCCATTTTCGCTTTTTCTCAAAACTTTGTGGGGGTGTTGTTTTTCTTGGTGGGGAGGGGGATCAGTGTGGCGGGGTTTTAAAACCAGAGGCTCGGAGTGTGATTGGAAGATGCTCTAGAGTGGGATAGAAGGTTCTAGGTTCTAGGGTTTTAGTAAAAAGGGTTTAAGGTTGTTGGAAAAAATTGTGGGCGTTGTAAGAAGGAAATTGGGCCTATGTGAGAAGACCCACATTAATTATTTTTTAAAGAAATAAATTTATTATTATTATTATTATTATGTTTTTTTATTTAATGTCTTCTTTGTCATTTCGAATATTCAATTTTTTAATATTTAACACAAACTCGTTGAACTTAATAATTTTAATATGAGTTTTTTAAAAAAATTAATTAAAAAATAATATTAAAAGAAAAATTGAAATTTATTAAGTTTACAGGGATAAATAAGATAAAGATTGATTTAAACAACACGTCGTGAGCGGCAGGATTCGTACCTGCGCGGGCAGAGCCCACATGATTTCTAGTCATGCCCGATAACCACTCCGGCACGCCCACGCAATTGGTAGCTTTTATGAAATGATTTTGTAGTCCTTTTATTTTAAACAGAATAAGACCTTTGCATTTAAATTGGGAAAAGAAAGGAGACATAAAACAGAAGCGTTTATTCGACCGACCAGGCCTGGGCTCGGGGTAGCTACCGCCATTCGCCACCGTCGACAGCCCGAACCACCTCCGTGGCCGTTATTCGCCACCGTCGATCGTCCGAAAGACCTCCACCACCACACTAGCAACCGCCGTGAAATGGCGAGAGGCAGGAAACCGGATCCTCCGAGCTTGCAAAGATACGGCGTACCTTTTTACGCCGCCTCTTGGGCTCCTTACAAGGATATCAGATCCAAGCTCCGCCACTCCCAAGATGATCAACAACAACAAGATCGTCCCTCTAAGGACGAATCATCACCTCCGCGTGTTGCGGCAGAAGATATTATCTCCTCTGCCGATCAAGAACACTACGTCGTCTTGGCGGGCGGCGGGGGAGAAGGTCGCAGCGGCATACCTAACGCCGTCGTTCTCGCTCGTTTCGACTTCGCATCCAACTCTCTCTCTTCTCAGCCTGTACGTTAACCAAGAAAAATTGTTTACGAGTTTTAATTATTTTTCTATGTCGATGATATTCTTTTCTGTTTCTTGTTTGTCTCTATGAGATCCGATCTCGGCATTTTCGAAGCAATTTATTTTCCTTTATTTTTATTGTTTTAAATGTTGGAGAATTCAACTTTGTGTATTTTTGTTACTATTTTATGCCTTTTTTCTTTTTTTGAACTTTATTCTTCTGTATTCAGGTAGCTAAGCTTGGAATTGGCTCAGATTTGCCATACAGAATGGCTGTTCATCCAGGCGGCGATGGCCTGATTTGTGCATTGCCAAAAAGTTGCAGGTGGTTATCTAATCGAGATGAGTCAAAAATTTGTTCTAAACCTGTCGTATTATTTTTCTGCAGGTTCTCTTTTAGATCAATTAGTGTAATTTGAAGGCTGAAACGATCCAGCTGTGGAGAATTAGATGCCAAAGCCGCATTTGCAGGCTTTTTTGTGTTTTAGTTCATGATTTATATTTTCTGATCAAGTCCTAGGATATTATTTTTGGAATACGCATCCCAATGTTATAATCCCAGAATTTCAATGTGAATATTTTTGACTGATAATCAGTGTTAAATCTCAGTTTAAGTCCTTCTCTGGCACGTTGTTTTGGCAGTTCACCTCTCCTTGCAATTAGTGTCTGTTTGCAGTTGATTAACGGCAGGATTATTAGTTAACTATCTTGCTTTTGCTGTGTAGGCTTTTCGAGTGGGTTGAAGTCAAGGATAATGAAGACAATAAACTGGGTGTAAAATTATCCGAGAAAGCACTCACCCAATTAGAAGACATAGGCCAACAACTAGCTTTGGCTTTTAACACTGAAGGTTCTGTTCTTGCGGTTGGTGGCGAGGTAGAGATATTTTTCACATGCATTTTATTTCTTTTGAACGGAATTGCTACATCAAATTATGATAAATGTGTTTTAAACAAAAGGCTGGCTTACTGAAAAAAGGATTTCCTCATGTTTGAATCTTGTGCAAATCAAATGGTTGTGGTCACTTGTTTAAAGGCTCAAAATCATGACACTTGTCAAGTATAAAATACGGAGTCTGCTATAAATAAGGAACATCTGAGTTGAAATGTTGACTGATGGAGACTTCAAAGATGAAATTCTAGGACATGAGGTCCTGATTTTTCTCTTAGTTCAAGATAAATAACAAAGGATGCATGATTTTTGTTGCAGTACAGGATGGCAAGATAAGGGTTTTCAAGTGGCCTAGCATGGAAATTATTCTCGATGAAGCTCAAGCTCATACGTCTGTGAGGGACTTATGCTTCAGGTTTTACAACAATAGCGAGAAAGTTGGATCTTCTATTCTTGACAACACCTCCATGTGCATGTCTTATTATTGATGGTATGGCTTAATTGTGATGCAGCCCTGATGGGAAATTTCTTGTCTCTTTGGGAAATCGTGGGCCTGGCAGGGTTTGGGATTTGACTTCATCAACAGTTGCAACTTCTTTATCTATTGAAAATGTAAGCAACTAAGCATACCAATTTCTAGGGTGAAAAGTTTAATGCATACTCAAGTGGACTGATTTGGTTGTTGTCTCCCTTCTGGAAAAGCTATTTTTAACTTGCTAATGGAGGACAGCCACAATGATGCTCCATGGCTTCTGAATTTCTGCAGGAATATAGCAGATTAGATTTCAAATAAATTAAATGCAATGCTTCAGTGATTTGAATATATATTATTCATATGCAAACAGAAACCATGTTGGTATCAAGTATGGTATGTTTAAAATTTTTTGCATTGTTGGAAGATAGTTGTGCTTTTTCTGCTAATTCAGTTCATCCTCTTTTCTATTTAATCAAATTGTTTGAGTTGATTACATTTCTGTATGACCTGCAGGATGAGATTTTTGCTTCCTGTAGATTCTGTGAAACTAATGATAAGACTCAGGTTCTGTGCATTGCTGCAATAACAGGTGAATGTCTTTTTCAACCGGAATAAGAGGTCCTTCTTACCCTTCCCCATTCATATGAACAAATGCCAATAACTCCATTTTGAATAGGCAAAGGTGGGAGTTTGGTGACATGGAAGACAAGCCCATGGGGTAGGATTAGGTCAAAACATATTGTCAAAGAACCAGTTTCTTCCCTGAATGTCTCACCAGATGGAAAGCATCTTGCAGCGTAAAGTATCTTCAATTTTTTCTTTTTTGGCGATTAAGTTCATTTATAGAGTACCTTAATGATTGAAATTATTATTTGCTGTAAATTGATCAACATATAGTGGCACGGCCAGAGGAGATGTGCTACTTTTGGATGCAACCAACTTGCAGATTCAAATGATGATCAGGCAAGCACACCTTGGCATAGTAACAGCATTGGGATTCTCCCATGATTCAAGGTTGATTATCTATTCTTGTCACCCATTATTGTACTATAATCAGTTGTTCAAGTTAATTGTCATCCCCATTGTGTAGTAACTTACACTGAAACATGTTATTTGAATGTAGGGCTCTGGTCTCTGCATCTATGGACTCGAGTGCTAGAGTGACGCTAGTTGAGGACAAGAAAAGCGGTATGCACGTCAAGATTGGGAACTTATCTGTGTGTTGTGCTCATAAACTGAGTTTATATGCAAGAGGCAATTCAAGAAAATGGGATTCATGCAGTTCCCCTTTCATGCCTTGTCAATTTGCATTTCATAATTTGTAGGAATCTTTCATTTTTCTTTTCCATTTCTTTTCAGGAGGACAGAGCATGTGGATTATTATTTTCATTGTTTTGCTTGCAATTGCTGCATATTTCATGAAGAGCAAAGGAGTTTTCTTCCTTGGCTAGAAATCATTCGCTACACCATTGATTTACTGTTGAAGCTTTTTCAGCATCGCTTTATGATGACAGCTCATGGCCATTTCTGGTTCAATCAAGACGGTATCCTTTCCAATGTACTTCATGAATCTTTCCATGCAGTCTTACTTTTGATGTAAGGTTGCAGGTTCAGCTCAAGTTAGGGTGAATGAAAGCCAAAAACCTATTTATAATCACAGGAGAAGTCGCATTTTGGATTTGGATCAATAGGAGCCATGTACGTAAGGTATATTGCCCGCCAACCTTTTTATATTAAGAAAAATATTGTTTAGGGATTTCGATACTTTATGGTTACCATTATGACCCTCGAGAGTTTGAGGCACACTCATAATTATTCATGTTTGGAATTTGAACCTTCAGTTATAATGAAATATTAATTAATGGTTTTGCATTTAAATCATAATGTTGTTTCTTTTTTCTTGTCATTGAATACATATTGAGCATGGTATTGTCCACTAAGGCTTCAATGAGAAGGGGCATGGCAAGCAGGTCATCTAGATAGATCCTCTTATCCTTTATTTCTTTTTGTGTTTTTTTTCTCCTTTTTTTACCTCTTTTGGGTTTCGGCGGGGTGCCGGGGAGTGCTTACGCTAGGATAGGCTATTACACTAACAAATTGAATTTGTTCTTACGTCATAAGAGACCCCTTTCAGTTCCACTTAAGAAGTCTACATGGCAGAACCCATTTACAAAATGCTGCTGATATGCACGCAGCCATATATTTGGCAAGCAGGCAACAAGTTTCCATCATTGACAGACGGCGACAACAAAATTACATCAAAGAAGTCGTGACGATGTAAGGCTGTATTAAACCTTTCTAGCATTTTTAGGCCTTTATCGAAAGGATTTAAAAGATCTAACAGTAATTTGAAAAAATGTATAGAGTTGAAGGATCAATCATTGCACCTTATTCTAATTGAGCCAATAAAAAAGGCAAATAGAGACGTAGGCTAGTTGATCGATAACAAGATCAGATGTTAATTGGTCTATTTCTCATATTCTCCCAGTCAGTAATTACGAAAAGGGAGCAATCAAAAAATAGCCCTCCGATCCATAATTGCAAAAACGAATAAAAAAAAAAACAGAAACAATAAGCACTTTGGGTAAGAATATTTTGACTCGATGTCAAATTTAATGCCAGGAAGCAAGCAACTAGGGTTAGAAGTTTCTGTCAGATCCACCATTGCCAAACGCAATTCAAAGAAGCTTTCGAGGCAGTTTAAGAGCTCCTTTCAGACGACACATCTTATCCTTTCATAGTTCTTTTGCTGAAAAACCTCATATTGGGATCCAGTAGGGGTCATTGGCGTTTCCTTTGGTAAAGGGAATAGCCAACAAGTGCAGACATAAAAAAGGTCCATAGCACCTGCCAGAGACAGTGACACATGAAATGCTAATTATGATTATGTTCCATTAAGTGAGACGAAATAAATCAAATCCATCCAGTCCAATAATAAGTTCATTGTTAAGCTTGGATCACGTCAATGCATTCAGATTTGACCAAATACTCTCTCATTCATACCATTTCCACAAAGGCCATTTGAAGCAGGGAACTAAACCTTCACACAAAATTGCAGGCTCAAATCAAATCCAAGTTAATTGACCTAACAAGATTAATAGGGTGTGCAAGTACCGTATTGATGGTATGCCATCTTTCCAGCCTTCTGATCCTAGACTGCATATCTTCTAGCATGCCTTCTATGGGAACAACCTCCCTAGTTGGCGAGGACTCTGAAGCCGTGCTGCTGCCCTGTCAGTTTGGTTATGATGTTAGTCCACCACAAATTTTTGAGATAAATCACAAGATAACTCTAAAAATGCTTCCATCTCAATGAGTTCAATAGTCTCATGTTATAAGCATCCAGACCCAAAATACCATTATTGGGAAACTCTTCTGCTCTGCTATGTTGCTAGATTTCTTTTGTTTTCCTTCTATGCTGAATCTTTCCCCTTTCTTGGTGCTTTTTTTTGGGGGGGGGGGGGTGGGTGGGAAGCAGGTGTGTGAAATCTCTTTTGCCATGCCAAACAAATGGTACTGCTCAATTTGAGGAGTGATGAACGTTTGAGATCTCTCCTGCTATTGGATTATCAGGACAATTATACTTGTTTATCTTGGTGGCCAGTGTTTTTCATCTCAAGTTATCCCCACAATTGTATTTGTTTATCTTGAATAACTAGCAGATTTAATCTCAAAAGCTTGAGTTAATATTATGATACAGACTATGTAAACATGCAAGCACCACTTTTCTATTGAAACCCATGGCAAAAACCTGACAAAATCTGTTCTAATGATCAAACAGGAAATGGAGAGACAAGGTTATGCTTGGCTTTTGACAATATTTTATGCTTGGCTTTCTAAAACTAGCATGCTATCTGCTATATGTATCCATGCCAGCTTCTGATAGTATATACCTGAGACTGAATGAAGTCAACAAGTTCCTGCAACCTTGCAGCTTGCTGTGAATGAATTCCATTGAAACTTCTCTCCATTGCTGGTAACCTTTCCAAAACAATTTGCAAATAACTCTGGAAACGCATGAAAAGGTCCAGTCAAGGAAATGGTAGATGTGCCAATGCTGAGTTTATTAGCAACAGGAAAGAAGACAATGATAAATAGCAAATTTAAGTCTTCAAAAAAACCTTGGTTGTATATGAACCATCAAGTTTAAGTGTTGAACCAGCAGCTGCCACAGCCTCTTTATCAACCCCTTTGATCTGTAAGTAAGGACTAGGTGCATCTTGAAGATGATCAACCTCAATTAGTATCTGGAAATCAGAAATTTCCAAAAGCAATTTAGAATCTCACACCTATAGCTTCGGTTATGAATAATTAATCAAGTAGCAAGTAAGAGTACAAGAAACAGAACTACAATATTGGCATATACTTAACACATATTTATATTAAGAAAAGAAGAGTGTGCAACCAAAAAGAAAATAAAGGGGTTCAACTAGTGAGATGGTAATATCAAGTGCAATAATAAGCTCATAACGGAAGGGAATTATGCATCTCACTGATAGCTACTCTTTGCAACCAAACCACACCAACACAGGTGAGAAAATTTATAATGATCATCAAAATTAGGCCAATGAGCACAACTGCAAATGACCGTTGCATCAACTTCATTTACAATGTACATGGCTTGAAAAAATGAACGATGGCTAATATCTACTGACAATATCAACTCAGCATTGAGTAAGAGGTTAACAAATCTTTACGTGTTTAAATATCAACAAGACAAGCTCTGAAAAATTTCAAGAATTGTAATGACATGAAGAGAAAGATTTTCAAGTTCATTCTCACAAAATCACAATGGGATTTTGATGATAAAAGTACACTTGTTAATCCAGGAAATTAATATGAAAACCAGTGAAAATAATTTGATGCAATACCACCTTTCCGTCTTGATAGATAAATGCAGATGCTTCAATATATGCTACAGCTTGATACCTGTCGTCACAAAATAATAAACCAGAACACTTACTTTAATGACCTAAATATATGATTTATAACACCTCGCCACCCCCACCCCCCACCCAAAGAAAAAAAAATAAAGGAGAGAAATATAGTAACTTCTCAGATGCTACCATATATTGACATCAACATGGACATGCAGTGTTGACATGGTCTGAGGATTTTATGCATGTCCATACCCCACTTGAAAGAATTAGGACATCATAGGCTGTGTATTCACTCTGTCATGATACTTTTGACAGATGTAATCCCTTTTGCCAAATTTTATATATTTTCTTTGGAATAAATAGATTGTGAAATGATTAGGATATGCTCATTATCTTAATGCAATTGTTCACAGTATTATGGCAAGCAATAAAGGGCATCCCTTGATGTTAAAGGTAGTGTAATTCCAAAGGTGAAAGAATTCCCATCCTTTCTTCATATGGATATGCAGCTAAGCTTATTATTACAGGGAAGGAGCACATGTTTTTATATGGACAGGGGAGACACATTAGACATAATATTGGATATCTCTCCATTTGTCTTGCATGCCAAATGCACAGCTAGACACACATATATACTCATATTTATTACATAAAAGCATCAACAAAAATAATGCTAATATGTAGATGGCAGTTATCATCTCAATAACCAAGTTTGGATGAAGAAAAAAGCTAAGAATATCAGATCTTACTCTATATATGTGGCTTACCCAAGGTTTAGAAGGCCAGCAACTGTAGTAATGCTAATATCAAAATCCACTTTAGGCTGAATGATGAAATTCCCTTCTCTAATAGGCTAAGACACGATCAACCCAGAAATAGCAGTCAATCACTACAGGTATTAACTAACCAATAATTATCTTACACAAACTGCAAGACAGAACTTACAAACCTCCCGTATCAGCAGTGCAAATCTACCTTCACATATTCTTACACGGATGCAATCACTGTCCGCCAACTGCCCATTAGCAGGAGTTCCTGGGAGCCTTAAATAGATATCAATAAAATTTTGAACAGAGCTGCAGAACTTTGCAGGATCAAGTATTTTCAGAATATCTTGATAAGCCACCTGATTAATTGCACAGTAAAACTATGTCAAGTGCAGACCGCCATACAGTGCTCTAGGGCAGAAGTATTAAAGTAGACTTACTTGCTTGTTGCTCTTCAAAACAAACAATGAACTCTCAGGGGAAAGCACAGGGTCAAAGTCATTTCGAATTTTGAGCTGCATAGCAATAACAATGGAGCACCAAGGTTAACTGTGGAACCCCAAAATCAATTAAAGAAATTCAGAGAAATAAAATATCAACATGGTCACTAAAAAGGTATTGACATAGGAGTATTTCTAGCATACAATAAAATGAGACCAATCTCCAGCAACGAGAACCCAACATGAAGCAGACCTTACAAACACAAAAATGAAAAATATATCCACATAACAAGATCATAAAATCAAGGCAACTGCTGGAACAAGAATAAAAGGACGAGATCTTATGAAGTCCACTAACATGTGCATGAACAAGATGTGGTTCAATATGCTGCTGGAACATAGGAAAAACAGTCATCATGATCTCATTTTGGGACATGAAACACCCAATTCTGCTTTTGTCCCTTTGAACCCGAGACATTAGATGTGAGTGAACACCACCAACCTGGATTTTCCCAAAAAATAAAAGAACAAAACAGAGTTAGTTTATAGTTACCCATGTCATCAGAAACTAATTAGCAAACAGAGACATATATGAAAAACATAAAAAAGCCCCAATAAGGAGTGCAAAGTCATCTTACAACTGCAATCCACAAATCAAGTGATTTACGGATCTCCGGATGAAGAGCATAAACCCCTTCAAAAACAATCTGGTCATTGAAAAACTAGGGAATTAACTGGAGTTGGTCAAAACATATCACCATGCCTCAATCACAAAATCAACATTTTTAACTAAGGATTCACTGATAAAGGTATCAGATCTCAGGATTACAAAACATGAAGATTGTGTATAAGCCTTTATCCTCCAAAGAGCTCCAAATAGCCTAATTGTACCCAAATAAGACTTGCAGCCAGCATGGTGTCAGTATAAATGTACAGTGCATAATGATTAACTTATGCATGAAACCAAGAGGACAAGGAAAGATGCAAACACCGTCTTTGAAACCGTCAATGAGGTTGCTTTCCTACAATGAGGTAATTCCAATATGAATTTACCCATACTATGAAAACAGTGAGAGGGAAGGGGTGAAAAAAGAATGAAAAATGCAGCCCGAATGATAGTAGTAAACAGAAAACACAGGATTATGATATCATCAAGAAAGGACAACCAATGGCAGGATGATGCAGCAGTTGCAGTAAATAGTTAGTCACTAAAAGTAATGATTTCACACAGGTGAAATGTTTGATACTTGCTCCAAAGAAAATAGTTTCATCTTACAGTTTTGGCACTTCAAGAAAAATATTAGGTCTCACTTGGTCATAGTATTCCTTCCATGCTTGTCTTGCCAAGTCTTTATGAGAACATGTCGGTTTACAAGATTAAATTAAATGTGACTGGCTACCTTCAGTACCTCATCGTATGCTGCACCCAATTTCCCTATGTTTTTTCTTCTCCACTCCCATACTTATCTGCCTTTTTTGTGTATGAGACATGGACCAACATAGAAGGTTCCCTGGTTATGCATGGCCAGAAACATGGCTTATTAAAGCCATACTTAAGGCATTTACTGTCTTAAGGGTAAAATGAATGGATCACCTATGTTCCAGAGCAAAAAATTATTTTGATACAACACTTCCACAATAAAATGTCCCTTCATTGTCATTCTTGCTCCATAATGACTGTTCAAGTGATATGTTAGATTATTATCTTGTAATAAACTACACCAAAAGCATAGTAAAGGGTATGAGGCAAGTCTAGGGAGCAACATGTGGTAAAACAAACCACACCACAATCTTCAGAAATTTCAAGTTCCTTGAAGGCACTACGAGCACCAGTCTCCAAATCAAATATTGGCACTTTTGTTCTGCGACCATGCCTTACATCATCAATATTCTGAAAAAGAAAATGATGAAAATATTTGAGCTACCACGCACAATATAGAACACTTCTGTTAAGAACAGAATGTAAACCACATTAAGTGAATTCAATTATGACTTCTCATGTTCCCAAGTATCCACAATCCTCATCAAGAAACATTCAAGTTCGGTTTTACCATTCATACATGACCACATGGAAGAACACTTACTATCTTTATTAATGTCATTGTGCCTCTCAAGTGAAAAAATGATTGAACAACAGGAAAGCAAATCTTAAGAAAAAGCCAAACTATTATTACACACCCATAAGTTGTATGATTTATAGAAAGTATGCCATGTTTGAGGTGTTGACGCAAACATAGGCCAATGACAACAAACAGAACTTCACAATTACAATGTCCATTGGAAAATGAGACACTAAGAGAATGCATGCTCAGTGCGTCTATCCCCAGAAGTCCAAATCCTTTGGCTGATAAAGGATATAAGATCTTCCAGCAGGACAATCTAAATCATGGAGAACATGAATTCATACTCTAGTAAATAAAACCACAAGGGATGAGGATACTAACATAAAAAGACTACTTTCTAAACAAAAATCTAAAGATATTTACTGAACTGACACATTTTTTCACAAACACATTTCTTCTCCCCTAATTTAAACCATTTTAAGAAACAAAGAGAATCATAGCATCAGCAAACAGAAATAGTACTAAAAACACAATGCAACTTTGTCATGAATCAAGAAAAAACAGTGAACAAATTTAAAGTGTTAGAGTGGTGATTGCATTCATTATTATGAGGAAAATATTAGTAATTTACCAAATGTTAATTTTTTTTCTCTAATGATTATTAAAAATGTTGGCTTCAACATTTTCAATTTGGAAAATTTTCCCATCAATCAGAAAAATTGATAGTTAAAGGGGTGTAAATCAAAATTTAAGTTAGGTGTCTACTTCTGAATGATTGATAGCTCAAGGGGTCTCCATATATCTCCAGCAAAAAAAATTGCACGATGATGAGCCAGGTAAACAAATATTTCTGGTTAACCACATTTTAATGAGTTCTGTTGGATGCTGGACCATATTTCAATTGGTCATAAAGGTCAATCAATGCCCCTTACCTTTGAAAGCAAAGACAAGTCAAGACTGCTGAAATCATCATACTTGAAATCCTTCACATGTTCAGATTTAAAATAGCTTTCAAGGGAGACTACTTCACAGCCAACAATGTTAGCCATCTTATGGGCCATACTAGTTTTGCCAGAGCCACTTGGTCCCCCTGCGACAATAAGATATCCAAAAAAGGAAACACATATGTGATTAAACAGAATTTGCAAATTAGGAGAAGTAAACAGGGAATAAATATCACTTTTAGGGAGAAAAAATCAGGTGAACAGTGAATAAAAACTGCTTGTGGGTGGAACAAGACAAACTATATTGGACTTTACATGAGATAATAACTCTTAAAAGATGCAAAAACCATAGGCATGCCTGTATGCATTCATGCAAATGTCCACACATGCTTGTCCCAAGTACCTTTAATCTCTGCTCAATGATATAAAGGTATAATCTAACCACATGCAAGCACAAATATTCTACTACTACCAAACTACAAAATAGACTGTTGCCTCCAATCCTGACCAAGTTGGAAAATAATCTAGAGAATAGGAGACCATAAATTTAGATTTAGGCTCATCATCTGATGAAATGTAGGCTAAAGGGATCCTGGCTGAGCCAAGGCAGTGCTGTCTCCAAAAACAAAAGAAAGTTAAAGAAACTATAAGGGATGGGAGAAGGTATCTTTCATGTCAATAATGCAATGAACATAATATAATCTGTAGGTTTATATGTGTCAGTAATGAAATGTAATTATTGTTTTTTTTTACGAAGCATTTCTATAAAATCTGTAGCTTAGTTGGAAAGCTTAAAATTTGCAAAAGGAAAGCACTGGAAAAACAGGAGGGTTGTGAAAAGGAAACTATGAATAGGAGCCAGCAGTAGAGAATTAAAGACAACTAAATCATGTGCATAAGCACATAAATTTCAAACTTGAATGAAACATGAATAAATTCTGACAACTACACCACTCAAGCAAGAGGTGGCAGCTGACAAGTGCAGTTTTAGGGCAAACATGTATGTGGCCCCAACCTTGCATGCCTGATGTGTACATGAGCAAGAGAAAGTGTCAAAAAATTTTAAGCATGCATTACCAATTCCAACTATGACGGGAGGACCCTTATTCTCCAGCAAAGCCTGAAAAATCAGTAAACTATTATATTAATTTTTTCCTGACAACATATACCAGTAAGCTTCTCACAAATTATTGTATAAATACTACTCTCAACCATGATTGCTTTGATAAACCATTTCACAATCCTCACCTGTATAGCTTGGACAGCAAGAAGCAACCCTCTATCCAAATCATATGAATCAGGCATTGGAGCAAGCTTCATGGTGTCCCTGGAAGAGGGAGAATCTGTGGTTGCTTCATGAGAGAAGTCTAAACAAGAATGCATAGATGGTGCTTTCCCAATATGGCTGATATATTAGAACAAATAATAGAGACTAATTACTATTCTGGGTACCAAATAATTACCTATAACAATGCCACCAGCACGAGAAGTCTCTGAAGAAATAAAATGCCATGTTGCTATTACAGGTTCCATTTTGGACTTTGTCGGGGACCGAGTCCATGGCTGAGAGAGATCCTCAAGTCGAGTAACAAGGTTTGGAGAGGTGCAGATTGGCCTTGGGGCAGCAAGCGCCCTTTCTTGATGACCAGTCACAGAAGTACTAGACAAAGGTGGTGGTGTATTGAGACGTGGTACACCTGAAAGTGGAGTTGGCTAATTGATAAGAGCAATAACTAAAACCAACCCCACAACTAACATATAAACAAATGAAATCAGACCAATGATTTTTTCAGCACCTTTTCTCTCAAGAATCATCTCAAGATATGACGTAGTGATCCACGGTCCACTAATACCAATCTTTACTGCTTCTGCTCCAACAGTCTAAAAACAGAAAAATAGCAAAAGTTAAATGTAACATTTATCGACTAGTATTTCAGCGTCCATGAAAGGACCAAGCATGTTTGTACTTATCAAGAACTTTCATGGTAAGGGAAGATCTTTCCTAACCTCTAGCAAACAAAACACAATGGTATGCATGTGAGCATTATGAAAAAAGAAGATGAAATTAAGTAAAAGAAACTTGCATTGACAGAGAATCAGCACCTGGTTTAGCCTATTGAACTAGAAGTTAGTCATAAAGACCTCATGCAACCATTGAAATAATGATAATACTTAGCATAATAAATTACTGATATCTGCATACAACAGATCCGTAAACAGTCATATTAAGAATGAAAAAAGGTCTATTTCCTTCATTTAGCTAGAATGATATGCAAAATTGAAGGCATCATGCACAAACATGTGCAAGGCCACCATTTCATAGTTTATCTGTTACCAGTCATGGTTCTTTTGCATGCCAACAAACACAAAAATCTGGGAGTACCACTAACAAAAGACCCTATTGCCATGTTGAACTATGGACTCCAAGACTATATATATATATATATATATATATATATATATATGAAGCATAGGCTGAAGAAATACTTTGCAATCCTAGTCTTTTCTAGAAAAGCAAGCACAAAGTACTATATTAGGTTCCTGTCTCTTTCTTTCTGTCTGTGCGCATACCCATGTGGGTGTATGCATGTGTGTACATGCATACATGTGAAATGTAAGAAGACTGCATATTTTGCACACTATTAGGTAAGGATACCACTGATAACAATTACTACTATACCATAAAAGTACCTTCTCACTTTACAAGATTTCCAAGTCCAAGGAAAATAGCCAAACCTAAGAATATAATCCTTTCCTATTTCAAGCATATAATGTTTATTTTCTATTCATCATCAGGTTCCTAGCTCAAACCATAAGAAAGCTGCATAAAAATTTAAAAACAGAATGAGATTTGAAAGTTTACTGGATTTTTTCTTAACAATAAAGATAAAAACATACTTTTCTATCCATGCCTCTCAGCACCAAGAATGTCTCGCCAAGAGTATCAATAGTCTCTAGTGACAGCGATAAATTGCCACTACTGATGGATGTAGATGCCCGTTTATAGCTGACTACAACAGTGTACCCTAAGGCCAGCAACCCACCAAGTGTCATTCTTCCAACCTGCCTCATTATTGAACAATAAAATAGGTAAGTGGTACTATAATCTAATTTTCAATTGTTTTGGGCAGAAACAATTCCAGTCGCACAATAATGCTTGCCTAATTCTAAAACACCTAGAAAGTTAGGAATGAAGACATGCAGCCTCAGATACAACACCAATGAACCAAATTGGCAATAAAGGAATAGATTATTCCCCAAATCATTTGGAAATAATGCACATAATAATTCCCGATAATAGCTTCAATAATAAGATAACAGGATCTGTAGAATGTAAGAAGCCCACACATCCTAGGCCAAAGAGCATGATTCACATAGAAATTGCCTACATGATGCAAATCTCACACAGAAGGTTCATGAAGGCCAAATACCCTAAAGAAAGCAAATTGTTCCCTCATTAATTTATAGTGAGTTTTTATTTGTTGACTAAGAGAAAGAATTGCAGATAACCACACCTATGGTATTAGTCAGTTTAGAAGGCAATCACACAAGCAGCTTTAGATCTTTTGTTGAGTGATAAACCCAATCAGAAGGGGAAGACCTGAGAAGCATGGACTTCACAAAGTACTGTTCATCTTCCCATAGCTACATACCAGGCAATCTCCACCAAGCAGGATAGGATGTATTACTTTAATTGAGTATAGCATTTATGTAAATAGTTAAACTATCAAGTATGTCTTAGTAAACTAAACTTGTTCAATTAATCATTTGGAGCCAATAAACATAAAGTCAACTTCCAACAATTGAGCTTTGGCGGAAAGTAGAACCATACCCTTGCACTTATGTCCACAGTGAGGAACTCCCACCATAATTTCAATGCAATGGCCAGAAGTCCCTATATCTATCTAGAAAGTGGTGTGTTAAATTATTTCCTTAAACATATACAGAATTACATCCATGCACAATGTTTGGCAGTATGACTCATCTAATGGAGTAACTATAAGGTAGTCTGAGTCTACCATGTGGCCATACACTAAACCAATTAGTGTCCAGCATATCAGCTTTAGGTCCTAGATTTTGTCTGCCACTTCAGCATTTAATTTCACACTTAGAGTTTGAGTCAGTTTAATCCACCACATAGGATACAAACCACATATACCAAATAATTTTCTCATCTAATGCTATATTTATAAAAACCTTTGCTCTATCTACATTAATGACATAATGATGAAGTATAATCGAGGAATGCTCACCTCAAACTCAGCTTTTGGCCTGATAATGAAATTTTTGTCTACAATCCTCTGGTCCCCAAGTGACAGATAATATCTAATACCAGATTGCCGCACCTTTATCCAATCATTTATTCTTGCCTCTTCACTTGCTGAAGGAGGCCTAAGGTACATCTCAATAAAGCTGGGGCAAGATGAAATAGTAAGTACAGTTATTTTTAATTAAACGTCAAAGAAAAAACTTTTAAAGTGATTATCTTTTGCAATTAAATTGGAAAAGCAGCTTGAACAGGGAGGAACCACTTACTTATCTTTTTGTGGTTCGGTTCCTTGAACGCCATAAGCAGAATGCCCATCTGGAGACTGTCACAGGAGTTTAACATTACACCATCTTAATAAAAGTGCACAAGAGATGAATTGAATCCAAAGCTGAATGACGAGAAAAAAAACAGAGAGAAGGAAAACGAGCAAACTGGGGACCACTTGGCAATTGAAACTCCTATCATAGAGGCAGTCTAACAAAAGAGCTCCAGAGAAATATTTGAATCTAAAAGCATTGTTAACTAAAATAAAACATGTACCACCTAGCAACACTTCTGATTAGACACTTGTTTGCACTTTGGCAATTTCAATACCAAAACGCAACTTAATTTGTTTCTTTTCATATTTAAATGGATTTGTTTCTGACTGTCTAATAATCTTATTTTCAACAAAATATGTATCATACTTCTTGCAGGATCCCATATTAAGACCTAGTTAAGCATCCTAGATTACTGTTTGAAATAGCAATAAGCCTCATTCAGCAGAGCAACTAAACAAGATTCATGACAGTGATGGTGCAGTTCAAACCACCACAAGCCAAAATGATTCTCTCTGTATATTTTAACAGATGGAAAGCAAGATAGAGACATAATCGAGGAAGAAGATGCCAATGGGGATGTCATGTAAATATTAATTTCAATAAACCAGAAGATTGTTACTGTTATGGGGATATCAAAGAGATATTCTAAGGAGGTGTGATTAGGAGTTTCTAGATGGAGAAAAATGCCAATTAAGAACAAGCATCCCTCAAAGATATTGCTGAGGAAAGGGCCATTTTCTCAGCCCCTTTGTGCTGTTCTGATCCTAGATCTCTTAACAGAGTTTGTTCAGATGATAAATATTTTTGGCCCTTTTTGCACCATTCATTAGCTGGGAGTTCTTGATCTTATTTATTTTCCTGGACTTACACTCTTCATTTCCCTCAATCAATTCCTTCAAATGGAGATTATGCAACAGTTTGACAATTTTCATTAAGGTCATTTGCAAAAAGCAGTCTCATACAGATAAAATGAATAGCATATGAAGAAAGAAAAAGAGCACAACTCAGTTATGCAAATAGAAGAGATATTAGTTTAACAAGAAGCTAGGGAACATGTGCAAACCTCACTTCTGCATTTCAGCTTGTAAATTGCTTCTCTAAATGATGAAACAAAGCTGTTGTTTATTCTAATCTGCAGAAGGAGACCTACATATAAGGAACCAGAATTAAAGAGCAAGAGAAGCAAGCGAATAGAATGAGCAACCTGTGCATGATGAAGATCCGGCTCAATGTGTTTTCTAAACAATGGGAAAATGCTGTCAATAAGGATATCCAGCGAACAAGAGTCTCCGATATCATATTGAACTTTGGAAAGAAGGCTAAAATGGACTCCACCAACCTAATGACCAACCATGTATAAAAAATGATCTCCACATTTAACAAAGCAGCCAAAAAGTTAAAAGCAAAATATAACTCCAGTTACCACAGCTACCCGAATGTCCAACAAGGACCGCAATCTTGCATGCAAAGCATAGGTACCATCAACAATTACCTGAAAACAAAGTAATCGAAATGAATTCTGCTAAAGGCAAAAACAACACAATCCTAATGCCATTTAACTGGCTTACCACTCCAGATGAAGCACTCTTTATTGCTTGTGAACCAACACGTCTCTTTTGTTGGTAATCAAATACTGGTATCAAAATATCTTTACCTTTCATCAAGTCCTATTTAACATAAACGCACATTTAAGGATGTATAGTACAGAAACCACTGTAGATAATGTGCAAGCATGGAAATTGAAATGGGTAGCTACATTAAAAATAAAAATAAAAAAAAAACTACAAAAATCAATGTAGTTTAACACCCCATGGAATGAGATGCAGATACAGACCTCAAGGTTTTGGGCTAATGTATCAAAATCAATTGAATCCAAATCATTCCCATCATCAACTCCATTGCGATAATTCTCCATTGATATAACAATACAGCCAATGACAGATGCTACCTTCTCTGCTAGGCTTTACGGACCATCAAACAAATGCAAAAAAGAAAAAATAAAAAAATAAAAATAAAAATCAGCAACAATCAATATCAAAAACAGCACTTCCTTTTAGATCCTTCCCAAGTTTTCCTCAACATGCATAAACAAGACAATTACCTTGTTTTGCCTGAACCACTAGGACCACCAATTCCCACAGTAACAAGACCCTCCTTTTTCTCCCTGAGTTCTTGGATAGATTTCACTAACAAGTAATACCCATGATCAAAAGACTGCACAAATTTGAACCCAATAATCAATTAGTATTTCCTCTCCACCAGTTAAAAAAAGAACAAAGTTTATAAGTTTATAAGCACTCTCAAGGCTGACATAGAGATACATTTTTGCATAACTAATTCCGCACAAGCACATCTTCTTAGCATTTTCCTTTTTATTTTATTTTTCCTTTTGTGGGTTCAATGGAGGGGTTGGTGAAAGAAGCATCTTTCAACCCTTTACTGCACTGCTGGGTAAGATAAAGGTACCAATACCTCAATAAATCAAGAAAAATTAAGAAAAAAAAAAGATAAAATCTTTCTTACAAAAAATGAGAAAAATAACAAAAAGATAGAATCTTTCACATAAAAAATCAAGAATTCACAAAGATACAGTCACCCCCAAAATCAAGAAACTAACAAAGAAGGCAGACAGGGCATAATAATAAGCACCACATGGAGAGGAAGGGACTGGAGGAGGGAAGAAGTTGATGGTTGTTGCTGGCGCCCTCCTTCTCGGAAAACTCGCTGAACCACTTCATCATCCATTTTCTTTTTTCCTTTATTTTCTATTCTTTCCTCTGTACCCAAACAACAATTTTCCCAGTAACCAAACAACAACAACAACAATAACAATCAACGTCAAAGCCAATAATTTTAAACCAATTCAATCAAAATAAAAACCCCAACGAAAATTACTATATTTTCCTCTCTCTTTTTCCCTCTTATTCTTTTATCTTTCTTTCTTTCCCTTTCCCTTTTTGAGATTAAAGAAGAGAGAGACAGACAAAAAAAGGGGGGGACAGAATCAGGAGGTTTTCTTGTTACGGTGTGTTTGCTGTTTTTTTTCTGTGTTTCTTACTCCATTTATGTCTTGCTTGCTCGTGCACGCTCCCGCTTGTTTTCCCCTTTTTTTTTTTTAATTTTTCTTCGATTTTTTCTTCTAATGTTCTGTTTTGATTTCAGTTTATAGATATCGAGAATGTGGTTTCACGGCCCAGAATGTTTTTGTTTCACCCTGGATGACCACCCAAAAAAAAAAAAAATTATATTTTGCTGATCACAATATAATTGTAAAAAAAAAAAAACGCGATAACTCTTTTTTTTTTTTTTCTTTACATTTAGTCATATTTAAGTTTTTTAACTAATACCTACCTTAAAAATTTTAATATTTATGTTAAAATATATTATTAATTTTTAAATATATTAATATTAAAATTAAATATAAAATAATTGTTAAAATTTAATAATTTTTTATTTTTTTAGATAATTGATATATTTTAATTTTTTTATTAAAAAAATAATTTTTGTAATTTTTATTTCTCGTGAATTTATGAAAATTGAATTTAAGAAGAATTTTCCTCTAAAAAAATTGTATACTCGTATATTGTTTTGACTCATAACAAAATGGAATGTTAGATAACAATATAATCGATCTAAATTGAATTTAGAACTAAAAAATTGAGTTGAGTTGAACTTTTTTTCTCTTTTTTTTGTTTTTCACACTACCAATAAATAATTCGAAAACTCAGACCGGATTGGCTCATATGTTTGTTACAACTTATTTTTCAGTTCATATTTTTATAAATTTTACACTTTAAGTATTTAAATTTTAAAATTGTTACAATGCATATTTAGATTATTAACTATTAAAATGTTCCTTGACGAACTTCTTCTTTTTTTTTTTTTATATACTGCTCTCCTTGATGACTTTAAGTTGTCAACTCCGATTATAAATTTTTCAATAGATATACTTTGTCATGCTATCTAATTTTTTATTACAGGGAAGGAAAAAAAAAAAAGAAAAAAGGCAGCAAATGTATCCTTAACAAATAACAGGTGAAAGTTGTTGTGCAACGCTAACTTCTTATGTTGGAAGTGCGACAAAAGTAATGTACAAAAAATAATAAGAATAAAGAAAGAAGCACAACAAAAGCACAAGACAATTACAAGGGTGAAAATAAAAAATTTCTTACCAATCATCTTGGTCTTGTAGTACTCAGAATTATTCCTCAAAATCATCAATTAGGACATACAAGAACCAAATTTGATTATTAACGTCGAAGGTTGAAGCACCAAAAATATAAATAAACAATCTACTTATCACCAACTGAATTTGGTTTCGGCTCTAATCCAAAGTCCAAGAGATGGTCCAGCACGAGTTGCTTCTCAGAGTTTTCGCAATATAGGCTGAGAAACAAAGCTACCTTACACATCTATGCTTGTTTGAATATATGCCAATGGTAGGTTATATGATGTATTTCATTGTCTCGACAGACCTCAATTAGGCCAAAAAGAAAAGGCTTCTCACAAGGTAGTCGAGGGATATCATTAATTAGGTTAGTGGAATTAATGGTAAGTGTGCATTTGTATTCCATTAGACCCCATCAATTTCTCGCCACCCTTTAACAAAATTATACCAACAAATATCATTGCATGCATTGGATCGAGATCAACTTTGAGGCATGGTATGACTTTCGTTAGTAATGGTTCTACCACCAAACAAGTTGATTGCGTGATGGGAAAGGGAAATATATGAATATTCTAAAGTGGTTTGAGAAAATTTTGAGTGTTTATAGAAATATCATGAGTTTTAGTTTTATTTTGAACTTAAGAATAATTAATGGTTAAATGGTAGTTGTTAGAAAGAGAGAGAAAATTAGTGAGTCTAAAAACATCACCAAAAAAATACTTTGCACCTCACTTAAATCTCACTTTTAACTTTGGGAGTTATTTGGGAGGGCCAAAAAATTCCATTTCCTTACCATTTTCCAAATTATAAAAGCTCGGTGTCAACTTGAAGAAGCAAAATAGTTCGTAAGTTTTAACTCTATAATAGAAATATGTGGTAGTAATTATTTTAAATTTATACAAGTGTGATGGCTGTGATATAGAGAAACGAGTTTAGTCATAACAGTAAAATTACTTTATCATAACTTAAAACCTATAAATTTAAACTACATCAATAAATTTTTTTTTTGTAAAATCTAATATATTTAATACTTCTTAATCTGCATGAAATATTAGTTTTAAATTTCGGGTGTATTTTTAAATGTTTCATGACATCATCCACAATATGCATGATGTCGATGATGAAAATTAAAATGTATGACGATGATAAGATATCATAACAAATAGTATAATTAATGAACCCTCAACCCTGTATTGGCATCAGATGCAATACTGCACCCAGTTCATACGCACCAACCAAGCCGATTGAGCATCTACGAATCCATTTTGGTGTCAATGCCAACCAAAAATCACCACCTGGGTCAGAGCCACCAATTTCTAAATTCGTTCACGATCCCTTGTGTGCCACTTCCTGCCGAGTGCAGGCCAAGTTCAAGTCCATCTCCTTAATGATATGAAGCCCACTCATTGAACCACAGTAATTAAGTAATTGTGATCCCCCCGATGTGATACACTGTATATGCAATGTGTGCTCCAGCATTGTGTATCCACTTTACCTATTTCTTATTCAATAAAGTCGGTATTTAGATTAGTTTTCTTTGACTAAACTTGTGCTCATATGCTGAAATCGCTTAGTCCATGGATAATGGATAAGACTTAGCCTAATCAAAGAACATAAGCATAGTCTTTACCACATTGCTCGCTCGCTCGCGAGGATAAAATTCCTCTAGATGTATAATCGATCCACAACACCCAAAATCATTCATTGGGTTAGGGTGTCAACCGATGACTTATAGTATACGCTTATCTATTACCTTTGCAATGCATCTAAAAAAGTTTGATCTTTAATCAAGAGATATATTTGAGGGAGAAATTTTATTTTGAAGAAAAATTTTAATTTAAAAATTCAAATTATTAAATTATATATGTATATATATATGTTGTTTAAATTAATCAAGTTAAAAATAATTATAATATTATATCAAAAATTTATAGAACTTAAAGGGGCTGAATTATTGAGTAAAACATCAATAATTAAATTTGCATGTCATGTCAAACACTAACAGTTACAATTAGACATGGTTCATTGTGTTAATAAGTGCACATCCACAAAAAGTTGCGGGAAACAGAAGTGCAAACGTAACAATATAACACATAGCATGTTTTAGTACGTCGATAAATTGACACCCACCTAAGATGTAGGGTAGGTTTCATTCTATCATATGAAATTATTCTGATATGATGGCAGTGTAAGAGCGGCATGCCTGTGAACAGTGACAATGTTCTTTGCATGCGTAAACTTGCATAGCTGATAGCATTTTGCAATTGATGGTTAAATTTTAAGTACTGTCCCAGATGTATTTGTGGGGTTATGATGCAACCATTGACCATTATTGGCCGGACTTGAGTGGAGGCCGGATTAAGTAGTCACAAAAGTAGTAATCATAAATAGTTATAATAATTTTTTATATTATCAAATTTTTTTTTAATATCTTGTATAAAATATTAATACAACATAAAATATTATATATATAATATAAAAATGTTTTATAATTATATAATTCTATGACGTGGAACTTAGGATCCATTTTAAGTCATTTTAAGATCTAATCAATCGGTTTATAAAAAAAAAAAATCACAATTTATTTAGTTATTTTGATACATGATAGCTGATTTGTATATGAATTTCTCATGATCCTTTTATCCAAATTGAAGCTTGGTGGTGACTTTATAATCACGAGTGACTATTTTTTGTTATCCTATTAACTTCAACTCAATGGTATCAAAATCATTCAAGTTCCAAATTCTCAATCACCAAAGATTTTACTTTATAGACCATTAAATGTATGTGCGTATGTTTTTTATTTTTATTTTTATTATTTTTTTATGCATAAGACAAAGACTAATTAGAACAAACTATCTCCAAAAGAAAACAAAACAGTCTCTCTCTCTCCCCCCCCCAACAGGAACCTCATACTCGCATGAAAATGGATAAAAAGAACCTCACCATTAGCATTAGTGACACCCAATTTCACAAAAAAAATATATATATATATATATACAAACAAACAAACAAACGTCCACATTCTCTAAACAACAATTTCTTTCGCAAATACTCTGAATGTCATCTAGAAGCACGGATAAGGAATGAGTCGCACTATAATTTAATTGGAACATTAATTTATAGAGAGGACCTTATCGTTCCTCTTTTCTTTTCTTTTTTTTTTTCAAAGACGTAGATGCGTTAGACTTTCATTTAATAAAATTTCCAAGAGACTCCACGTTAAGTCACTTGGGGTGAAGGCAAATGGGCCCATAACGTTGAATTGGAGGAATATGTTTCAACCCTTTTAGCCCCAAAGCACCAAAAGCAATCCGAGGCTTCTCAAATGGGTTATTGCGTATTACCCCAATTCATGGCCCCATCTTCCACCCATTTAGAAGGTGTATTACGAAAAGGATGTTGATGAAATTGTCATAATTATATTCAAGAATTGAAATTCACAAAATTTTTAATTTAGATGCTAAAATGTATAATTAAGAAAAAAAGTGTGAAATTATTTTGACTTCCCATAGTCTTTGTTTTGACCTGATGAGAAATTTGTGGGCATTTGCGAGGAACCAAAATATAAACAGAAGCAAAACAAGGAGACAACAAAAAAAAAAAAAAACAGAGGGAATATAGTGCTTAAAGATAAAACCTAATTTCTTACCGTAATTCATCAAAAATTTAAATCTTTTAATTGTATTTTAACTTTCCTTATTTATAAATCAAAGTATTATACATCAGCTAAAACTAAGTCACTGTTCCAACGAGTCGAAAGCCACACACATCCCATACATCATTGGGCGGGTGCTTTCATAAAGTTTACCTCAAACCCATATTGTGGCTTTCTTTGATCTTTCGCTTTTTTTTCTTTTTTCAGTAATGTTCTTGAAAGCAGATAAAGTGATGCGAAAAAATAAGGATGCAAGTCCACCAAATATGATATTATATTCTATCATAACGACTAAGGATAGAAAATACAAATATATACTCAATTATCGTAATATTATCACATTATTTGGTCATATAAAAAATTGTTATTTTTTATTTATTATAAAATTTATTAAATTATAAATTATACTATAAAGATAATTATTTTTATTTTTATAAATTATATATATTTTCTAAAAAATAAAATTGTTAATTATTAAAACATTTCATTTTCATGATTTTGAGATTTTGTATTTTCCCCCACATTGTTGATGAGAATTGGCATGAATCATGAAAAAGGACAGATTCTCTCCAACCATATGTCTCTCTCTCTCTCTCTCTCTCTCAAAAGTCAACGCTTTCACTCACCCACTACTTATTTATTTATTTATTTTTTTTATTTTTTGTTTTTTTGGGGTCACTTCGTAAATTTTACTCTTTTTCACACAATTTCAATCTCCGCGTGTTCGCCAATTGACCTTTCTTCCCGGACCTTGCCATCGTGCGCTCTCCATCAGTTCTATGAGGGGTTCTTATCTAAGGAGGCCAGCCTCATGATCTTATTGTGATCCCCCCAATCCTTTTTTTTCTTTCTTTCTTACAATGTCCGGGATAAATAATATAATTTTTTTCTTAAATTTTTGATTTAATTCACTTGAAAACTAAAATAAATATAATATAATATAATATAATAAATGAGTTATATCATAAAATATAATATAATTTAAATAGTAAAAATAATAATCTTATAAATGTGTTATAATTAAATAAAAACTCAGATTATATTACTTATTATTTTGTCATTAACAATTATAAATACTTATAATGATATTATTCATTGAATTATTGCTAATTTTTTATATTTTAAATTACTCTCACGAAATAATTTACTGTCGATAAAATAATAATAGAGTAAATAAACAGTTAATAGCTTCCATCAAACAAAAAGCCAAAAGAAAAAAAAAAGAAAAAAGAAAAAGAATCTTGTGGCAACCAAGTGGATCTGAAATCATAGATCGGACGGTAGAGCATGAGGAGCAAGATAAACACAATCAAAGAAACAAGCAGCGTAACAATTCCAAGCCTATAATTGGTACGCTTTGAAATTTGATTGAATAATGAACCCTTCGGGGCGCAGAGCCATCCAGGGGGTGCGCAGGATAAGAAAAAGTCTGCAAAATTGTCAAACTTACTCTTACTTTATCATATTCTAGTATTTTACAATATAATATTATATAAATTTATATTATTATTTTAAATATATTTTATTTTATTTTTAGAAAAAATTATACTTAAAAAAAATGATATATATATATATATATATATTAACATCTCGCTCACAGACTCACACACATAATCTCTTCAATCTATAAAAAAACAGTCAGCCCTTTTTCATGGTCAGCACTTATCTCTCTGTCTCTCTGTGTGGGTTGGTGAGATAAGACCATAGATAGAGGGATTGACATGCATATCTGTCAAATTGATAGCATTTCCTAGCGTTTCCGCGTTCTGGGTCTGCGTTTCTGGCTCTGTGGTGAGAGTTACCATTGAAAAAACAGTGTCTTTAATCTACAGAAAGGCTGCAGAGAGATCGATAGATAGATAGATAGATATAGAGAGAGAGAGAGAGAGAGAGAGAGAGAGAGGACTAAAAATGGATGATCTGCCCTCTGGCTATCGCCCCAACGTTGGTGTCTGTCTCATCAACTCTGATTACCAGGTTGGCCCCACTTCTCTCCTTCTCCATAACCTTCCTGTGAAGTGTGTCGTTTATGCAGTCTGCAACAGGCTACATACACAGTACGCACACACCAAAAATTTAGAGATAAAAAGGAAAAAAAAAAAAAAGAGAAGGAAAAGAAATTTATTACTTATAGTTCAACTCTTTTTTTTTTTTTAAATTTTAATTTTCCCTTGTTTTCCTTGCACCTTTTTTCAGTTCCCTTTTCATTTTAAACCCTGCTAACTGTGGAAGGGTATTCTTATATTATTTAAAAATTGATGTTTTATATATTTATTTAGTTTTTTTTTTTTTTTTGGCCGTAATCAATGGGTATGCCTATTTGGGCTTTTGCTTTGATTTCCTTTGCCTAGATTTTAGAGTTTAGAGGTATGGAGCGTGTAATGCGGGAGGCTGTTGGACACGGACCTCTTTTTTTTTCTATCTTTTAATGTGAAAATTGTTTTTAATACTAATAGCGTTTTCTTTCGAGAGTGAAGATCGGGAGTGGTTTTCCTATTAAAAAAATATATATATTTGATATGCAAGAGGCGACTAGGAGTTAACTGGGTACACAATATCAGATTTGGTCTATGCTAATAAATTGGGGATTTGGTGTTTGATCAACTTCTGGGGTTGACAATTTGTGCTCCGGAATCATCTGCTGATATAGATCGATGAAGTCAAAGTTTGACTATACTTATTATGTGTTTCTATTTATTTTTTTATTCCCCCCCCCCCCAAGAGAGGGGTTGGTTGGTTATGTGGTCGTACTTAGAAAACTGTTATATATAAATAAAAAAAGAAAAAAAAGTTTAGGGACTGTAAGTTGTTGGGCAGACGTAAGTAGAAGAGTCACATAATTTCAATTTTTTTCTTCTTAAAAAATTAAAAAAAGAAAAAAATTTTAATAGAAAGATCAAACTTGGTAAGTTACAATTCTTTCGAAAATTTAGTACTCGAAAAACAATGAAACACGGGAATGAAAAACTTGTGAGATAGGGACACCTTTGTCTTTTCAGAGCCTTCTTTGCAGTGCTGTAAAACCAAGGTACCGAAGTACAAACCAAAATTTTGCTAAGTTTATTCTTAAGTGACACGGTACTCAATATTTATAAGATTTTTAATTTTTTCAATATAAATTTATAGATTTTGATAAAAACACAATGAATGGAAAAAAAAAATCAAAATTATTTATTTAAAATAATTTATTTACAAATTATTTTTATGAGTGACACATTCAAGTGAAATAATATTATTTATATTTATAATTTTTATTATTAATTATAATTATTACGTATTATGATAACGTGATATGATATTTTTTTATGAGTTTACATTATATTTTAAAAACATGTCTGATGTCAAATGATTATTGTATTTATGAGGCAAATTTTACGGTTGAATTTTGGAGGTGGGTATGTGTTTTCCGTGCTAGCCATCAACCAAGTTCAAATCCGGAGGTAGCCCCTAGAAAGTAGAACTCCGGAATGCACGGACTAAGCATGAGGGATGCGTCCGTAGTAGACATGTAAGATGGGATGTCATCCATTCATATTGTTTTAGTGTCGTGCATTGGCACTGTTCACTTGTGTTTTTCATGCTGTATCGTGGCGTGCTTAAACATTAGGAAAATGAGGCCCCGTACAGCCCATTGGCCCGGACACTATAGGCCTGCATCATTCTGCCCTGTGCCAGTTCTTGATTTTGATCGACATCCGAATTATTTGACTGCAAGAGCCAAAAAAGTGTCTTGATTGTGTGCTTGTGCAGATGAATGTCTTCCACTTACGAAGCAGAAAAGTTTAATTTTTCTTTGTGCTTTATTTACTACGTCAGCTTATCTTACGGGCACAAATGAAATGGTAACTGTCAAAACTGATTTGCAGGTTTTTGTGGCTTCTAGATTGAATGTTCCTGGAGCATGGCAGATGCCTCAGGTGGTAACCCCATTGGATATTTCCCTGAATTTGTTTCTGGAATTATGTTTGCTTTTCTACCAACGAAAACAATAAAAGAAAAAAAAAAATGTAATTATTGAAAGGTTTTTTCGTCTGTGTTACATGTGAAATCTTGCTATATGCAAACCTATAAGAATCCACTTGAATTTAGATGATAGATTATGATCCATTTGTCATTTACATGGATACATTGGTTCATATTTGTTTTGTTTTTCTCCTTTCAATTTCTGTACCTTTGGACTAAGCTTAGTTTTAATCTCTTGTGAACTTTTGCCTTATTAAGGGAGGCATTGAAGATGGTGAGGATCCCATGTCTGCGGCAATCAGGGAATTGCGAAAAGAAACTGGGATAGTGTCTGCTGAGATTGTTACCGGGGTTTGTAAATGAATCTCACTGATATGCAATGTCTGAAATGCAGAAATCCCGGAACACAGTTAAAGATGGTGAAAGGGGAATCATTCTTCTGTTATATTGGTTGTGCATTTTACAGGTTCCAAAATGGTTGACTTACGATTTCCCCCCTGCTGTGAAGGCCAAAGTGAACCGTCTCTGGGGAGGTGAATGGCACGGGCAGGCACAGAAGTGGTATGCCTCTCTCTCTCTCTCTCCCTCTCTATTATTCTCCCCCAGCCCCACGTTAGACACAGTGATATGATCCGTGTATCATGAAACAGTTGCCACATTTAGTTTCAGACTAGTGTCAGATAGAATTTGGTCACGCGGTTGAACTACTGCTCATACATAGCAAAGGAATTCTTATGGTTTTTGAAGGAATATTGGATCACCGTTCTCCAGTAGATTTAGACATGAAGTTTATTACTTTGGATCACCTGCCATCAGTTATACTATATCATGCTTAAGTTTATATACTCCAGAACACTAAATGCTGATCTTGCTAGGAATCAACCTTTCATGAACAGTGTCGTTCAACCCATTATATGATGGTGTCTTGTTCAAATATGAAGGTTTAAGTGATGCCTAGAATGTTATTCTTGGGATTTTTGGCTGTTTGGTGATGCCCAATAATGGATTGCATAATATAAGCTGACATTATTGATGCACCCGTAAACTTTGAATTGCATGGGAACAGGGAATATTCAATTATGTTGTATTTTTGCCTCTGCTTTGTATATGATTTGAGTTATAAGAATGACTTTTTGGACAAACAACAGGTTCCTCATGAGATTAACGAAGGATGAGAGTGAGATTAACTTAGCAAATGGAGAAGCAGACACAGAATTTGCAGAGTGGAAATGGGCGAGTCCTGAAGAAGTTATAGAGCAGGTACATACAGTGCTAAATAGTTGAAAACCTTTGCAGCATATTATTTGATGTGTTCTATTTTTATTTTTTTGATGGCTAATCTTTTCAAGAACTCGATGATCACAGGCTGTGGACTACAAGAGGCCAACATATGAGGAAGTTATAAGAACCTTCAGGCCTTACTTCAATGAAAATGGAGTAGCTGCTAAATGTAAATCCACAAAGTGGTGAACCTCTGATGCTGCATTTGCAGGTTTCTCCATGTTTTTCGTTGTAATGAAGTCTGTACTATGGTTACAACTTTGTGCTCTGTAAATGGATGTGGGTGTTAGAGTTTTTAAAAGTTAGATGGTTGCTCTATATGGTTGTAATAAATCAGTTTTCATGGTTGCTTGCTCCCTAGATTGAAGACTCGTAAAAGAGCAAGAAAGAGAGAGAAGGGTGGTGGATTAAGTGAGGTGAAAAGGGGATTGAAGTTGAATTTGTAACTGTATGAATTAGGTGATCTGTGCTTTTTGACGAGGTAGGATAATTATGAATGGAATGTTGGTAACGGAGGAATTAGATCAGCAAATTGTAGGGATTGCATGCCTTTATTTAGCAATATTTTTGTTGGGAATTTAATCACAGAATTGGAGCCAAAAACTCAAACAATTTTACCAGATAAATCTGATGAATTTCATTTTAGGCTTATTCTACGTACATAAATTGCATAATTTTGCATGTGTGCAGAAAGCACCAGTAGTAGTGTAATGATAAAATTTCTCTATTGCAACGAGGATGCATGTTCGAATCACATAAACAGTACACTCAATGTGGAAGCATCACCCGGCATCTCAATTATTTTATTAATAATAAATAATAATTTCTTCTTAAATAAATATATTAATTTAATTATTTTAATGACTGGATAAATAATAATAATAATAATAATAATAATAATATATTAAAATAATATATTATATATCATCGACAAATACCTAAACATTGGGTCCGTAGGTTTTTAGAACAATTTCACCAATACGTGCTATAGGTTTCTGTAGGTTATTGTAATATTTCTCTAAACATAGTTAAAAGATAAGAAATTATAAATATGAAATAACAATTAAAAAATTTCATCAATTAAGTATTTGTAAATTTATTAATATAATGTGATGACAATTTAATTTTTGCACAAAAAAATTTAATCAATATAAAATATAAAGTAATTAATGTCATTATTTTTATAAAATTTATAATTTCTTATAATATGTTTGACCACTGTTTTTAATAGTTTGAACAAAAAATTTTATATTTTTATTTTTTTTATATAAACATTATAAAGATATAAGTTTTGTAAAACTCCATTCATTATATACTGTATTTCACTATAATGGAATTAATAATTTTATAGTAAAATATTTTTGGTCATTTCATTCTTTTACAAAAAGTTAATTAATTCTCTTATTTTTGTTTCATGATAATTAAAATGATTTTAACTTGTATATGTAATATAATCACAATAACAAAAAAAAAAATCTTTTTTTAATCATATAAAAATAAAAATTTACCATAAAAATTTATTATTTTTATAAAATTAAAAATAATTATTAATTAATTATATATGTTCTTTATCATATATATATATATATATATATATATATATATATTTTTTAAAAAATATATTCTAATATTACTTGTTAAAATTTTTAATAAATTTATTTTTATAAATATTAATTTTTTAATTTAAAAATTAAATATATTTATATAAATAATATTTTAAATAATATATTTAATTTTATAAAAGTTAAAATTATTGATGTGTATAAAGAGTTTATTTTAACTTAATAAATAATTTGTCTTTCTTAACTTTTACTATAAGCACACGCAAAACCATTAGTCTTTAAACGATTTTCAACAATAACATATGTATTTAAAGATGAATGCAATTTTTCTTGCCCATGCCACTTTTATAAACAAAAAATTGTTTTCCATGATCTTACCGCTTCACTCTAAGCTACAAAAATTAATTGGATCCAAATAACTCGATATTATTTGTTTGAAATTCGAATCAATCTAATTTGTATTAATTAAAAAGTCAATGACTCTTAATCTGAAACTTAAAATTGAAATAATGTAAAAATTAATCAATCTAAACCCTGATTAACTTAAAATTCAACATATTCGAATTTCCAAATACTTAAAACACACACCCAAAACAAACTGGGCCGAATCCGATCCAAAATGCTGGCTTGCCAACTCGATTCTTCAATCCGAGTAACACTCTTCCTGATAACAAACTGAGAGCCGTACATTGATAAAAGAGGAAAAAAAGGAATAAAAAAAAAAAGGGGAAAAAAGTTGCAATTTGGTTGAGAATATTGCCAAGCAGAACCATATCATGCTGACGTCGCCATATTTGTTTCATTCAGACACATTTGTGATTTGTCCCATCAGTGTGCCAAAAAGGCTTGCCGCCCATAAAAAATAATTGGAGAGACACAAAAAAAAAAAAAAAGAAAAAAAGCTTATGACCCACACCAAAAAAAAAAAAAAAAAAGGAAGAAGAAGAAAAGGACTATATGGTCTGCATTGCTATCAACAAACCTTTTTCCCAAAATACAAACATTTCCGTCATATGTACGGACAAGAGACCTTTTGTATTTCATCAATTACTAGCCATAAAGAAAAAACCTAAACAAGTGTCAAATCCAATGCGTACGTTTTTTCCTTTAATTTCTCGAACTATAGGGGTTCATGACTATGGGATTAGTGAAGTTTAAATATAAATTATGAATGAATTTCACGTACTATAGTCGTTTTCAAGACTGTTAACTAAGAAAAAAGACATGTAAATGAGAAAGAAGATTAATAAATAATATCGTAGAATATAGATAAGGGAAAAATCATACTTGTGTTTCAATCTCATGGTTTCAACTTTTTAATTGAAGTTTTGAATGTTTCTTATTATTTTTTTAAGACTTTTTCACCAGGGCAACTCTTATCATTTTAACTTGATGTTAAGCGTCTTTATTCTTTTTAATTTGTTCAATTAACTCCCATGGAAGAGAGAAGGTGGCTATCAAAAAGATGAATATATTCGAGAATAGATATCCGATGCCATGCACGTCTTATGTCATGTGTGAAATTAAGTTGTTTGATAAGAACTTGGATACAAACAAACCTTAATCTCCAAAAATTATCCATCCATTGTTTTAACTTCATTGAAAAAAAAATAAAAACCATTCGTTTTTCCTCTTTTTTGTTTATTTATTCATTTTGTGTGGAAAAAGGAATTCTTTTTTTTTTCTTCCTTAAGAATGACAAAATTTGTGTCATTTATTATGACTAAAGCTTAAACTTGAACCGACTCTTTAACTTTATAGGCAACATTAATATTACCAAGTTAAAACTTAGGGAATTATTTACATGTCTATTTTGATCGCATACACGCAAACCATTATCTTAATCATTTAGTGATTAGAAACTTTATTTTTATCACATGGGTCAAGAGTTTTAATAATACAAAACACATTATAAAAATTATTTTTTATTATTTTATAAATTATATTATAATCTTTATTTTATAATTTATTTACTTATGACACATTTTTTTAACTTAATTAAAAATTTTAAGTAAATTATTTTAGAATTGTATAAACTATTTAAAAATTATTTTATTTTTTCATTTAGTTAAAATATTCTTTTAATTAGTTATTAAGTATTTTTTATATTAGAGTATTTTTTAATTAGTTAAATAAGTTTAATTATAACTATATATATATATATATATATATATATATATATATATATATATAAAAGTTTAAAAATTGAACTATTTCATCAACCTAATATCTTAATAAATTATTATTAAAAATATATTTTTTAGAGTTGTTATTTTCTTTTTTTGATGGATTCTATAAATTCTTTTAAAAGTTTAATAGAGTGTTAATCTTTATTAACCTTTTATAGTACTTATATCTCATATCAAGTGATATAAGAATAAATTTAACTTGTATTGATATTATTTTACAGAGTTTGAAGGAATTTCTTTAATAAGGAAGACCATAAAGGAAAAGGTATATTTAAAATAATTTCATAATATTACAAATACAATAAATTTTGTAATTAATCTATTTTGTAGGTGCATTTTTAATTTTAAAAATATTTTAATTTTTGATGAAAATTTGCTTATTAAAGATTTTGTGATATAATTAACAAAACTTGATACTTATTTTGAATATAATAAAATGCACAAGGAGGTGAAAATGATTTATATGTATTTAAAATTTTGAGTTGATGCAATTAATTGATGAAATGATATTCAATAGTATTAATTAAAATCTAGTATATTAAGAATTTAGTTTTAGATAAATATGTGAAATTTATTAATACTTAAATTTTATAATGATGATTAATTTAAATAAACTTTAAATGTATTGAAAAATAATTCAATTTTTATTTTTCTTATATCATAAATTTTAGCCAAGAAAATGTTGTGGATTAAAAGATGATAAGTCAAAAAAAAAAATATATATTGAGCATTGATTATGTTATGGTTGATCAAATTAACTTTTTATGTGCAAATGAATATTTTAATCATGAATACCAAGTAATCACTACTAACTTAAAATATGATCTCAATTTACAAATTTTATAATTTTATTAATTATTTATCTTTTATATCAAAATTTATTAATTTTGTTAGGATAAAGAAATTTAATCCTAAATCAATGATAGTTGTTAAAATAATGAAGATTTATCTGGAAAGAAACTAAGTGTAAGTTAAGAAGAATAAAAATATTAATATACTCAAAATACTTCTTCTTATGGCACGTAAAATGTCAATTCTTTATTATCAACTCAAAGTTGAGGTTTCGTTTTTAGTGGAGGGATTTGATGTAAGATATGCTGAGAGTTTGATATTGAACACATTATGAAGATTATTTTCTTTCATTTTATAAATTATATTGTAATTATTATTTTATAAATTATTTACTTATTTTATATATTTTAGTTAAATTAAAAGTTGTAACTATATTATTTAAGATATACGTAAACTATTTAAGAATAATTTTTATTTTTTATTTAATTAGAATATTTTTAATTAGTCATTAATTTTTTTTATTTATATTAAAATATTTTTTTATTAGTTATATAATTTTAACTATAAATATGTGTATAAATATAAAAGATAAATAATTTTATTAACCTAATATCTCAGTAAATAATTAATAAAAATATTTTTTTAAAAGTTATTATTTTTTCTTGTAGATTTCATAAATTCTTTAAAAAATTCAATTGAGTATTAGTTTTTATTATTCTCTTTCTATACTTTTATTTCACGTTAAGTAATATTAAAACTTAAATTTGTCATGCTTGATATCATCTTCACACTTCCATCCTATGTTATCTAATTCTCACATAGGTGTTTAATAAATGTTAATGCATTACATAATTATAAGAAAGGTTGGTGACTTAACTAGATATTTTGAAATTTGTTTTTCTATAGTTTAAATTAAGAAAGTCTAGCTCATTATATAATACAATTAGTATAATCTTTCCAACTATTAAATATCACTTTTGTGTAAGTGATGTGCGACAGAATCTTTACAAAGAAAATAATATAATTTAATATTTAATTAAAATTATATAATTAACTAAAAAAATACTATAACTTAAATATAAAAAATATTTTAATGACTAATTAAGAAAATAATTTAATCAAATAAAAAACTTTAAAAAATAAATTTTAAATAGTTTATATATTTTTTAAATAGTTTAGATAAAATTTTTAATTAGATTAAAATATCAAATAAATAAATAAATAATTACAAAATAAAAATTATAATCTAATTTGTAAAATAATGAAGAATAGTTTTCGTGAAGGCAACAAATTCACATTTAAGAGAATAATTATGGCTGTATAAAGTCAAACCTCGTGCAAATAGCCATTTCCTAATGCTTATTGCTAGAATGTTTATATTTTAGTTCACTTCAGGCAAAGTCTAAATTTATTCTTTGCCTCTAAGGCAACAGATTCATACTTAAGAGAATGTTTATAACTGCATAAAGTCAAACCTCATGCAAATAGCAATTTCCTAAAGGTTATTGTTAGAATCTTTATATTTTAGTTCATTTCAGGCAAAGACTTTATTTATTCTTTGCCCAAACAAGGTCAGCCAGTAAGTTGCTGTCCCTTTCTTACATTCATCAAGTTTATCATAAAACTTTTTTTTTTTTTTACTTACCAAGATTTTTTTTTTTTTTCAATAAAAGTTATACTCAATCCAAACTTGTATAATATGCCACAACTTGGCGGGTGTAATGTCTATTTGGGTTCTTTTGACCCAATTTATTTGCAGTCCCACCCCATCAAATGGATAGGCATGGCGCCTAAGATGCACCAACTTTATCCCATTTCAGTTGGTCTTCCTCCCTTTTATCTTGTAGTTTTTTTTTAATATGAAAAGCAGGCCCGAAAGTCACAACTCGATAATATAGGTAAACGTTTATTTTATAATTCAAAAGTAAAAATTTGTAATCAAGAAAGTAATTATCTATAACTAATTATTTGTAACTTTGAATCAAAAGGAACTAAGTTGGAACTGAAAATTTTTAATTTAAAAGATATAAAAACATTTTAAGGAATTTTGACTTCGGTCTAGTTTCCTTTAAGACTAATAAATAGAGTGAGATTATAGATCAAAGAATTTTGAGTTCAATAAAATCCACTTTGCCTTTTTTGTTTTGTTTTGTTTTTTTTTTTTTTTTTGAGAAAAAACGACAAAAACCATGTAATAGCATAGCATGGTAATGTAGTGAGTCTTGGCCAATATACTGATTATGACATTTTTTAATTTGATTCAATTAAAAAGTAATTAAGTTAATTCAGTTTCAAAAGTAAATAAAAATAATAAAATTTAAGTAAGACCTAGTCAAAATTAAAAATAAAAAAAAACTTGTTTAATTTTAAATTATGTGTATGTTATATATATATATATATATATATATATATATATAAAGTAAATTATAAAGTGGTCAGTAAACCGGTCGAGTCACAACAGAAATTTGGATAGATAATTCCAACATGAAATTGTTTAGTCTAACAAGATCAGGATCTTTGATGTCCAATTCACCTACAAATTATAAGCTCATCTAATTGTCAATTAATTCATGCTTTAGCATTGAATTAGATCAAAAGGGTAAATTTAGCGTCATGCATAAAAGCTAACACGTTATTCTCTAATACAAAAAAAAAAAAAAAAAATCAAACATAATCATAACTACCCATAATTAGTCTAATCATAGCAATAAACCTAAAATTACTTGACACACATTTTCAAAATCTAATCTTTTTAAGTGCAATCTATGAAACAAATAAGAGAGGTATATGGGACTTGCTTAAAAAGGATTCCTCTTAGCCAAAAAAAAAAAAAAAGAAGTAAGATAATTCTTTACTTTGATTAGTTAATAAACATAGGACTTGATTATATCAACACACTTAATGGTAAATATAATATAATTTATATAATATGAGATAACATGCAATATTACATAAAATTTACATAAAATTTTATTTTATTTTATTTTATTTTTATACTATCTCATTATATAATATTAAATAACTACATAATATTTAACTATATTTGCTAAATAATATATCCACTTAATAATTTCCATAAATGTAAGCTTTTAATATGGTTTGGTTGAGAATAAGCCATGAGTAAAACATGGAGTTCTTTTACCCTATTCTCTGATCTGGTTCGCCTATTTCTGACCACAACATTTAGTTGACGACTTAAAAAATCTTATGCCGTCACTGGGGCGCACCACTCTCAACCACAAGTACACCCAAACACACGCACGCGCCTACAAAACACGAACACCACATGTACTACTGACGCATGCTTTGCATTCAACCCCAAAACAGAATGACTTCTTGCTTATTACACAATATATTAAGTTCATGTTCCTCGAAGCTCGCATCTCCAACATCCTCCAGCTTTCCCGTCGTCTTGTCGTGGTCCTCCCAACGAAGAGGTTACCATTTCTTTTTCTCTCATATCTTTTATTCGTTTCTGTTGGGTCCAGACTTTAGGGAAGGAAATAAGAAAAAAAAAGAAACCATAAAAGGGAGGCCGACAAGGACCATAAGGCCTGATATCTCTTTTTAAGGGGATCGGGCAGAGAGAGCGGGGAGAGGAGAAGGAAGAAGAGAGATAGTCAGGGCAGGGGGCCGTTGGCCCTGGTTTGTCTAGGTTCTGGCCTCGGTAATGTCTCTTGTATGACGAGTAGGTGTAGTAGCTCTTGGGTTGAGAGGGGTGTCCAAGGAATTTCAAATTGGGTAAATCTCAAAGTAAATATTTATACAATTGCTATACTACTACTCTTTCCGTCACGTAAAATTTTTATGTGGATGCATGTTTTATCTTGGTATTTATTTATTTATTTATTTATTTTCTATCAAATGATGCATGTGCGTGTCTAAAATTGGATATCGCTTGCGCGGCGTGCGGATCAAAATACCCAATAGTTTCCTTATTGAATAACCCGTCTATGTTATTGAGTATACGGATGACTTGGCTGATCTTTAGAATAGATGTTAATTGGGAAAATTGGAACATAAAGATTTGAACTTTAGACGTTTGCCCGACATTCTTGCGCCAAGAAAATCATGGGTTTTTTTTGTTTTTTTCTAGATTTTTTTTCTTCATTTTGCTTATTTGGGTTTTGATAACTTGTTCTTTGATTTAAAAAAAATTGGAGCTTTAGAACCTAGATGCTTACTTGACTGATCTTCAGAGTACACTTTAATTGGGTAAAATGGAATATGAAGATTTGAACTTTAGACGTTTCCCAGACATTCTTGCACCAAATAAGTGAAGGGGTTTTTTGTTTTCTTTTTTGATTTTTTTCTTGTTTTTGCCTATTTGGGCTCTGATAATTTATTCTTTGGTTAAAAAAAAAATGAAAATTGGAACTTTAGACCATGCTTGACAAGGAATTCTTCACGGAGTATGGTGAGGCGAACCGGTATGAGATACAGGAGGTGGTGGGGAAGGGAAGCTATGGTGTGGTGGCATCAGCAATTGACACGCACACTGGGGAGAGAGTGGCCGTCAAGAAGATGAACAATATATTTGAGCATGTTTCTGAAGCTACCCGCATTCTCCGCGAGATCAAGCTTCTGAGGCTGCTCCACCATCCGGACATTGTTCAGATCAAACACATCATGCTTCCGCCGTCCCCCAGAGAGTTCAAGGACATTTATGTGGTGTTTGAATTGATGGAATCTGATCTCCATCAAGTCATTAAGTTGAATGACGATCTATTGCCTGAGCACCACCAGTTCTTCCTCTACCAGCTGCTGAGAGCCCTCAAATATATTCATTCTGGTAATTTAGCATTTTGGGGTCCTTTTTGGTTTTATTTGATTTACTTGGAATTTGAGAAGTGGGTTCGATGTTTTTTGTGAAATTAATTTTTGGTTTTTGTTGTTTTTGGCAGCTAATGTGTTTCATCGAGATTTGAAGCCAAAAAATATTCTTGCTAATGCTGACTGTAAACTGAAGCTGTGTGATTTTGGGCTAGCTCGTGTGTCATTTAGTAATGCCCCTTCTGCTATTTTTTGGACTGTATGTCTTCGTGGTGCAGTATAGTTTGTGAGTTTACATAAGTTGTTTTTGAGGAAAATTTGAATAGTGGTTAGATTGGGATCTCTACATCTTCTGACTAATGCCTTCATTGTCCAGGATTATGTGGCGACCCGGTGGTACCGTGCACCTGAACTCTGTGGTTCTTTTTCCTCCAAGGCATGTTTAATACATGTCTAATTTTGATATATGCTCCCTAAAATTGATTTGCTTATGTGCTCTCTCTTTTTTTTTATTGGTTTTTTAAGTAGCCAGGTTCTGAATTTGGCTGTTTGGATTTTATTTTTTATTTTTTTGATTTTTTATTTTTTGCTTCCTTCCATCTTTTACGCCCTTTAGCATTTCTAAACCTTGAGTTGAATTTTGCAGTGTTAACTGTAGAATTTGCCATTTGAGGTACAACCGACTGAAATCTTTGTCATCAGCTAAAATGCAGCTGAGACTTGAATTTTGCTTAGATTATGCTCAGACCTTGGTTACCAGTTATATTGTCGTAATGCATAACCACATTCTTTTAGTTTCATTCATCATGTGTTGTTTGATCAAACTTTAGTGAGAGATCTACTGGAGATCCCATTAGATGCTTGTTCTTGTTGTTTATTCTCCTCTTCCCCTTTTTATTGTATCCACTGATCTCTTTGACACCGGGCAATGTAAGACAGAAGAATGGATTTCTATTATCATTGTTGCAGTTTTTATTGTTTTTGAGGATGTTCTATAAAGATAACAAGCTCAGATGAGCTCCAGCTCTCCACCACATACTAACAAGAGAACTAAAATTTTCACCTGCCATTGGGTTCCTTGATCAACTAAAGATTTTTTTTTATGCTTATTCTAAACTGAAGGGCTGGTTCTTCCTTTAGTTTTTGATGAATGGCTTGTTCCATGTTCTCCCATTTCCTTTTTCTGTGCACTTCTTGTTTCTTTTTCTGTGCACTTATTATGCTGCAAATTGGTATGAGCTAAGTAAAAGAACTTTGAATTCAGCATGCGGCAGTTGTCCGAGGCATGGCCCTACTAACATTGTTGTGAGTTTAGAGAATTTCTAATATTATCCGATTATGCTTACTTTTTTTTGAATTTATGGGGTCAAAATAACTAAGTCCTTTGCTATTCATTCAAACTGATATATGAATCAACTCAAAAAAATAATAATAAAAAAGGGTGTCATAGGCCATTAGGTTTGTGTTATATCTGTAGTTTGGATGTTAGATTATTCAACTATGGCTGGTACAATTTTTTGGTTAGCATACTGAAAACTCAATTGTCTATTTTAGACTTACAAGTTTATTTCTGTTGCTTTAGGATTCAGTAATCTGTATTGGATAAACTACTCTAATTTAAATACTAATGAATTTTATTTCAATCTTTGTTCTGCAGTACACTCCTTCCATTGATATTTGGAGCATAGGCTGTATATTTGCAGAGCTACTGATGGGTAAACCTCTATTTCCTGGAAAAAATGTGGTGCATGAATTGGATCTTATAACTGATATGCTCGGCACGCCTCCTCCTGAAACCATTGCATAGGTTTGTTACATTTGCTGCCATTCTATTAACCATTGGAAAGTCATGGCATTGTTTTTCAATTGCCGATCTTTTGTGACTTCAAAGTAACACAAATCCATATGAATAGTTATGCACTCTTTTCACAAAATTTTGTTTACTCCTGATCCCGCAGATTAGAAATGAAAAGGCAAGAAAATATTTGAGTAGCATGAGGAAAAAGCAGCCAATCCCATTCTCAGAAAAAATTCCACATGCAGACCCATTAGCTTTGCGTTTACTAGAGCGTCTGCTTGCATTTGATCCTAGGGATCGTCCATCTGCTGAAGAGGTATTGTTTATTAAAACCAGTAACTTTACATTCCCATCCACACCACCTTGGAGCACGATATGAGTCTTTTTGTTACAAACTTCATTCATTTTTGCTACATAATACTCAAACTTCATTCATTTTTGCTACATAATACTGGTTCTTTGTTTCCTATCTGCAGGCATTAGCTGATTCATACTTTCACAGTCTGGTGGACAGGGAACATGAACCATCAAGTCAACCCATTTCAAAACTTGAGTTTGAATTTGAAAGGACAAAATTGTCTACAGATGATGTGAGGGATCTAATTTATAGAGAGGTATGGTCTAAGTGCATGTTGCTTGCTTGAGTCATGCTACATTTTACTTGTCTTGCTGGTAGCTTCCTTCATTATGATTAATCTAATTTCAAGGTGAAACAGATTTTGGAGTATCATCCTGAGATGCTGAAAGAGTACCTTCGGGGCACAGATCAGACCCACTTTGTGTATCCAAGGTTAGTCTCCATGTTCGAATAGTTGTTCCCGATCTCAAGTTCCAAAAGATGTTGCTTAACACTTTGCATCATTTTATCTGAAGTTTTTCTTTTTTACTTACTTTTTTTCTTGTTTTTTGGTGGTGGAACAATGACATTGTTTGCATACGTGAATGAACAGTTAGTTAGCTATGCAATTTCAAACCAGCTTAATATGAAATTAAGCAAGCATTGACCTTTCCATAGAAACAGTTGTGATTTCCACTAACAGGAATTGTTATTCCATCGTAGTTTCCACTCTCACTTACGCTAGTACTTTAACACACTAAATTTTACTGCATTTGCTTTACAGTTCATCATTTCAAAATGGTGTGTGTTCACCACTTGTTTCTTCTAGATAGTATCATTGGCTCATAACATGACTGAACTTTATGTTACCCAGTGGAATCGATCGATTTAAGGAACAATTTGCCCATCTTGAGGAAGAAAATGGTAGAAGTGAAAGAAATCGTCCTTTCCACAGGAAGCATGCCACCTCCTTGCCTAGGTGATGGCCGGGATTTATTTTTGTCTGTCTTTTTTCTCCAGTTTGCTTCAGTAAGTACCTTTCTGTTTTCTTTTTCTCCTTTTTGACTACATCATTTCTTCTCCACAGGGAGAGAGTCTGCGCTAAAGATGAATCTGATAGTGATGTGAAGCGCAATACTGCTTCTCTTACTCTTGCAGCTATACACAGCCCTCAGAGGGTGCAACCAGCTGAAGAACTGCAATCTGCTAACAGAAATGCAATAGCCATGCAGAACAGCCCTACTAAACCCAAGTGTGGCACCCATAGCCGGATGAAAAGTGACGGCATTGTTTCTAAGTGTATCGGTCTGATTGGAAACGACCGTAAGGTGCATGCTGTATGACTCACATTGGGTGTTTCTAGGGACTGTTGGTTCAAGAATAAAGTTATCAGCTGGCTGCCAGAGGTCTTATAATATTGTTGCAATGTCCCTTTTTGTATTATATGCTGCTACCGATGCTTTGTTGCTTGGCATTCCAACATAGAATGTCAAACATTGGTGCCCAAAATTGGGGCATGAACGATTCTCTTTTTTTCCTCTCCTTCGATGATGACGACGAAGAATGTTCCCCGTTACGCCGATTGGAAACAACCATAAGCCACATGCTATCTAATTCATGTTCAGTGTTCTTGTGAGTGTTGGTTCAAGAGTAAATGAATTAAGGTAGCTGGCAGAGGTGTTGGAAACTCAGAACTCAAGTTCACCTCTTTCTCAGACAACAATTCTCATTTGGCTCCAGGGTGGCCCTGGCCGCACTTCCCTGCTCCGCGATTTTTTTGTACTGGGTCCTTACCGTGTCAACGAACGACTTGTTCTTGTACCCAATTTGGGCTCTTGGAATCGCCTCTTTGGCCTAATTTTCCTCGATAATCCCATTAGAGTCGGGTTCGGTATCGCCTCTGCGCTCGAGGATATACCAAGAGATCAACGCGCTGTTGCTACTCACCTTTTTGCTGCTATTACGGGGTTTATTGCATTAGATCCTGGGTTCAAAGATCGTCCAATTTATGCCACTGGTGAGAGTTATGCAGGAAAGTATGTTCCTGCAATTGGGTATTCCATTATGAAGAAGAACACCAAGTTGTCAATTTCAAAGAGAGTGAACTTGAAGGGCGTTGCCATAGGCAGTGGGCTGACAGACCCGCAGACACAAGTGCAAACTCATGCTGCGAATGCTTACTTCTCTGGGTTTATCAACGAGAAGCAAAAATGGGAGTCGGAGGAAGCTCAATGGGTAGTTGTTAAGTTGGTTAAGATAGGAAATTGGAGTGGAGCAACAGATGCATGCGATGAGGCCCTAAGTTGTTGCTAAACATGACTGGGTTGGCTACTTATTATAATTTCGCAAAGGAAGTGCCTTATAGAACGGATTTAGTTGCCAAGTTTTTGCAAGCAGAAGAAGTAAAGAAGGCATTAGGAGCGTCCGTTGTTTTTGATCTCCATAGCGATGCTGCCAGTGCTGCATTGCATGCGGATGTCAAGAAGAGTGTGAAATATATGGTGGAATTCTTGGTGAAGGCCAGCAAGGTATTGCTATATCAAGGGCATCTTGATTTGATTGCTGGCGTTGTTTCCACAGAGGCTTGGTTAAGACGATGTACTGGGAGGGGATAGGGAGTTTTTTGATGGTTGAGAGGAGGTTAGGGAAAGTGAATGGAGTGCTTGCTGGGTATGTGCAAAAATGGGGAGGTTTGAGCTACGCTGTGGTGTTAGGTGCCGGGCATTTTGTGCCTACCGACCAGTCGTTGAATTCTCAGGCTATGATAGGGGATTGGGTATTGGACAATGGGGCCTTTGCTGATAAGGATGAGAAGAATTCTGAATCGGTTCCGGGGAAATAATGTGAAATTTGTAGCTGCCGTTATGGTTGCAATAGTTCATTGTGTTGTGAACTCAAGAATAAACTCCATTGCCTTTTATCATAAATTTGGTCAAGCAAAGCATTGTCTTGTATGCCTGCCAAAGTTTAGGAGTGCAC
This sequence comes from Bruguiera parviflora, assembly GCA_019804595.1. NCBI lineage: Eukaryota > Viridiplantae > Streptophyta > Magnoliopsida > Malpighiales > Rhizophoraceae > Bruguiera > Bruguiera parviflora. Next base: position 6,200,120 of record CM034059.1, read on the forward strand.
ATAGTAGGAGTGTTGTGCACTTATATGCTAATCTCCCCTTCACATGAAATTATTCAAATAAAGGTGTCCTATTATGGGCTCTGTGCTTCGTGGGTTCTTTGAAAGTCAGATTCTGTTTGCGTCTTTAAGGTGCTTTCTTCATGTTTTCATGGCGAAAACGTTTCTTTTGTTTTCCCTTCCATCTTTCATTTTTTCGCGAACACGCCTCCAAGCGCCATTACGATAACCAAATTAATGATATTGTCAGCTGTTTTTTGTTTTGTTGGAATTTTTTTTTTTTTTTTTTTTGGTTATCGATGAAGAGAGGTTTTCCAACATGGGTTGTTGGTTGCTTTGAGGAATGTGCTAATATGCTAATCTGAGGTAAACAAAAATTTCGCCAATTGTTCATTTGTTGATCTGATGGAATTCTGGTTAAATCTTTGTGCATACTCTGGTAACATAAGTTCATAATAAAACTAATTGAGAAAAAAATATCCATTTAGCCATCTAATTAAATTGAGATTAAGATTTTATTGTTATTTCTTTTTCACGGATTAAAGGGAAAACCCAGAACTTTTGTTTGATTAGTCCTCTTGGGAGGCAGGGTCACCTGTTTATATATGCTTTTGTAAATTAGGTGCGTGTCTCTCTGGAGAGAAAAGATCTGATAATAAATTTGACATCACAGAAAGCTGTTGCCCACCTTCTCTCCCATTGGCACTTGGCTCTTTATGAGGTCTGAAAAAATTAAAAAAAAGAGATTTTACACAGTTTAAATCCACACCTTAAGCAAGTCTGGACTGTGATTTATTCAATGAAAATATATAGAACGATTGCAACCATAACGGTACCTACAGATTTCAGGTTATCCCTTAAATTTTAATTTAGAATGATTTTCTCTGCACAGATTAAAGCATGTTATAATACGTTCTTTTCAAAAAAAAAAAAGCCCTATGAAATAGTGGATATTGTTGCTTATGGAACTTTGTTTCAATCTTTACCCAATTTTCTGTTTCTCTTGTTCTTCTCAAAATATTGCTTGATTAGTAAGACACTCTCCAGTTTGGTAAATTTGAGCATGTCTATCTGTTATTATAGAGTGATCTCCATAGCTTCAAAAAATGGAGTGCACGGAAACCTAGTGCTTATTCTTTGCTTCTATGGGCACCTGGCTCGCTATGATAACATTAGGAACACACGTAAGAGGAAGCATGACCAAAAAGGCCAGTAGAAATATGGATTGACGGTAGATAGATGTAATGGACTTTATTATTGATGTCACAAGCATACCTTCCTGATAGCTTCCTATTTCTTTTTGCTACTAAACGACCAAAGCAAACTACACACAGCTTTTGCAACCATAATGGCAGCTACAATTTTCAGACCACCCCACTAGAATCCTATGCAGAATTCCTCCCTTGCCCGTCAGCAAAGGCCCCTTTGTCCAAAACCCAGTCCTCTATCATTGCCTGTGAATTCACGGACTGGTCGGTAGGCACAAGGTGCCCAGCGCCTAACACCACAACATGGCTCAAACTCCCCCATTTCTGCACATACCCAGCAAGCTGTCCATTCACTTTCCAGATCTTCTTCTCAGCCAAAAAAAATCCCCACATCCCCTCCCACTTCATTGTCTTAACCCAAGCCTCTGTGGAAACAACACCATCCCTCAAATCAAAATGCCCTTGATATAGCAATACCTTACTGTTCTTCACCAAGAATTCCACCATATATTTCACACCCTTCATGACATCTGCATGCAACGCAGCCTCCACAACATCACTGCAGTGAACAAAAGCAATGGATGCATTGGCTCCTAGGGCTTTCTTTACCTCTTCAGGTTGCAAAAACTTAGTTACTAAATCCATTCTATAAGGTACTTTCTTTGTGAAATCATACAAAGTAGCCAGCCCTGTCATGTTTTGCAACAACTTCAAGACCTTCCTTCTTGCATCTGTTGCTCTGCTCCACTTTCCTATCTTAACCAACTTAACAACTTCCCGTTGAGCTGCTTCCAACTCCCATTTTTGCTTCTCATTGATAAACCCAGCGAAGTAAGCATTCACAGCATGAGTTTGCACTTGTGTCAGTGGATCTGTCAACCCATTACCTATGGCAACGCCCTTCAAGTTCACTCGCTTTGAAATTGGCAACTTGGCGTTCTTATTCAAAATGTAATACCCAATTGCAGGAACATACTTTCCTGCATAACTCTCACCAGCGACATAAATTGGGCGATCTTTGAAATCCGGGTCTAGTTTAATAAACCCAGTAATAGCAGCAAAAAGATGTTTTGCAACAGCATATTGATCTCTTGGTATATCTTTGGTCTCTGATGCGATGCTGAACCCGACTCCAATCGGATTATCAAGGAAAATCAGGCCAAAGATGTGATTCCAAGAGCCCAAATTGGGTTCGAGAACAAGTTGTTCGTTGACACGGTAAGGACCCAGTTCAAGAAAGTTGCCAATCATGGAAGAGCAGCCAGGGCCACCCTGGAGCCAAATGAGAAGTGGGGTTTGGGAAAGAGGCAAACTTGAGTTCTGAGCTTCATAGAAAGCATAGAAAATGGCTGAGTTGGCCTCGGAATCCACCGGCAGATAGCCTGATCTTGTGGGCAGAGCTTCTTGGGGGAAGACAGGGTCTGAAGCAGCTGTCGATGATGCCAAAGACCGGTGGAGGAAACAGAGGAACAAGGCACAAACGAGTGCAGGCACTGACTCCATTTGTGAGTGTCTAAGCTTTTTGGGTCAACATCGATAAAATGACGATTGCTTTGTGCTTTGTGTAATAAAGCAGATGGTCCGGCCAGGACAAAGAAGTCTGGGACTTTGGAGCAGCAACCTGGGCGATGAGGACAAATGGAGTATGTTAAGCACTAAAAACTAGAAATTGGAATATTTTAACGAAAATATTATCATAATAAATTGTGTAAATAATAGATAACTTCAATATTATATGGTCCATTAAATAAATAAGTAACTTTAATAAATTTCATGCCCTAACCATCTTTTTAATGAATCAGAAAATTGAATTAAGAATCAGTTTTCAGATCATTTTTTATTCATCACTTAGGTAGTATTTGGAATATTAAAACACTAGAATCCACAATTTAATTTTTCGAATATTTTACTCATAATAGAATTGCAATTCACAGTTCCTCGATTTGATGGTCGATCGGAATTCAGATATTAATTTCATATTTAATTATAAAAAAATAGTTTTATATTAGTTTGTAAAATTTTTAATTCTGGGAAAACATATGCCTTGACCCTTGCGATTCTGGCAATTGGTCTTTTTGATCTAGCACTGGATTTTTGTGGAACTAGCCTTGCAAACTCTACGTGATATTGACCCTTTTTATAATTGAACCTTGTTAGTCAAGTTAGGTCGACGCATTTTGCAACTTGTAGTAGTACGATGGATAACCAACCACATATCTTTTAAGCTCAATTTCTTTGTTTATAGGAAATGAGAGATTTTTTCTTAAGGTAGATATTTTCGTTGGGTTAAGTACAAATTTAAGTCTCCAATTTTATTGATTTAAATAGGGTAATTTAATTTTAATTGATTTAAGTTCCGAATTTTTAATATTTGGCGAATTTGAATTACATATTTCAATTTCGTCACTTTAGGGTATGAATTTTCTAAAATTCAATTCAATCAAGGTCAATTATAATAATTTGTACCTTTTATTTATATCTATTTATCCGTTAATACTAAAATGATAAGTGACATGTCAATTCCAGTTGACAAATCAACTCTTTTAACATATATTCAGGTTGTTAATTTTTAAAAACAATTTAATTTAATTTTTGAACTCTAACATTTTGTTGATTTGAGATATAATTGAAAAAAATGCGATCAAATATTATAAGAAATTTCAAAATTAATGAGAGTTTGCTAGAATAACTTTCAATGAAATATTGTAAAAAAAAATATTTAAAGTAAAACTTCCTTTTATTTTTATTAAAATATAAGTAAATTTATTTATATGATATAGAAAACACTTCATTCGCAATAAAAATTATTTGTCGACGTAAAGTGCCACGCTATCTGTTACGTTTGTATTGATAAAGTAATAATAACAAAGAATATTGATTAACTTAAATTAATTAAATTTTAAAAATTCACGATCCAGATAAATTAGAGTTAAAGTAATACAACCAAAGTGATTGAATTTTAAAAATTTACAACTTAAATTGATTAAAATTAAAATATACAATTTAAATTGATAAAAATTAAGTTAAAAATTCGAATTTATATTTAACCCTTTATGCACTCAACCAAAAAGTGATCGTGGCATAATAACTGGTACCAGCCTTCAAAAGGCTAGTACACTTGGTAGGCATATCACCGATTATAAATCCCTGTTCAACAGATGCGTGAGAAGAGATGACGTCCACAACTTGTTGCAATAACATGAGAGAGCTGGCGACTTTGTATGATTTCACAAAGAGATGGCCTTACAGATTGGAGTTAGCAACCAAGGTTTTGCAACCAGATTAGGTAAAGGAAGCCTTAGAGCCAATGCATCCATTGTTTTTGACTGCAATAATGATGTGGAAGCTGCTTTGCATGCAAGATGTCGTGAAGAGTGTAATATATGGTTGAATTCTTGGAGAAGAACAGTGAAGTAATGCCATATCAAGGGCATTTTGATGAGGGGTGGTGTTGTTTCCGCAGAGACTTGGGTTAAGACAATGAAGTGGAAGGGGGTGAGGGGATTTCTAATGGCTGAGCGGAAGCTATGGAAAGTGAATGGAGAGCTTGCTGGGTATGTGCAGAAATGGGGGAGTTTGAGCCATGCTGTTGTGTTAGGTGCCGGGCACCTTGTGCCTACTGACCGGTCGGCGAATTCACAGGCTATGATAGAGGACTGGGTTTGGGATGAGGAGCCCTTTGCTGGGAAGCACGAGTAGAATTCTGCATTGGATTCTAGCTACTATTATGGTTGCAAAAGTTGTGTGTAGTTTGCTTTGGTCAATTAGTACTAGAAGCAAATGGGAGGGTATCAAGATGGCATACTTGTGACTTCGATGGTAAATTCCACTAGATTTACAATGAATCCATATTCCTATTGGCCTTTTTGACCAAGCATTGTTTCACATGTGTGACAAATTTTACATCCATGACATAGTAGGACTGGAAGTTTTAGGAATAAAGATAGCATTTTGGTTAAGCAAACGATAATCTCAAGGCAGTTTTGCTTAAACATCCCATTCAGGTTGAAAAAGGTTAGCTAATAGTAGCAATGTTCCTCAGTTTCTGTACCCTGATTTGGTCATTAACCCCCAACAACAAAAGGGAAGATATCAGCATGGGTTCATCGTCATTTCTCCTAAACAAAACTCCACTACACTTTTCATGAATCCTGCATATAGGCATCAGTTAAAATAATCTCAAAAGTCCAAACTTGCCTAAGCTGTAGATTTAAACCTTGTAAAATCTTTTTGTAGGCATCATAGCGAGCCAAGTGCCAATGGGAGAGAAGATGGCACCAGCTTTCTGTGACGCCAGATTTATTATCAGATCCTCTTTTCACTACAAAGAGACACACTCCCAATTTACGAAAGCAGGTATAAACCAGACCACCCTGTGTCCCAAGAGGACCTAATCAAACAAAAATTTTGGGTTTCCCCATTAGTATGCAAAAACAAAGGAATCTTAATCTCAATTCAATCAGTTCAGTTTTTCTCACAATTCCATTCACGATGAAGTAAGTTATAATAGAACTAAGTCATGCGAGTCTACAAAAACAAAGAAAAGAGCAACAACCAAGATTTGAGCTTTGAGCACAAATTTTATAAGCACTAAAACCAGAATTCCATCAGATAAAAATAAGAACTTTTATTGACAATTTCTACTCAGATTAGCATATTGGCACAATCCTCAACGCGACAAACAACCCATGTAGGGAAACCCAACACGGAGCGCAAAATTGTTGTCGTCGCTCTTGGCCAGATACTCTCGTCATCGATAACCAAAAAAAAAAAAAAAAAATCCAGAAAAAACACAGTTGAGAATATCATTAATTTGATTATTGTAATGGCATTTGGAGGCGGGTTCGCGAGGAAAAGGAAAGATGGGCATAAGAAAAAGGATATTTTTTGTGGCTCAGAAAGTATCTTGAAGACACAAAAAAGGAACCGATTTGCCTAGAGCCCACCAAGCACAAAACCCGTACTATGATGCCATTAATTGAATAATTTGATGTTCAGGGCTGCGATGTTAGCAGAGGAATCCAGTAGAGAACCTACTGGTTTTTTGAGAGCCATTGAGAATAAACTGCTCTCCTCTTTATTTGCCTTCTCAGCCCATCAATCACCCTAACAATAAGAAGAAGAAATAAAGAAGACCCAACTCCTAGAAGGATAAGAAAACTTGATTTACCTTGGAACGCTACTAAGCGACCAGCCGTCTCTAATGGCGGCCATTGTCCTTGGCTTCATATTTTGGCGAAGACGAGCTGGAAACCCTCGTGTTGGGATTTATAGCGGACCAAAGAACAGCAATTTCTTATACGGCAGCGGATTCCACAGACCGTGAGGTTTGTGTCTTACGAGTCTACGGACACGTCAAGACAGATACAACACGACAGACACAGTACGACATGGAGGCTACCACGTGCCAAACTCAAAAACTACATTAGGAGAGCCGCACCTTAATGGTTTTTTGCTTTTTCTGGAACCGCAACACCGGCTTTATGTGAACTTTTTATAATATAATATTTATTGTATATTTTAATATTTTTATTATATATTGTGTATTTTTCAGGGAATTTTTTTTTTTTAATGTGTGTTTATTCTACACGCCACATCACCCCGTTTCTCTCTGTCGTATTACCACTCCTACCACGTCATACATGTAAAATTTGGCACCCATTTAAGACAAAGCTTTGCTTGACCAAAAAGGCTAATAGGTACAAATTCAGTGGCAGCATTGAAGGCAATGAAGTATTGCAACCATAATGGCAGGCTACAAATTTCAGATTATTGCTGTGGAACCGGATGCAGAATTCTTCTCTTCCTCTGTTGGCAATGCCCCCCTGTCCAAAACCCAGTCATCTGTCATAGCCTGAGAATTCACCGACTGGTCGGTAGGCACATACCCGGCACCGCAGCATGGCTCAAACTCCCCCATTTCTGCACATGCCCACCAAGCTGTCCATTCACTTTCCGTAACTTCCTCTCAGCCATAAAACATCTCCCGATCCCCCTTCCACTTCATCTTCTTAGCCCCAGCCTCTGTGGAAACAACGCCAGCAATCAAATCAGGATGCCCTTCATATAGCAACACCTTTCTATTCTTTATTGATATTAATTCAAATTATGAGTTTATTAGAATTATAACATAAGTCATATTAATTATATATATATATATTTCATTATTATGTAATGTTTAATTATACTAACAGTATCTCCAAGGATTCTACCATATGTTTCACACTTTTTTATACCATCCGCAAGCAATGCAGCATTGACAAAATCACTGAATTCATCGAAAACAATGTATGAACTGGCTCTTAATGCCTTCTTGATCTCTTCTGCTTGCAAAATGATATTAAAACAAGTAGGCAACCCTGTCATGTTTTGCAACAAATTAAAGACCTCATCTCTTGCATCGGTTGCTTCACTCCAATTTCCTATCTTGGCCAACCTAACAACCTTCCGTTGAACTTCCTCCAACTCCTTTTTTTGCCCTTCGTTGATTAAACCAGAAGAGTAAGCATTCAAAGCATGATTTTGCACTAGTGTCAGTGGATCTGTCCACTCATTACCTATAGCGGCGCCCTTCAAGTTCACTGGCTTTGAAACTGGCAACTCGGTGTTCTTCTTCAGAATGTAATACCCAATTGCAGGAGCAAGCTTTCCTGCATAACTCTCACCAGTGACATAAATTGGACCATCTTTGAACCGGATCTAATGCAATAAACCCAGTAATAGCAGCCAAAAGATGTTTAGCAGCAGCATGTTGATCTCTTAGTTTATCAGGCGATACTGAACCCAACTGCAAGAGGATTATCAAGGAATATTAAGTCGAAGAAGCAATTCCAAGAACCCAAAGTACAAGTTGTACGTTGACATGGTAAGAACCCAGTTCAAAAAAATTGCCAAGCATGGAAGAACAGCCAGGACCACCCTGAAGCCAAATGAGAAGTGGGGTTTGGGAAAGAGGCAAACTTGAGTTTTGGGCTTCATAGGAAGCGTAGAAAATGACTGAGTCGGTCTTGGAATCCACCGACAGATAGCCTGATCTTGTTGGCAGGGCTTCTTGGGGGAAAGCAGGGTCTGAAGCAGTTGGCGATGCCGCCAAAGAATGGTGGAAGAGGCAGATGAATCAGGCGCAAATGATTGCAGACATTGACTCCATTTGTGATTGTCTAAGCTCTTTGATCAATCAATGGTGCTGTGACTATTTTTTGTGTAATAAAGAAGGTGGTGTAGGCGGGCTCTTTCTGTGCTTTTATTCATTTGTTGACAAAGAAATCCTGGACTTTTGAGAGGCAATCAGACGGTGAGGACAAAGGATGAGAGTTAAAAATTAAAAATTGGAATATTTTAAGAAGACTGTTATTATTAAAAAAAATTATAAATAAGAAATAACTTCAATGTTGCTCCTATTACCGCGTGAAATTGTTACCTGGTACTTGTTATTTTTATTTACATTTTTTTCAAAATCATCTCGTAGAATTGATTAAGGTGGAGGTTGTAATTAACTGTGGCCCAAATGCTTTGGACTTGAGTGAGTTGATCTGCATAGTTCTAATGACCAGTGGCCATCTGTGCAGACACTTTCAGATGTAAATAACAATATATGTAGCTTGCCTGTTCACCTTCAGGACATGAGTTTGGAAACTGAGGAAAAATTAGACCATGATGTTGGCATGAAGGAATCTTTAGACTAAGATTGTGCCTCTATCCCAACTATAAGACCCTCCATTTCTTGACAGGCCAATCAGTTGCATACCTGGATTAAGCACGAGGCATTGTCATTAGCTGGAGAACTCTGGTTTTCACGCGGTAGGTGTATTGGAGATTAAGGGAAAAGCAAGGACCCTTTAGGTCCTTGTGTGCTTGAAAGAAGGCATGGATTCAAATTGTGCTTCTTGTCTCCATGCAGTCTTGGAAACTGCTGCACCATTTCCTCCGGACCTATGCTGGCTGATCCGTATAATGTACATGTTGGAATTGAAGATGTACAATTTCTGATTTCTGTTGCAACAAATTATGATGGATTTGTCAATTATTGAAGTTGGCCAATTCCCGCCGGGCCATAACGATGTTTTGATTTGTTGTCTTGTAATCATTTTTTTTTTTTTTGGACGTGTGCTTAATGTTATTACATTTGGCCAGGGCAACCAAAATAACTTGACATTGTAAAACCCATGGTGAAGTACAAGGTGCAGCCAAGTTAGCAGAATACTGCCTTTCAGGAAACACTGATTTGCATTTGAGGCGTGAATTGTTTGTTGTTGGTCATTAACAATTTGTTAATTTCGTCAAGAAAACATTCAACCCAAAAAAGCTCGAGTTGTTTGTACGAGGTTCAGGCTATAGATTACCATTCGACCGAAGGCATGAGACAGGTTTGATATACTTGTAGAAATTTACAATTATATGTAAGAGTAACGTAGTTTGAATATAAAATATTAATATTATGTTAAAAAATTATTTAATTTAAAAATTTAAATTGTTGAGTGAGATTTAAGATTAGATCAAGTATTATAATTTAATACAATAAATTAAAAAAAAAAAAAGTATCCTAAGGCCATACCAGGATAAGTCGGACAGTGAGAACCTTATTCTATTTTATGCGATTGTAGGCCCAAGAAACTCGGGCTTTAGCAATGTTAAAAGAGCGATAGGATGCACTACTTCACTAAGCCTTTGTTTGTTTTGTTAGAAAATGACGAGAAAGAAAGTAGTGGAAAAGAAAAGAATGTATTAAAAAAAAAAAGAATATGTTTTTTTCAATAAGACGCACACGAGGACTTAAGTATCATATTATAAATATCAATTTTCTTTCTTTGTATTTTTTTTTCATAACATCTAAAGAAAAATTTATATTTTCTATTCATTTTCTTTCTTACATTTTTCTGACTTATTGAAAAAATAAATGATTTTTTTTTTTTTTGCAATTTTCTTTGACACTCTATTACAAATTAAAACAAAGTGTAATAGATGCAAAAATCTCTTAATGGGATTAATTTTATTATTTAAACTCTATTATTTACATGGGTGAAAACATGAAGAATGACCACAAAGTTTTCATTAAATTGAAAAATAAATTTTATCGAATAACAATTAGTTTAATAACGTTTAACGATAGTAAGTGTTAGGTTGTTAAGAAACCAATCTAGACAATATGTAATGATTTAAATATGTCCATAAAAATCTATAAATATTCTAATTAATGGAACTGACTAAATCCATTTGTATAAAGAGCAAAAGTAGCCAAGTGCCATTAAAAACTTTTTGTTAAGCAAAGATTTAGAATAACTATAATTAATACTAAATTAAATCTAAGATGATGGAAATGAGTCGAAAGGGTTTAACCCTCATAAATGTTAGGATTAATTTTTTTTTTTGTTGATACTTATTGAACAATTTAACAAGTAGAAAAAATTAGTCAAAATTTTGTAAATTTATTTTTTTAAAAGAAAAAAAGTAGTCGAAATTATGTAATAATATGGAGGTGATTTCGGCCCACATGCTGTCCACTTGATACCCAATCCTAAATCCCAATTACCCAACAGAGGACAAGCAGACGAGTAGGGCCCATCTCTTGTTCCCTGCCCAACCCGATGATCAAGATGGGGTCCACATGATGTTTCGGTGTTCCATTAATGCCCATAACCTAATCATCAGGTGTGGACCCCAGCACCTACCCACGTTTTTCCCACGTGATTTTTTAAAAATAACTTATAACTACTAAATTTTAAATTTTAAATTTTAAATTAAAAATTCAAATAATTTTGTTATAAGATTTTACTGTTAATGAGAGAACGGATGTAGATACAGGTGCGGTGGGTATCAATTGTCTGTGTGTGACTTTGCACAAACATTACAAACTTATTACAGAAATATAAATAAATAAATAAATATAATTATACAATTAAAATTACATTGTTAAATTATAATTATTATATATCAAGAATATAATAATTTCAGCAAATGATTATTATTGTATATTTACACGCTTACAAACCTACGTTCAATTGCATTCATTTACCTATATTTGTGTGACTTTTTTTTTTAATATATATAATTTACCCAAGCCTCGTGGCTTTGCCACGGTATATTTTCAAGTCCTCACCTTATATGCAAACTTGTTCTTCGGACCCTCACAGATCATAGTGTCAACAACTTGATTTAACTAATTTCAACAGTAAAGTTTATCCTTCCAATCACTTTGAGAATAAAATTTTGAATAAATCATGAAAATAGACAGGAGGAAACATTAAGATTACTCGAAGAGGTGCAAACTCCCAGAAAAGAAAAAAAAAAAAAGGGCAAACTATAAAATATTTTTATAGGGATGAAAATTGTTGTTAGAGGATGTAATTTTTGTTTTTTGTTTATTTTTTTTTGGAAAAATGTGATGTGCACGCTACTAACTTAAATGCGTATAAAGGCTGCAAAAATATATATGTAATTAATAAGAATGTATTATTTGCACATTATTATTACCTATATACACGTTACAGGCTGTTAGAAAATTACATTTTTGTTTTCTTTTTTAAAAAGAAAAAGATAAACGATGTGCAGGATCCACGTAGATTTTCCACTCCACTCTGCCCCGCATCTCCCATCCCGTCTATGCAGCAGCCTCCTACCTCAAAATTACGAAGACTTCGACATGACCATGTTGACAGGCTAGATCACAAGGGAATCATTAAAGGGTGCATAGAATGGGACAGGGCATCTTATTCCAACCGAGCTTCATGCGCGGCTTGTCTTAACGCTTCGTGCTGGACAGACGTGTGGGGTGAAGTGATCGATTTGTTGCAAAGTTGTGAATCCGTTGCTCATTTCACATTAGTATTAAGGTGAGTAATTCTATGGGTTTTCTTATTGCAAATGAATCTTTGTGTACAAGGATCTTTGTGTGTACATTATCTTGAAAGTTTTATTTCATGGACAAGAATATAAGCAACCATTTGTAAGTTGAGAGGATGGAAATAACAATCCTTGAGATTCTGTCTCTAGGAAGCCAGCAAAATAATTGTTATTAAGTAGCCATGGAGTCAAATGGTTCAATGGTACAGTTTTGAGATTTAGACCAGAGTTCGGAAAGCAGTCGACCAATGATAAAAAAAAAAAAATTGGACTTTGTGGTGAAAGAAAGAAAAAAAAAAAAAGAAGGTGCAACCTGTTGTTTAAGTCCCAATATAAATAAATAAAAAAATAAAAAAAATAAAAAAAAAAATTGGCCCAAAAGGACTTCGATTTCAACCCCAACCAACCATGGCCTAAATGCCAGCTTCTTGGATTGAAATTTCGTTACAAGAGGAGTTGGGAGGCGTTTACATTGAATGAGTTGGCAATGTTCCACTATGTGCAAATTAATTCATACTTTCAAGATCATTCTTTTAATCAATCCTCTAAGATGACGAAACTAAGATATCTTTTTCACTTATGAATGAAAGAAAATTACGTGGTCGAGTGGAAACAAACATAATTACAAGTTGCAAAGATGGATGATTGTCCTCTTGTAACCAAAAAAAAAAAAGAAAAAAAAAAGAAAGAAAAAAACCAAAGGAAAGCAAAAAAACTGCAGAGAAGAGCAAAGTGCACATAAACCTGGTTGATTGCATGGTTTTTTTGTCCGTTTTGGAGCAAACAGAGTATAGAGGAAGTGCAACTGTGCTTTTCCTCAATTAGTCTAGTTGAGGCTAACAGAGAAATAATTAAGTGATATATGGCAATTCTAAGTTTAAATAACACTAGAAATTATTTTAGAATAGTCTAAGTTATTAATAAACAGTAATTTACTGATTTCGAACTATAAACTTACCGTATGTACGTTTACTCATAATTATCCCTAAATCTAATCTTACCCTATACTTTATTTCATAGTATGCCTCTCTATTTCGGGGCACTCTTTTTTTCTTGCGTTTTTTCCTTTCTTGTTCTCCATTGCGTCCTAATGAGAAAAATCGTAATTGACAATATCACTCCAATTCACGTACTTATTTGGAAAACGAAATCCTTACATAATGTGGAGTTTCGTAGTACCACTGAACTTGATAGCTTTATAAATTATTATTATTATTATTATTATTATTATTTTTTAAAGAAAAAGAGAATTCTGGGAAACAGTTGGGAACCTTAGGCTCCTGGTCGTCTGGCCCCCGAATATTTTCCAATTAAATATAGCTTTAAGAGAAGGAAAAACTAAAATGAGGGGTTAGCAGTCACCATGGCAACTAGACAATGAAGCAATTTCTGTGCACGTATTGCAATACCTTCAGCTAAAAGTCATGCACGCTTGGCAAAGTTTGAAATTGCACAGCCAATGTCTCCGATTCATTACTTATAGCCGCAACTAATTACAGCAAACGTAGGTTGCAGTAAGCCATTGAGGTTTTTCTGAAAATCAAGTGAATCAACCAGCTATCGTTAGCCGTGTGATCCAATGGAAGAGCATGCTCTTCTGTGCTCCTCTTCAACAAGTGATATTGGCTCGAACCATGCTGGGATGCTATCGATTTTGAAGGCAATAGAGCTGACGGCATCCAATGGTGCATTGATGATTCATCCTAGAATCTCATTCAAGCATTGCACTAACTTGACCGAGTCATAAGGAATAATGTCTATTGGTGTGTTAAGCATGTTAGTAAAACATTTAATTTAATTGCGAATAACTTAGTGAAGTTTGAATTATTAAGTAAACAAATCTTATTATTAGGTTGTAGTTTTCATTTTCAATTACTTTTCTTTTTATCTTGGACTTGTACTGAATTATTTGTTAAAAAAATAAATAATTAAATAATATAATATTATAATAAAAATAAATTAACAAAAAAAAAATTATGTATGAAGTATATTGAATATCATTTTTAAGGATAATTCTTAATTCATAGATAAATTTTTTTACTATAATAAATTATAACACTTATTTTTTTAAAGATATAAATGACTTTTTTAATATAATAATAAAAATAATTTAATTATGTAATCAATTTAATAATAAATTGTAGATTATTGAAAACAATTAGTGTTTTATTTTTTTTTAAATACGAAAAAAGATTAATTTATATTAATTATGATTTAATAACTTATAATATAAAATAATATTAAATACAATTTTTAATAATAATAATAAATAAATAATATAATTATAATTTATAAAAACTAATAATAAATATATGATAATTAATTTAATAATTATACAATAATTAATTTAACGATAATATTATAGTTAATTAATTATATTTAAAAATATAATGAATGATTTGTTAAAATATATTAATTTATAATACTAACTTCTAATTCTCTTTTAATGAAATGAATTTAAATTGTATAGAAAGTGTTAAAAAAAAAAAGAAAAAAAGCGGATAGGCAACAGAATGGATCCATCAACCCATATGGGGGTCGTTGTTGGAAATGCTCGAGCACTCAACAAGCCTAGTGCAGATTGCCCGAAAAGTACAACATACACGGTGGGGATTAGCAGACCAGCACAATCCCATAGGATGTGGGATATATCACTATACCATATTGTTGTCCCGAGTGCTCACTCTCCAAGGATGTTTTGGTTTAATGCCTTGGCAATCATGTCAGTCTCCCCCTCCCCCCCAGTCGTCCATCCCTGCAAGATATTTAATATCATCGGCCGTGAAATAAGTGTACTCCAACTGCTACCTCATGCACAGTCCATGTAAGTAAGACATTGTATACCTCGTATTGGCATCCCCAACTCATAAATTGCTGGCTTGCTGCGATGCTCTAGTTAAAAAAGGGAAAGTGGAAACGAATAAGAAAACAGAATGTCAAAATTTTGAGGTCTATTTGGCATATATATTGAGTTATGAGTTGGTCAATAAGCGGCAGTCCTTCTCTCTCTGTTTTTGTTTGTTTTTTTTTTTCTTTTTTTTTTGTCAAACAAAAAAATATATATTATTCTCCCCCAACAAAACGGGTCACAGGAAAGTAAATCCAACGACTGCTCAAAATTTTGTACGAGAGTCTCCGTAAGTCAGATCTTTTTTCCATTTTGCTAACGAAAAAACAAAAAAAAAAAAAAAAAAAAAACTTCGTACAAAAGTAACGGAATGAAGAGGGCTCGAGCCACAAGTTATGAAACCCGCAAAACTCCTGTATTCACACCCAAACTGCCACGTTTTTCTCTGTATTTTATGAATTTTCTCTCCTTCTGCATTGTGAATTCAAATTTCAACAGTCAATTTCAAAGTCCCAAATCTTTAATTATCGAGCACGCCATCAGGGACAAATTGTTACAACCTTTTTGGTAATTAAGTTTGAATCAATCAGTAAACTCGTAAGAATAAGATAGCTCTCCAGAAATGTGTATAGTCCGTATTTCCTTAGCAGAAACGAGAGAGGTTACAAGAGAAAGAGAATTGATTGCCTCACTGGACTATTTTGATGCCTCGAATGCCTTTTTTACTAGAATAACGATTATTTAAGTCATGCATTGCTACAAAGAGTATAACTACACAAAATTTTGTTCAAAGCTTTGAACGCAATAATTGTTACTTTAATGAGACCAAGAAAAAGAAAATTGTTACTTTAATTAATGCCGAAGACCAAAAGAAGTTGGACAAATAATTTATCAACATGGAAAAAAAAAAGGGGGGGGTTATCATTGAACAAACTAAACATATATATATAGCCCAAAAAAAAAAAAAAAAAAACACACACACACACACATGTGTGTGTGTGTGTGTGTGTTTTCTTTTGGGCTATATATAGGGATTGGTAGGTTTCTATAAGCCAACAAATTAAGTAATTGAGCCAATACGCCAGCAATAGCATCCGAACATTCTCTCGATAACCTATTCCTTAATTTATGGTAGATAAGCAAGCGAACACATGTATTTGTATAAGGGCTCCAATACATTAATACGATTTTTTAACACCAGATTGACGCAGGTTCATAAAAATCTAATATTTTGCGTGAAAGATTCCTGCTCACATAATATTTCTTTCTTTATTTCTGTTTTTTTTTTATATATATAAAGATTTTTTCGGCAAACGTAGATCCTATCAAAATTTTCCTTCTGTCAGCTTTTGAATAATATGAATATATGATGTATGACTTTATTTATTAATTCATTGCTATACTGATAGTCTTTTTTTTTTTGTTTTTTTTGAGAGAATTGCCATATTGTAGTCAGAAAGACTACATATTTGTATTCTCATTTCATGATAAATATTTCTTTTTTTTTTGGGTCTAAAAATATATATATTTTTATAATATGCAAACAGTTTTATCTCCCATACCAGTCAATAAATGGCT
The DNA here is from genome assembly GCA_019804595.1 of Bruguiera parviflora. Lineage (NCBI taxonomy): Eukaryota > Viridiplantae > Streptophyta > Magnoliopsida > Malpighiales > Rhizophoraceae > Bruguiera > Bruguiera parviflora. The sequence goes on from CM034059.1 coordinate 6,216,590, forward strand.
CTTTTATCTCCTCCCCCTCGCAATTAATGGAAAATGTGAACGAGCGTTACAATTCCCTTCTTTTTCTACCTGGTAGCAGGTAAAGCGGCATTTAATTCCTCATTATCTAAGATAGTAATTAGTAATATTTCCTTTTATGCGTTTTGCATTTTGCACCCCCCTCGCCCCACAACACACCGCATGTATTTTCCCGTGTGCCCCACCTCACCGTACCAAATCTAACGCCCGTTCTTCAACGAAGTCAAAGAAATTAATTGCCCGGACTAAAAGCTGTGTTTCCTAGAAAGAGGTTTAATTGAGCAAACTGACGAGGAGGAGGGGAGAGACGGAGGGCAGAAGGAACTTGTGGACTCTACACACCCAAAACGTTAATTTTATTTTTTAGCGTCAGGCCCACCAAAGGCTAACTCCTCAACCGCCACCAGCCCGTCTCTGTAGCTTTTTCCAACCGGATAAAATGACCCATTACTAACCGATTATTGAATTATTGAACCGAAGAGTTCAGACATTAATGTAATACCGAGTATGGGATCACTTGCCACAACGCCCCACAACAATGAAAATAGAGGCACCCATCTGGCGAGTACGGTCACACGCACATACACTGGTTAGATTAGTCATAATCTATACTTGGGACGTGCACTGGCACATCCAAACGCGGGCATCAAATCAATACCTTGGAAATAAGTGTGTACCCGTGTAGGTCTTCGTCTTGGCCCAGCACAAGAAATCAAAGAGGTGCCATTATTGGAATAGGAAGGGAGATAAGTCAGCATGAATTGGTTTAAGCTGGGGGAGGGGCTTTTGATTTCTCGCTGAAAAGTCCCTGCCTAGTCTAAGCTCCCAATCATTTCAATTCAATAGCTGACCTTTTCAACCAACAGCCGGACTCAATCCTTCTCCTTTCTCGAATGAGCAGAAAACCTGCCGGTTGTTCCCCCACCATTTTTTCACGATCAGTCTGACACGTGTCATAAATCAGATGGGTCAGACTGTTTGACTTGAGGACCGCAGTCAAACAACCCTAGGCTCACAGGGGACAGGGGAAATAAAATAACCTTACAAAAGGGAAATAAAAAACAAAAAATAAAATTCCTATTAGTTATTTATTTGACCTCTCCCTGTTTCTCTCTCTCTCACTGCCCATCCTTTATTTCCTCCTCCATTTCATATGTTTTTGCTTTGTCTGTCCCTTGTTTGTCTTCCTTTTGTTCTCTTCTTTCACTTTACCTTCTCTCCTCCCTTGTAAAAAATCAATCTTTTTATCTTTCTTCTCCTCCTCCTTCTTCTTCTCCATCCTCCTTTTGAGAAACACACTTTTGTCATGGCTGTTTCACCCACAAACTCTTCAAGCTTGGAGTTGACCATATCCATGCCTGGCTTTTCTTCATCTCCTTCTCTTCCTTCAACTGGTAGGCAACAATCTCTCTCTCTTTGTTTCTCTGGATTGCTTTTTTCCTGTTTTTTTTTTTTTTTGTTTTTGTTTTTATTCACATACTTTATAGTTTCCCATCAGGATCTTTCATCTCTATATGCCTATTTCTTCTATGGTCAAATTGAAATCAAACCCTTTTATTGGTTTTTTTTTTTTCCAATCTCTCCATACTTTGTTTTCCTGCATGGCTAGGATATTGGGCTTTTCTCCCTCCATATGATCGTGATGTTGTTGATGATATAGAATAACTATTGGTTTGATGCTTAATATGCTATCTTTTTGGTGATTGGAAATGTTGACTATTCAAGGGGTTTGTGCAATGGTGAGAGATTTGGACATAAACCAGGTACCATCAGGAGAAGCAGCAGAAGAATGGATCACTGCTGCCATGGATGATGAAGAGGAAAGCACCATTAATAATGGAGGAACCCCACCTCGCAAGAAACTCCGTCTCTCTAAGGAACAGTCTCGCCTTCTCGAAGAAAGCTTCCGGCAACACCATACCTTAAACCCTGTAATAATCACTAACCCCAATTTGTGAGGGTTGATAGAGAGTGGTCAGAGTTTGAGGGGTTTTGACTTTGTTTTTTAATTATGCAGAGACAGAAGGAGGCATTGGCCTTGCAGTTGAAGCTAAGACCGAGGCAAGTTGAGGTGTGGTTTCAGAACCGTAGGGCCAGGTACTTACTTAGAACTGAACCTTCAAATTGTGTGTTTTATGTTATTCTTTATTATGTGGCCATTTAAATGTTTCTTCTGGTTTTCTCATTGTTTCTGCTCAGTGTTATTAGGATCAAAAGTGACGACCTTGCTGAGCTAATGTTGCTAGAAATTAGTAGATATGAAAAGTCCACATAGAATTTCACAAAAAGTAGATGCATTCGAATCAGATTCCTACCCGTATACATCGTACTCCCTCATAAAAGCAGAAAACGATCTTTTTTCTTTAGTACAGTTTTATTGAAAGGAGTTTTTTTCTTTTATTTTTTTTTTATCACATAGTTATATAATATGAATCCATTTAGTTTGATACGTTTTAAACATAAATTCACATTGTAATTTACAACCGTCGGAACTTGCAGGCACATGTGTGCTTCCAATCATTAATTGTAACAATATATTAGAAAATTTAAAATATATAATCAACTCTGAAAAAGAAATCTTTTGGGTAGAATATATTGTGTTTTAGTTTGTTGGAAGTCCATATGCGCAAAGTCAGTACCACGTTACTAGTTACTGGAAAAACATATGCCTTTGTCATTTTCATTGCCGCAAATGATTTCCATGCCATGGTTTGCAGGGTTTTGTGATGACCGTTCTTTTAGGAGAATAATTTTCAACTGTAAGAAAAACGTGCCGAGGAGTTAACTTGTCATTTTCATCGTTTATGGATTAAATAGTTAGATGGAATGCCACTAACATGGTGTTTAATTAAGGAATTTTTTAGGGATAAAAATTAATAGTTTAGAAAAAGGAACTTTTGCTCAGGGCAGTGAGATTATTATTCAACTTGTATGACTAGGCAATCAAGGAAGACATATGCAATATTTATACAATTACAAGATAATATCATATTGGACCCCATTTTTAGTAAAATTTTATGAAGCTTCCTATCATCAAGTGAATTTGCATAATTGATTAGGAATCCTTTTAAAAGTTCTGGAGACAATTATATGGCATCGGATGTCAAATGCATAAGGAAGTTACTAAGCTTAGATGTGCATGGTTGTGTTCTTGTCATATAGAACCGAATAATAAAACAGCAATATAATATAAGCTTACCTTTCAAACAATTAATGGTGGGGTTATTTCGTGACCTTTCCTTTGCAAACCACTACAATTATGGTTGGCCAAATATCAATCTATTTGATTTTTTTTTTCTCTAGACAATAGAACTTCATTACTTAGTTGTGAGAAATTTCGTGAGACAAATCCACAACAACATTACACGGTTATAATTATTAATTACTTAATTTTATTTTTCATCGTTAATTGTTCATGTATAAAAAAAAAAAACAATCAATATTCGTAACAATATAATGCATCACATCTATCTTATATCAACTCACATACATCCACGTACAATTTCCTATATATCAATCTAATTGATTAGAATTGGGATATGCTGGTAATGAGATTTTCCATGTTCTCTTTGGCCTCGTGTGCTAGTCATGTCATAACTCCAGCAAGTGTCCCTTTTGACTCATCATTTTTTGGGACCAGCCAGCCATGCATTTATGTTCGGTGCTATTGTGTGTGTGCATTACATTATTGAACTAGATAAAGAAGGGCAAGGATATGCCCATTATGATTAATTGCTCTGTTTGTTAGTCAAAAGTAACAGCGACAAAAATGTAATGGAAAAATGACAGTTGCTTGAAGCTATGATCAAAGTATTCTGAGGTCAATTTAGGTAGTTGAACGTCGAGGCCCCAGCATAATTCGCAGATAATTATTTATGGGCCAAAGGAGTTATATAAATTGACTATGTACTATTCATGCTGACATAAACAATAATAAATAAATGCAACAGCAATTAATGCAGCTTCGCATATTTCAACTTGAAACGGTTGAAGGTGCACTTACTGCACGCAGGACATTTCAGAAGTGGAATGAGAGAGAGGGGGGGAGAGAGAGAGAGAGAGGCCGAAGGCTTTAGTGCAAGCAGCCCCATCTTTTGTCTACAATCATTTGTTGAAAAAGGAAAGTTTTATTATTGCTTTTTTTTTTTAATATTATTTTTTGGGTTAGGGGACCCATTGCTCCATGAATCATATTTATCTCATATTCCTTCCGGTGTAACATTTTTATCAGAAAATTATTAAAAATATTTTTTGATCGTATAAAAGTTAAAAATTGTCACATTTCTCATCGGGGTTCACAACAGCGAAATAAGAATGAATGAAAATATTGCCGATATGGGCATGCATTTTAACTTGGAAAAGGATTTGTAGAGCACAAAAATTGGATTCACTCATCGACATAGAAATTTATAAAAAAAAGAAAAAAGTTAAATAAAATTGAGACTTGATTTCATGTGTAGAACTTACAATTCAATTATATTTCATAGTTGTCCTTGACCGGGAATGTTCATTTCTCGTGTTCGTGAGCTCAAGCTCTTTTAATTTTTACCACTCAACTAAACTACGAAATTAATATCCATCATCATCAGGAGCAAGCTGAAGCAGACTGAGATGGAATGCGAGCACTTGAAGAGATGGTTTGGTTCACTAACTGAGCAAAACAGGAGGCTGCAAAGGGAAGTAGAAGAGCTTAGGGCTATGAAGGTAGGACCCCCGAATGTGATCTCTCCTTACAACTGCGAGCCCCTCCCTGCATCCACCCTCACAATGTGCCCGCGTTGCGAGCGCGTGACCACCACCGCTGCTGCCGCCGCCTACAACCAAGGTCCCATCAAAATCACAGCTGCGGCAGCGGCTACCACCACCACCGCCATGGCTTTATCCTCTAATGTTGGAACTCGGCAGCCTTCGGCTGCTTGTTAGTCAGCCTTAATTGTTGATTGTTTGCTTCTAAAAGAAAATAGATTAGAGAAATTGTCATGGAGGCCTACACCAAAATGTTTATGGGATGGATACTAAAATTTATTAGAAATATAAGGCTTCCAATATATTTAGATAATTTAACTGCTTCCACTTTTGCCTTTCAGTTATTTAAACATAAGGTTTTCAATATACTAAAATAAAATTTAAATTTTTAATTATTGAATTATTTCTTCCAAACATTTATTTAATCTAACAATTCAAATATGATAAGTATACAACAACCGCACATATTAATTAGGCATTACCTAGATGTCAATTGACCAAGCTCGTGAGATCAAGTCTTCGTTAAATGTTCCACGTTAAGTTAGAATTAAGTATTCGGATTGAGTTCCACGGTGTGCATGTAAAACGAGCTGAAATTACATGGAATGCACCTGAAATTTTGATAAAATTGGACTGTGCGCAAGGCGAACGTGCTAAGAAATGTACCCCTTTGAAGGTGTGGTGTTTTCTGTTTAAATTCGAATTCATTGGGAGAGGAAACCTATTGGACGGAGAAATTTCAAAGATCTTTGATTCATTAAGTCTTCAGGGATTTGGTCAAGGCATGCAGTTGTCTTGGAATTTCTAGGCACTTCATAACTTTCAGCTCTCACCAACCAAGAAAAGAAGCATTATTCTATGCCAGCCAGGACGAGAATGAGGAATTGTTACATCTTCATATTGCATTATTTCAACATCAATCAGGAAAGCATCCGAAAACTTCATTCTAAATGTCTAATACGGCAGGAGTTTCTCCAACTGCATGTGATAATCGTATAATAAAACATTTCCCGGCAATATTTTTCATTAGGGGGTTGTATGCCCATTGGATCACACACATTTTAAATGCATATTGAGGTTTGCGCTTAATTGAATACAGAAATCTTTTCGGAATCCATGGTCCTATTTGAATTTTTACCTATCGTACTGTACTTGTAGCCTACAGAAACATGAGGTCTGAATGAAAGAGTTTTAATCCAATGGTATTAGATTTATTTTAAGAGTTAAAAATCTTGAATTTAAATCTTATTGGACACTAATTAAGTAAAAAAAAAAAAAACATAAGGCCTAGCCTCTTCCTCTACAAAGGTTGATATTTTTGCGTCAACAAAGGTTAATAACTATTTAACATAAGGCCTAGCCACATGGTATGTGGCAAACCTTTCATTATTTTTAAGCCATTGTCTAATGCTTTCCTCATTGTAACTACCGTTGAATTTAATTTAATACAAAAAAATAAATATTTAAGTTAATAGGTGATTAATAAACTATTGTTATTAATTACAAATACAACTCTACCAAACGTGGGATGTTTGGGATTCTTCCAAAAACTATATATATATATATATATATATATATATATATTCACACTAAGGCTTATCATAGTTATTAAGGTCAATCATTTTTTTCACAAGAAGAAAAAACTAAGGGGGATGTTTTGCTTTCTATCTTTGTGATCGTCACGTTATTACTGTATAAATCGCTTGAGCAACACCATGGCATGTGAGAAAGTGAAGAAACTTAAAAAGAGCAAGAAACCATAGGCGATGAACGATCAGGGCAGGGCAGTGACAGCTTGGCCAATTAACAAGGTAACGAAAGATAGTATTTTTACTGTCACCAAATATCGTCACACCATAGACAGTAAGTGCGACAACAAGAAGAAAAGGCAGCACAAATAGCGAGCAATACATTAAAAGATTTTTGCGAGGCTTTAGTACTAATTGACTTTTATATTCATGTTTAAAATATGGATGAGATCCTTTATTATTATTATTATTATTATTATTATTATTATTTTTACTTAATGTCATAATGTATATAGTATGTGTGTTACGTGATTTATGAAATACTTCTATAGTAATTTTTTGATAAATAAATAAATGTTAGCTTGAGTAAAAATACACAGCCGCCAATAGCAGCAGGGCATTCAGCTGCTTGGTAATTTCATTCCTTTCCTGTTTCAAAAAGTTTGAATGGCTTTTGCCAACTTCTAAGTTTGACTAGCACGGTTCAACAGGGTTGTAGAAGGTTTGTTGGATTGTAAATAAACAGAAGGTCGCGTAATCCAAAAACCTTGCAAATCAATCACGAAATATGTACAGCCATCATCTAAATTTAATCGATGCTCTATTCCAGTAACGGGAAAAGAGTTGTTCGTAAAAACCTCACTCTTCTGTGACGATTGTATGCTTATTAATATTTGTGTGTGGTGGAGACCACAACCCTCTTTTCTTTTCTTCTTCTTCTTTTTTTTTTTTTTTCCATAATTATCTTCCCTTATGATAGTTAAGCTGAAATATGGACTTAAACCCCCCTTAATTTACTTATTTTAAACATTTAACTTAAGGTGTGTTTTTACGTGAAATGTGTTTTGATGTTAGTGACATATTCGTCTTATGTGATCTTATTTGCAAAGGTATCCCAAACTTCAATGGCATACATGTGATGATAAGTTCTGTGCGTAATATTCAAACAAAAAAGTTACTTAGAGGCGCAAATTAGACATGCAAATTAGATGTGAATTCCACATTATTGACTTTTAATTATTAATTGTAGTTGATTAACTATTTGATAAATAGTAGACCAATTGGTACGTCTTTTGATAAATAGCAAGTTAAATTAACTAACAATTAAAATTTAAGGTAATTTTTCACACTTAGAGACATAGATTAGGTATACAAATTAGATGTAAATACATATTATTAAATTTTAATAATAGATTGTAATTGACGACCATTTAATTAATAATAGACCAATTGATATATCTTTTGATAAATAATTAAGATTTGTGATATGAGTGTGCGTCTAATTCACGCGTTCAAGCAAAGCATATACACAATTAAGGGGAGACGTATGGAGAGTACAAGAGTATGGTGTAACACGATGGGCCAGGAGGGGTGAAATTGGGTTGGAAGGTCGGCCCGTTAAGTAAGGTTAGGTGGATGAATGAAGGCCGTGAATGGATGGGCGTGGGCCATGTACAGGTGGGAGTATCGGAGGACAGGTGGTGGGAGAAGGGCTGATTGGGCCAACCGGATTCAGTTGGGTTTTGACCCACCACTCACATTGGCCCACGATAATATGAACTTTTCTATCATTCCTTTTTCCACTCGGGAACAACAACTCGAACCCACATTGGTCCATATCAAATATCAAATACGCATGTCCTAAACTAGTTAACATTGGATAATCCTAACGAGGATATCAGAATCTGTATAAGGAAATTCAAAAACGAGCCATCAATCATATGCTTGGAATTTAAAAATTCTTTACTATATTAGATCTTTTTCCACTTGATTTTGATATAGTGTATATATATATATATATATGATTTTAGACAATTCGTTAAATTGAAACTTCAATACAAAACCTTTGATGTTTAAAAATCAATTGATTATTGATCAGATGCATTTGCAAGCATTTCGACTAATCTAATCCATTTAGCCTCAGAATTTAAATTTGAAAGGTCACTAGGAAAGCTAACCTTGTGATTTAAGAACAACCATTTTAAAACCAATGTATATAATTTATTTATTTTTATTATTATTAAGGTTGAGAATTTCTTTCTATTTAATGTTATCATCTAGTGAAAAATCATATCTCATGGAATTGTCCCAAGGGTTTATTTTAGATCCACTCAAGGGAAGCAATTTTAGGCGACAAAAGATGTGGTTTTGTGTGAAAGGATCATGGATTGAATTATGCACAGGAGCTCAAAAGCCGTGCTTTGCTTTTTTATTTTATTTTATAATTATTTATAGGGACTAAAAATAAAATTTGACACTTAAAATTAAGAATTTATGCCGTACTTTGATATTTTAGATCCTGATAATTGTAACTCAAAATACCTTTAACCCCTCTAGTATACCCTTTTGAAGGTATAGATCATCCAAATCATTAGACCCACAGATCTCTCTCTTTTGCTTTCGTTCTCCTTTTTTAAAAAAAAAAAAAAAAAAAATCTCTTTTTCATTTAAGAAAATATGTCTACATTGGGTTAGGCTGTGATCCGCCAGCGTGGTCTCTCCTGGTTCACATATTTTGGTGGCTCATAACCTTTGTTTATTTTATTTTATTATTTTATTATTTATTTTTATAATCTTATTCCCTAAAGGAACAAAGCAAGAATAACGATCCCCCTCCGATTAATTAAAAAGAAGTTGCAAAGGGTGAAAAGAAATTTATAAATTAGCCCTTTAATAAGTCGAAAAAATGTTTTGAATGTAATATGACTTTGAATTTAAATATGATATCTATTGAGTTATAAGTTACAAAATATAAAATAATATTTTTTATCATAAATCTCACAACCTCTCAAGATTTTCATTAAAACTCCAAAGCAGATGTCTAGAGGACAAATGTGCTGGATTCAAAATTGAAAAAAAAAAAAAAAAAAGGTTCACGGTCTCCCATCAGAGAGTTTCTCTCTGTTATGTAGTCCATAACTAGATAATCCTTTTATTAATTTTTTTTTCTTAAAAAAAAAAATAGAGACAAGTAAAAGCTGATTAAAATGTGAGTTTATATATATATATATATAAAAACTTTCCTTCTCTTAAGTGGTGTATCATCAATAACCATAAACATCAAAGGTCTTGGTTATTGTTCTGGCATCAAGTTTCTTCATAAACCCATCACCAACTAGTCATTGTTCTGGTATCAAATCAGTTTTGACGTTCAAAAGAAAAAAAAAAAGAAAAGAAAAACTAAATATATAATATAATGGAAAAGAAACAAACATGTTCAACCCATAGAGATGGCAATGCGAGGCAAAGCTTTTGCTTCCACGCAACTTTGACTGACTATTTTCCATTTTCAACACAGCCAAATAATTGCAGTTTGAAACGCATTGATTTTGACTCATAACAAGGCATGCTTTTACTATCATAGTCAAATGACAAATAATTATCAGCCAGGGAGATGCATGCATATGTATGTGCACAGGCAGTCTTTGCTTCCTACGTCTCAACTTTCTATTGCGACTTCATTCTAACCGGTCAATATCCCTGTCTCCGTCATCGCAAGAAAATTAATTCCATGATTGTACCTGGTGCAAATAATTAATAATTATGTTTGAACACACAGAAAATTGGATGAGAAAAGCAGGGAACTGGGGGCGGGGAGATGTGAGTGGAATTTGAAAAGGATTGGCAATGGCGCTCGACTAGTAGAATGAAAAGGATTGGAGCTTGAAGTATGTTTTTTTTTTTTCCCTTCTTAGCAAGCCAAGGAAATTTCATTAAATAAAGTCATGGAAATTGCGAAAAAGGGCTCAGCTACAACAGAATCACCGAGAAAGACAAGATAAATCGCAAGAATTTTGCTCTGTGTTCACAACTACACTGTTTCCAACAGTGAATTGCATCATTATTTTTGTTGGTCCACAATTTGGCTGCAACCTCGAACCAGGTTCTTTAGCCACAAAAACCAAAAAAAAAAAAAAAAAAGGACTAAAAAAATTTAAATAAGGTGGACGCTAATCATCTGAATTAAATACGTACTTTGATAGTATCGAATAGGAGACAACTCGCGGCTAAAACTGGAAACGTTGCCCGATAGAGAAGTGAAATTCCAGCGTTTAAAACAATCAAAATAAAGATGATTTCGTACCCTTTTAGCTCACTTTCAAGCCACCTCAGGTGTGGCTTTGGGGACCCTCGGAAACATGACATCTAAAGTGGCATATAACTTATAGTCGATAGTCGATAGTCGATAGTTTAAGATTAAAATTGACTCTTGTTTTAAAGCATTTTAAGTCATACATCATCGCTGGCAGCCGTTTCCATGTTAACGTCGTTCAAAAATTAATCTTAGTCCAGTGTTGAATAATATTTTCAGTACTTGTTTGGGAGAGGAAAATAAGAGTTCATATGTTTCAGTGCCTGTGTTCTTACATGCAAATCTCCTCATCAATTGGAAGATCGAGCGATTGTGTGTATGTATACCATAGTTTTAAAAATTTGACTGAAAATTGCAGTCGGACCGAAAAATCAATGAATCGACCGTGGGATTTAGTTGGACAACCGGATAGACCCCCCCCTTTTTCTTTTTTTGAACTACAGAAAATTTTATTTAAGGCTTTTTTTTTGAAAGACACAACTCTTAAAAGAAAGAAAAATAATAAATAGTGCTGAGACAGATGGCATTACCCATTTAGATGGTCCAACTGATGATCCATACGCATTTTTGTTAAAATCGAGGGAAATAAGCATCTGATTACAGGCTTAACCAACTCGATTAATACTAGATGCAGCTTTGGAAATGTCCGTGGAAATGAAGAATAACTGGTAACTTTCAGTGTAATGAGAGACGGCGATCCTAAACAGTCAGACACAAATACATACATTAAATTAGAAGGCTTATTTATACAGATCCGACTTTGTTCTGAGTTGCAGTAATAACAATTATTATAGCAAATATGCCGTAATAGTTTTGGATTAGTGTGCCAAAACACTCACAAAACCTGAAATTATTGAGTTGCAAGTCAAACCTAAGGCGTACAATATTCAAACGTTAAGCACTGTTGCTACCTAACCCATAGAATTTGCAAGCCAGGCATGAGACACACGTATCCCCTACCTCCCTAATAACAACAAAACACTGTTTTATATAAAAATTTGTTGCATTGCATGAAATTATAGACTCTACTAACCTTCGATCATCATGTTCAACCGATAAGAAGTGGTTCCATCACTTGGCCGTTCTGTGGACCTAACTCATGGACTTTGAAAGCCGAGTGAAGCAATGAGAACAATCCACCTTGCAATTACCCGGTTGGATAACTAAACAAGTCAAAAGGCTCACTTTTTCTGATTACCATTTTTTTTTCATGTATATCTATATCTAGCATTTGGTTTTGGCTACGTATGCTCAATTGATATATCATTATCATTATTATTATTATTTGTGGTAATTGTGAAATAGTCGGTGATTAGGAGTTAACTGTAAGTGAAAATGAGAGATGCCCAAGTCCTAGAAACCCTTAGGAACGAGGTACATTGCACTTCTAACCACACATGATATGGGAGTTTTCGAGGCGATCTCATCACTTCCTTACCTCAAGATTTGGTGGCCATCCAAACCAAGTGGTTGAAATCAATTTAATTTTAAACACAAAGTCCACATCGAAATGTCTCTCTGTCCGTCAATTTTTATTTTATTTTTTTTGTTTGTTTTTGTCAATGTCTGTCTAAAATTTCAAAACAGGAGTTGCAACTCATTTTTGCCACGAGACCATTCCATAAAGCTCAACATTTGGCATATGGGTCTTCATTCTATACCGTGAATGCGATAGAGAACACCCGAATGGAAAGACTTGTCCATGTCACTCGAAATCCCCTCCGAGGCCACACCACACTTGCCGCCGGTAAAATCCACACCATCAACTCCCAAATCAGAGTTAACCCCGTCCGGGGGTTACTTACCGACCCAATGTCTCGCAAGAGCCGCCTGCTTTTGGTCCCCTTCCCCAATCCTCTGTTTTCACTTTCAGTGCTGCTAAGTACCCGCAAATCACTTTTTTTAGCAGTAACACTGAGTTTCACTGCACAAACATGGTCAACTTTACGTAACAGACATTATATGATTATTATTGTTGGAGACATACCTGTAATCTTTATTACTAAATTTGATTATATATTTAAAATTAAAAAATATAAATAATAATTATAATAGTGCAATATATAGTTTTTGCCGATAAACGCATTCAATTGACTATGTAGGCCAGCGTCATCTTTTTCTAAGGACTAAACCAACATTTTCAGATGAATTTACCATCTCCGTGTACATGACCATGAACCCGGTAAGTAGATTCACTCCACACCTGTAAAAGACTCCAGGAAAACGTTTATAAGATTCAAACTCTTTTTTTTTTTTCCATAATTTTATGTGTTGGTTTAATGCATAATTCAGAAAGCACAAACGCACATATATTGTTGCCTACAATTAAAATTGGATAAGCTTATTTTTTGTTTTAAATTTTTTAATTTTTTTAATATAGTTCTAAATATTTGAGTAATTTTAACTAAATTCTAAATATTTTAATTATATTTTCAATTGGGTACAATCACTAATAAAAATACAAGTCAAAGCGTTTATCTGTAAGTTAATTATATAAAAAAATTAAAAAATATATATTATTTGAAGTGTATTTCTCCCAAAAACTAATCCCTGATATCAAAAAAATTAATAATAATAATAATACCACATTTCGAATAAATGTCTTACATTATTTAGGGTTAATTTTTAGGTTTTTTTTTTTTTTTTGGGAAAATACACTTCAAATAACATATTATTATTATTTATTTATTTTTATATATGAACAACGTACGATTTAACTATATTCTTGTTATTAATTATACTCAATTAAAAAAGATTAAAATGTTCAAGATAACATTGAAAAAAATTAAAAAGTTTAGAATTGAGAATATACTTTATCCAATATAAAGTGTCGAGAGCTGGCTTCAAAATCCAATCACTGGCTCTGTATCTCTCTCAACGTAGCTTCTTGCAAAGCACGATCCTCCTCTCTCTCTCTCTCTCTCTCTAACTTCTTGTAAAGCGCACACACACACACTCGTTCTCTCTGTCTTTCTCTCTCTATCTCTCGCTCTCTCTCTTTGGGTTCATCAGCGTAGAATCAGCAAATCAGCAATAGTTCACAGAAGGGAGGGAGGGGCAGCCGCAGAGTACACATATCCTCTCAAGTTAGTTAAATAACGGTTTCATTAATTACCCTCCATTGTCATTGTCTTCATTTCCATCACTGCTATTGCCCTGAAACCTCCTTACTCAAATCAATCTAAAAATTCAAAAAAAAAAAAAAAAACAGGGAGAGAGAGAGAGAGAGAGAGAGAGAGAGAGAGAGAGAGAATGATAAGCTGGAATGATCTCTACACCGTCCTGACGGCGGTGATACCACTGTACGTGGCCATGATCTTGGCTTACGGGTCGGTCCGGTGGTGGAAGATTTTCAGCCCGGACCAGTGCTCCGGCATCAACAGGTTCGTCGCCATATTTGCGGTCCCCTTGCTGTCTTTCCACTTCATCTCCACCAACGATCCTTACGCCATGAACTTCCGGTTCATCGCTGCCGACACCCTTCAAAAGATCATCATGCTCGTGGCACTGGGAATATGGACTAACTTCGCTAAAAATGGAAGCTTGGAGTGGACGATCACCATTTTTTCTTTGTCCACGCTGCCCAACACGCTTGTCATGGGCATCCCGCTCCTCATCGCCATGTACGGCGAGCACTCCGGCAGCCTGATGGTCCAGGTGGTGGTTTTACAGTGTATCATATGGTACACTCTCCTTCTATTCCTCTTCGAATTCAGAGGCGCTAAGTTTCTCATCATGGAGCAGTTCCCGGAAACCGCAGCCTCCATTGTTTCCTTCAAAGTAGATTCCGACGTCGTCTCTCTCGAGGGCGGTGACTTCTTGGAGACCGACGCCGAAATCGGCGACGACGGGAAGCTACACGTGACGGTGAGGAAATCGAATGCATCTCGACGATCTTTCGGACCGGGCTCATTCTCGGCATTGACACCTCGTCCGTCAAATCTCACCGGAGCTGAGATTTACAGCTTAAACTCCTCGCGAAACCCGACGCCGCGAGGCTCGAATTTTAACCCGTCGGACTTCTACTCCATGATGGGTGTTTCGGGATTCCCCAGCCGTCACTCAAATATCGGTCAGACTGATCTCTATTCAGTTCAAACTTCCAAGGGTCCAACGCCGAGACCGTCCAACTCCGAAGAAATTTGTGTTCCAATGGCCACCATATCGTCTCCAAGATTCGGTTTTAATCCCGCCCAAACCGTGCCTGCTCCTCCGTATCCGGCACCCAATCCGGAATTCTCTACCACTGTATCAGCCAAGACCGCCACCAAAAGCCAGCCGCCGCCGCCGCAACCGCAGCAGAACAATAAAGCAAACCATGATGCTAAAGAGCTGCACATGTTCGTGTGGAGCTCGAGCGCATCGCCTGTCTCAGAAGCCGGCGGCTTTCACGTATTCGGTGGGACCGAATTCGGAGCGCCGGAGCAATCTGGACGGTCCAGTCAGGGTGCTAAGGAAATAAGGATGTTGGTCACTGACCATAATGGGGAAACCAAAAGTAATTAATTAAGATCAAAAGCACAATTTTAACTGTTAATTATTAGCTAATTATTGCATTAAACAGCTTTATCTATTTATTTATTTTGGTTAAATGTTTGTAATTGTAGCCATTCCACAACCCGGAGATTTAGCCGGAGAGGACGAGAGCTTTGTTGACAAAGGAGATAGAGAAGAAGAAGAAAAGGAAAAGGAGGGACCCACTGAACTTAATCATCTGGGGCCCAGCTCAACCGCCGAGATACCCCCGAAAGTCGCCAGAGCACCGGAATCCGGTGGCAGCAAGCAAATGCCTCCGGCGAGCGTGATGACCCGTCTGATATTGATCATGGTTTGGCGTAAACTAATCCGCAACCCCAACACATACTCCAGTTTAATTGGCCTTATTTGGTCTTTAGTTGCTTTCAGGTTAGTAAAATATGATGTGCTGTTTTTGTTTCTGTGAATTGAAATGGAGTTTAATTATCCATCTAACCTCCATTAAACATATGCGGCATAGACCCTAGAGATTATATATTTGTACTTCTTCTTCTTATGCAATTCTATATATATATTAAATGAAATGTGTAAAATAATATAGTGTATAGACTTGTATTTATTTCATATCGACTTACTCGTCTCAACATTTTGGTGTCTACCACTCTACACTTGATTTTAGAGTTTGTGAATTTGTGGCAGGTGGCAGGTGGCCATGCCTAAAATAATAGAGAAGTCCATCTCCATTCTGTCTGATGCTGGCCTTGGAATGGCTATGTTCAGCTTAGGTAAATTCGTTGTTCATAGTTCTTGTAATTTGGCCCTTTCATCATACGGACTCCTCCAATTAATGCCCAGGCAAGGAGACTAAATCAAGATGACTTAGTTGACTTCGTGGCTAATTCTGACCACATCGTGGTGCTGGAGGACATCGAGGATGGATGTTCGGCACTTTTGGCGATGGGTCATGAATGTGCATAGCTCATGACAACCACCCATTCCTTTTTTTGTGAATTGGTGAGTTTTGTGAGTTGTTGTGAAAAAGGAAATTAAAAGGGGCTTTTGTCCTTTGGACTATAAATCGATTGTCCCACCCGACACATGGGTACGGTTTCGCTGGTGTCCCAGGGTTGGTGGGCATCCTATTGTGATAGACGCCAATTTTGATCCTGCATCAGTGAAAGTAGTTGAAATACTGACGAAAAAAGTTGGCCGTTAAAATTGAAAGTATTGGATTGAAATTTTTGTTTTAATCAATTAACTAAAAAAAATTGATTTTTTTTGTCTTAAGTTCTTGAGTTCTAGACCACTCGACACCAATTAATGAAATAAAAAAGGGGGGGGGGATTTTTGTTGTTTCTCTTGTGGATGCCTAAAATGTCCTGAACTTGGTTATTTATGGGTTTTGAAAGGTCTGTTTATGGCTTTACAACCAAAGATAATTGCTTGCGGGAACTCTGTCGCGGCGTTCGCCATGGCCGTTCGGTTCCTGACCGGCCCCGCTGTAATGGCCGCCGCTTCAATTGCCATTGGCCTGCGTGGCACCCTCCTCCACATTGCTATTGTTCAGGTAAAAACTGTTCCCTGGCTTACTCTCTTTGACAATTTCGTGCAATTGTAATTACTAAGTATAATCTAGTGACTATCAGGGTCGTCGCTGATAGTTAATTCGTCTTCTCAATTCATTTGAACCAAGAAAAAAAAAAGAAAATCAAGCACTCGTTTATTTTTAATTTATTATTATTATTATTTTTATCTAACAGGCTGCACTGCCAGAAGGAATAGTGCCATTTGTATTTGCCAAAGAGTACAATGTCCATCCAGCAATTCTCAGCACTGCGTAAGCAAAAAGTTTTGTTATACATAGAGAGAGCAAAAATGGCATTGTACTTGATAAGTCTAATTTCCATTTCTTTTTTTTCCCCCCCTCTTGAATTGTTGCAGGGTTATATTCGGAATGTTGATAGCGTTGCCAATTACTCTTGTCTACTACATTCTTCTCGGATTGTGATTTCCACTCTTCTGCAGCAGAAAGGAGCTAAATGAAGAGAGTTTTGTTGATTTGCTGGTTGTGTGTGTGCCGCACTAATTGGCTGCATTGGTGCGCCAAAAAAACACCCTTTTGCAGGAGGATTTCCAGGGCAAGGAAGGTCTTCTAGTACCCAAAATGTTGGCAAAGGTCCCAAGACTTTTGGAGCTGGAAAAAAATAAAATAAAATAAAAGAACACATTTAACTTGTTAAAACCCTCCGTGTCATAAGGACCATGCACCCACAAAGAAACGAAGTTTATTATAGCTTTTATCATGAAGGGAGCAAAACAAGCATATTGATCTAGCACACCGGAGGCTAGAGAGAGCAAAACCAGGGCGAGAAAGGCAGACATGGTGGACATCTTGAAAATTCTCCTCGTTATCTTTCATGCACGTAGAGTCTTGAGTTAGAATTTTCTTCCCAAAGTATTAATGTATTGGAGAAGATGAAGATACAGAGAGAGAATAAAAGTGCATTTCCCTTTATTTTAATTCTAATTTACTGTTTTTCTTTCGCTTTTGTTAGAGGTTTTTGGCTTTGATTGGCCGTAGATCCGGCAATTATCGTCTGCGTTTGTCATCTTTCTACGGACCTGTAGTTTTATCCAGGAATTTTTATGATAAAAAAGGAGACCTTGTTTGTTAGCAATTGTTCACCTTGTTAACGGAAAGTTGACGTATTTTTTTATCCATCTCCATTATAACAAGACTTCTTTGTTTGCTATGTGGTACGTGTGTCTCTTTAGTTCTTAATAGAAATTTTGGTAATTAAAATTAAAATTTTTATATAAAGTATTTAGGTTTTAATTTTAAAAAGATGTCACAAGTTTATAAGAATTGAAAAAATTATTTTTATTGTATGGATTGTAGTACAATAATTTTTTTTTAAAAAATAAAATATAGAAAAGATGCGTGTCTCCCTTGAAAGCTTTTAAATAAGGGATAAATGGTAGCAGAAAAACAAAAATAATACTTGTTTAGAAATAATAAGGGTTGTCTTGCTATAAAAATAAAGGAATGAAGTTCAACATTTGAAGATAGAGGTGTACGCTAGTAGTTTAATTGTTAGGAAATATTGAAGGGATGTTGGTGGGGACTACGATACAGGACAAACGCCAATTCTCAAAAAATATTATGTTGCATTACCATGATAATTAATTGGATACTTATAATTGTTTAATATATAATCATAATTAATTATAAAAACCACAAATATGTACAATCAAAATAATAATAGTAACACATTAATTACATCTAGCCTATACCAAAAAAAAAAAAAAAGTTTCACATTCAAGTAATAA
The DNA here is from genome assembly GCA_019804595.1 of Bruguiera parviflora. Taxonomy (NCBI): domain Eukaryota; kingdom Viridiplantae; phylum Streptophyta; class Magnoliopsida; order Malpighiales; family Rhizophoraceae; genus Bruguiera; species Bruguiera parviflora. The sequence goes on from CM034059.1 coordinate 6,235,001, forward strand.
AACCCCCTAATTCTAACCTCTGTAGAGCCTGTTCAGTTGAGTCCATCGATGAACAGTTGGTAACGAACTTATGAGTAACATTGAGTGACAGTTAAAAAACGAAAATGTTTGGAATGTACCAAGTACATAGATGTAGTTAATAAGGTAAGATTTGAATTATTAATCATAATTTATTAATTTTAATATTTAAATTTAATAATTTAAATTTTATTTTATATAGCATATTCACTCATCTTATGTTCTCGTAATGGGATCCAAGTAAAAAATTATTACATCGTTTGAGATCTGATGTCGTCCCACGACCTTATGATTGGGCCACTGGTCTCGGTTTTGACTTGACATTTGGGCCAAAATTTTAACTAATTAATAGCCTACATTTGACAAAAAAAAAAACAAAAAAACAAAAGGGGTTAAAATACTGAAATGAGAAAAATAATTGAATTTCAGTTATTTTTACTTTTAGCCAAGCGAGGTGTGATACCAAAAGAAAAGGGAAAGGCAGGAGGCAAAAAGCCAAATAACCCATGCTTACTTTTGCCTTTTGGCTAGCTTTTGATCCACCTACAATCCTACCCCTACCTTATATAGCCAACGGCTTGTCACTGCGAATAGGGTGGTGCTGGGTTCCCTAAATTTTCCTACCTTTTCCCCCAACTTTTCCTACAACGAACATGATTTCATGTGATGATGCCCCAAATTTTGCAACCTCACATTCACCCATCATGACCACAAGAAAAGAGAAAAAAATAAAAAATAAAAAAAGCCCCAAAAGTTGTTTGCATTTATCTTGAGGAGGAAGATTCATCAGTTGAATAAGATTGAACCTTGCCGGCACATCAATAAAATAATAAAAACCCAGTTGGCAGTGGGGCTTCGAAAGAAAGGGCACGCCCACAAGGATCCTCGTATTGGCATTAGCACATTTATATTTTTATGCAGCCATTTTGGCATGGCTGACGCCTGACGACAGAAAAGCTTGAAATTTGGAATTCATATTTAAAAACACAATCTTCACTTAATCTGTCACAATAATGGAAGTAAAATAGCTTACATTTTGTGGTGGGTCTCCCACCTCTCTCTCAATTTGACACTTTTCTTGTTTTTTCTTGGTACATCGGATAAGACATTCTTTTATGTAATGGCCCGAAAGAATTATATATATATATATGAAAATCACACATTTAAGCCACAACACAACTTTTTAAAAACTTTTTTTCTTTTTTCAATTTGCTAAAAGCGAATCTAACGTATATACTATAGAATTTATGATTTCTGCCATCAGTCTCACATCCCAATAAATCCGACGTCCAATTAAGTCTCGCCACTTGGCACCAACATTCGCATCAATTGAACAAACCTTTTTTGGCAAGCTATTGCCAAACCCAAGATAAACATTAACCGCTTGTAGCAATGGAAGGGGACATACGCTCGACAAAGAGCCAACTTTGGATGGATTAGTCTCAAGACGCAAACCCGAATCAATCAGCCACCCCATAGTCAAAGTAAGCGTCTCACTCATCGGACCCCCCCCCCCAAAAAAAAGGCACTTTCTCACATCCAATTGCTCTAGTCTGTAGCAAAACATCACCTTGTCAAGCCCTAGGTGTAGCAATGGAATCTTGGTGTCTGAAATAAAAACAAGATACAAACACATGCTATATATGCTATTGATTTATACAAATAAAAATATAAATATAAATATAAAACCCATGCAACTAATCAATAATAATATACATGCAATCGATATTAACATACATCCGATGGATACAGAGATTCAACGGGTCAAACCACTAAGTTGGATTACGAAGCTTTTCCCTAAAAATTAATCTTGATAGTGTCGACTAGATTAATCTTGCAGTCAGATAGGCTTTAATTAGACGAGCAATGAAGCCTGGTGAAGACCAATCTGCCTGAGGGAGAAAGCGATGGGTCTTGGTGAGGGTGAGACACTGAGTCACGTTGGCATTGCAGGGAGATTGCCACAAAAATTAGAGGTCTTAGTGCCCCTCACGTGGATTGAAATTGAGCCTCTCAACTTTCTGTGCTAGTTTGCGTGTTGAAATTTGAGCCAATTCCCCCATTCTGTACACACACACACACACACACACACACACACACATATATACACAGAGGGTGCAGACCAGATACAGAGGACAGGAGTGTTGAAAACGAGCCTTTCCAAGTGTCACCTTTGGCGTCATTAATGTTCAATGGATCGCTGGTCAAAGATCATTACTTGTTTAGCGTAATTAACGGGATAATTAAAGTGCTCTAGAAAATGATGACGGTGGAAATTTTTCTGATTTATTCCGAGAATTATCAGGACGAAGCTTCTTATTTTCGCAAGTTCAATTACCAATATGATAAAAAGAAAAAAAAAATCTTAAAAGCGTGTAAATTCAATCTTGCAATATCCTTCATGTTTCAAGGATGCCCTTTTTAAAAAAAAAAAAGTTTATATATTTAAAATTTTGTTCTAAGAAATAAATATGATTTAAAAAGGGAAAAAGTAAAATGAAAAAAAAATTGCAGATGTATGAGATTAACTTTAAGCATCTAATTTATGTTATAATTTAATATTTTTTTATTATATATTATATTATATTATAGTTTTTATTTATTAAAATTTATGATTAAATTATATAATTACTATAATTTGATTTCAATAATTGACTCTAGATCCAAGATACATACATTGAAATAGGCATCGGCCCAACGAGATGGTCCCAAGCCACTGCAGTTGATGATGCAAATGTGATGGTCATCCTGAACTTAAACTTTTATTAGAGGTTATAAAAATTAATTTGATTCTAATAATTTAATTTAATTAGTTTAAAGTTTGATTTTATTTAATTCATATTAGTTAAAAAGTTAATAATTTATAAGTTAAAATACTTAAAATCTAAACAACTCAAATTTAAAAAATTTGATATTTAATTATCTTAAAATCTGATTAATTTAAAATTTAAATGATTTAAAATTAAAATAACATAAATCTAAAATTTGAGATGCCAACAAATTAATATATTTAGAATTTAATAAAATTAAAATTTGATAAATTTAAAATATAAAATATTTAAAATTTTGATAATTTGATACTCAATATTTTTCTTTTTTTTTTTTTTGGAATAACAGAGAAGTTTATTTAAAATTATTTTAATAAGCAACAACCCTCAAAAGAAAAAAAAAAAAAAAAGAAGTTGTAGAGATAAACCATATGACGATAAGACTTGATAAACTTGAAATTTAATGAATGCATAAGTTGAAATATTAAAATCCAAATGACTTGAGATCTAATTAATCCAAAACTTGATAAACCCGTATCACAAAATAACCCGACTAAAATTCAGCTTGACCCGCCCATTTGTGGACTCTACTTGCCATCTTACTTGTCACCTTCTTAGCGCGCCGCAGATTTAGGATAACGTACACCTCGCTGTCGTCTTTGCAATCATGCATTCATACATATGTGTGCTAGAACAATAGGCATGCAACCTTCAACATAGTCATATGTACACAGACACGAATATAATTGTAGTCATATTCAGCTTGGTAGTCAGCAGATATCCATCATTCACTTGCATATAATTGCATTTTTTTCTCCTTACCCTAAGTGCTACGTTGGAAGCATATTAGGTTTCTAGTCATTTCTTTGCAACGCAACTTGCTAACATATAATTTGTACAATCAGAGGCAATTCCTCTGGTCTCCTTCATAATTTAAGATTCATGTCTCCTTGTCCTTGTTCCTTTTTCGGATTCTCAATTTCATTTTGAGTTATGTCGTGAAAACCCTAGTGTGGATGATCTATGGAGTGGCCTGTTTTGGAGTGATCTTGTCACACAATGGACCCTCTGAGACATTATATATGGTCCTTGTCATGACTTGTCCTTTCATTTATAGTTTTTACTTCGAAGTTGAAATTGATTCAATTCAATTTCCCGTGGCTAAAATGTGGCGGTCGCACCCTCTTTATCCCAAAATTTCAATTTCTTGAGAAAATGGGAAGAAATTTCTGAGTTTTTATTGGGACGTTTGATTAGTTCCATCAAAAGATAAGAGTCGCATTGATCAATTATACCCCTTTATTAATTACCTCCTCTTGGCATCATAATCGGTGGCTCCAGCAGTGAAATTAGAATATAAATGGGGGACCGAGGCTGAAATACAACTAATTTTGGGGGAAGGGTAAAGCTCAATGGTTTGGAAATGCAAGCAAACTTTAGGGGTAAGATTCTAATTTTATCAAACGGGCCACATTTCACATGGTCAAAATAAATGAAATAGTGTGTACATATACGTGTGTCCCTCGATTCACTATTGCTTGCCTCCGCGTTGACACATGGACAGTTAGGCATGATCAGTTGTTCATCATAGGGTTCACATGGACGTTCCCTATGCATTTGGTAGGTCCAAGCTCGCGTGCATGCCCATACCCTTGTCATATGGTTACTAGGGGTTTATGAAAATGTCGAATTAACGCAAAAAAAAAAAAGTGAATTATTATTAAACTCTCGCGTTTTAGGGTGAAAAATATATGCATCTAAGGTGTGTTCTGTTGTGATTGTGAATTATTACAAGTTCTTTTTTTTTGGGGGGGGGGTGAGATAAATGGGGAGGTTTGAGAGGATGGGATCCAACTAATGTAGGGACCAGATAAAAGTGAAGTGTGGCAAGTGCTATTGACTTTGTACCTATTTGTCTAGTTTTTTTTTTTTTTTTTTCCCTCCAAATACAAGGATATGGACACCAAATTATCGACATCGGCTACCCTAACCGGGACCTACATTTCATCGAGAGTCAATACCTAGAAAAAATTTGTGTGAATGTCAAAGTAGGTGGCCGGGATTTGTCCCCACAACGCTTGAGGCTTGAATGTGAATGAACCCTTGGCCTTTTAATTTCTTGCGGCTGTTGCAGGAATATGGTGAGTCATTTGCGTGGCTAAGTTTTAGCAATCCAGATGATGTATTGTTTTTTAGCCACGGGATTCAACTGCAAGTGAGCCCCATGACTTGGGATTAAGGTGTTGAACCCCACAGACATGGTTGCCTGGCACAACCTGAAGGGTATCGTTGTAATTTTCGATGACAAGGAATTGCCTTCAAGGTAAGAGGAATTCTTTTTGACAAACTTCAAGTTATTAGTACAGCTCTCGTTGTTATAACTCTTACTTGAAACAAAAAATATAATTAAGAAAATTTGAATTTGTTTAATCTACATGATACCATATTCGTCCTTTTCATTAGACTCACAGTGGGTGGTTGGTATTCGTGTGATTTTTATTTTTTTAAGTATTTTTGGGCGAAGTGATATTACAGATTAAGCTTTGCATATGGTGTGACTATCCTTGTCTGTCCAATTAAAATCATATTATTCATGCTGAAACCTGATAACTTGTAAGGAATTAACCACATATGACTTGATTTTTAGGATTGACTAACAACTAGCCATTTCCTCCCCACTTGGAATCCAAGCAAATTAATAAAGTGCAACTAATGTACTCAAAATAATAATAATAATAATAAAAAGAAAATTGAAACTTGCTAGATGGCATATACCGCGCTTCTGGGTGAGGATGAAGTAACACTAGAAAAAAAAAAAAAAAAACAAACTGCAGTGCTTAAATTGCACCTTATAGGTTGTGACAAAACTGTTATAGGAGTAGAAGTGCGATTTTGTTGTTGATTTCTACAAATCTATGTGCTTTATTTGCAAGATAACGAAGGGAACAAGAAGGTCAAAAAGGGTGCCTGCCAATGGGTCAATGGAACTCTAGCAACCATGGAAGTCTCAGGGCTCTGCTGATTTACGCTTCAATAGCTATATTCACGGAGTTAGACTTTAATCATGCTGATTTGTGTACATTTAGTCAACTTGTGAGTGAAAATATGCTCTATTTTGGAGTGGAGAAAGTATATCTCTGTTTTTTTTTTTTTTTTTAACCCGAATTAAAGTCTACATTTTATGACAATTCGAAATAAGTAGAATTTGAACTAGAATTTTGTTATAGTTGCCAACCCAAATTGCAACCATTCAATTGTGTCTTAATCTAGTAGGTAGGGTATAGTACTACTATACATACAGGAAGATTTTTTTTTTTTTTTTGTTTTTTGTTTTTGGCTCATTTGTCATTTCACATGCATCTTCTTAATCATTAACAATGCTAGTTCATTCTCATAATAATAATAATGTCAACACAGAACTTTATGAAACAAGTCAAAGCATGTCATGAATAATGCTTATTTGGACTTTTTTATTACCTAAAATCACAAACCCACAGAGGGAAGCAGAAATTCGGCATTTGATTAAGGTTTAAAGTTGAGGAATTTCATATGTTGACTAACGTAGTAGGTGCACGTGAAGGCAGAGGACAGGGACATTGCAAATAATGGGATGATAACCAAGACGATGTAATGAACCATTATTGGGTTTGGGTGGGCATGAACAATGAAAATGATATGTTGTGGTGCTTAAACACACACTCGGTTGCTTGAGGTAACATTCATATTTGTTGGAGTTGACAACAACCAGCTCGACTCAAATAATTCTCTCCCAATAATCCCCCTTAATTTGCTTCACACTTGACATGGGCAAAATTTACATCGATTAAGAAAATCAAATGACTTGCAACTTGTAATGCTCGAAATTAAAATCATTGAAACTTAAAATAACTTAAATTCAAAATGATTAAAATTCTGATTAAATTGAAACTTAATTAGGTTAAAATTTGAATAATTAAAAATTTTATAAATTTAAAATTCATGCACCTAAAATCGAATAAATATCATATATAAAATGCTTGAAACTCGATGAGTTTTGAAATTTAATATACTTAGTATTTAAAATATCTCAACTTGAATGATTTGATATTCAAAACAAAACTCGACTCAATCTAACTTTACTAGCGCCTCTAATTCACATGCGTGTACAAAGTGTTTCGCATCTATAAGAACACGTTATTTCTGTACTTATTAAGAAACTAAAACCGTAAGTGTCATCAGCTCCAAAATGGAGCTGCCATAGACATACACGCATAGAAATCTGCGATGATTCATTACTTTTGGAATGCGATGAAAGGAATTAACTCCCGAGAGGGATAGGGTTATATAACTCTACATATAGAAATTGAATAGCACGGTTGCACATGTTTATTATTATTATTATTATTATTATTATTATTATTATTATTGTTAATTTAAATTGATAACAACGCTATCTAGATTAAGAAGCCCGACAAATTTTCTATGTACAAATGACTGGTCTAATTTTATATACAAGATCAGTACTGTTATCTAAAGGAAGAAGCATAATTCTCGGTTCGGATTGTTTGGTCTCAAAGGGGCAGTGAGACTCAAAGTTGATCGAGACGTTCGCCTAACTCAATTTTTGCAAAGAAACAAATAGACCCAACTCGTGAATGATGTTTCAGATGGGGTAAAATTCCTTTTCCATTTATTTCCTCTCTAACTATGAAAATGGGTATCCAATAACTTGCAAGAGGTGTTTGGACCAAATATATTAGAGGCGTGATTTGAAGAGAATAATACATACATGGAAACATAAGTACTTAAGATAATAACATGCAGGTTAAAAGGGGGGAATGCCATGGTCCGTGTGTAGGGGCAAACTACTGACACAAAGCCAGCGGGGAATTGGACCAACAAACGGATGCGATTGGAGTCCTGAATTGAGCCATCAAGAAAATAAGTGGCTCCTTCTGGCAATTCCGCACCATGACAACACATTTGTACATCACCAAGAAAATAACAATCAGGGATCAATACTGTATTGCACCTCCTTTATTTTGCTGTTTTTTGGTCCATCTTCGTGGCTTTTATTGATTCCATGCTTTCCTCAACTTTGGACCCAGATGAGAAATTGAATCGTTAATCTCATATCTGTGGGCCTTTAGCAGATTTTTCAGTAAAGTGATTGGATTCTTAAATGGATTTCGGCCTCTGACTGATTCTTTCCCTTTTGGAATCGCCGGGAAAGAGAACAAAGTTTGGTATGAAAGAGCATGCCCAATGGCCTAACCTTCTTGTGAATTGTCAATTTTCGTGTAGTCACTACCCACTTTTCCATGTCATTGTTGACTGGATTTTTGTGAGTTGAATTATCGCGAGATTTATTGTAAATTAAACTTCATGTTCGTGCTAGATTCTTCTTTCTTTCCATTATATTTGTAGATTGCATGCTTTTCTTTTTTTGGTTAAACAAAACATAAAAGAAGAAGAAGAAGAGAGAGTTAATAATGAATCATCTCGATTAATGACTATGAAATAAATTGATTTCTTTTTATTTATTTATTTGTCTTCAAAGTCATTATAAAATGCTTGTTAAAAATCTAATTGGACAATGCTGACTTCTTTTTTTCCTTTTCCTTTCCATTTGTTTTCTGGCATAACAAAATTTCAAGTCTCAATCAGATTTGAAAACTTGCAATTTATGTAATCAAATATAGGGGCCATGCTACACGAAAAGAAAGGATGTGTGGGGTTGGGGAAGAAATTGAATATCATCGAGCCTTTTTTTTTTTTTTTTTCTCTTGGTTTAGTCGAATCGAGGGATGAAAAATTATCGATGAGTGGGACATGATGCTCGAACCCCAAGCCTCACTCCCAGGTATTAGACTTGGCATCCACCAGGCAACATCACCAAGCTTATTTTCGATGTCTTGTCGCACCGCCAATACCATCTTTAAAGGAATTTTGGGAACATAAAATGTATGTCTAAATAGCAAAATTGGCCCAAAATTTAACTCGAGCTGCCTTCTTGTTAAACGTGACATTTTTCATAGCCCATTGGACGATCGTTCTTTGATCCAAGAGAGATTTAAAGTTTCTTCTGGTCCCCACGCGAGGGAAATAGGAAGTAAAACGCAATTTTGTTCATATTTAGTAAATTATAAAATTTATATTTAATAGAAATTCATTAAAAAGTAAATATATATTTTAAAAATATAATATTTTTATTATAATAAAAATATGAAAATTTAGCATAATTTAATAATTTTTATTGTTACATAAAACAAATATAATTCAGTATTATAAAAAAGTTATTATTCTCTTCCTTTGTTTTTTTTTTTTTAAAGATTTATAAGAACTAAAAATTAAATTTTAAACTTGAAATTAAGAGTTTAAAAGGCTGCTTTCCCAATCATAGAGGCAAGGCTGTAAGAACTGGCAGCTCTATCAAATTTTCCAAGATTTTTTTTTTTTCTCAACTCCTTCAATCGAACTAAATTGTTTAACCCACTGCAGATTGGAGAATTGGCAGGAATTACTGTTGGAATGACCATGATGCTGAACGTCTTTGTTGATGGATAATTTCTCTGGCGATTTAAAAGGAACATTTTGTATGATAAATCATATATTTAATTTCCCTCAGCAAAATGTGTTGATTAATGTTGCAGACCAGTATCTGGGGGCATCAATGAACCCAGCTAGGAGCTTAGGGCCTGCCATTGTAATGGGCCATACCGAAGAAATCTGAGTCTATATGATAGGCCCCACAGTGGGTGCCATTCTTGGAGGTTTTTTGCCTATTTTTGCCGTTCTTGGTGTGCTTTCTACATGTTAATTTGACAATTCCTTGGCTTGCTATCTCTCTCTCTCTCTCTCTCTCTCTCTCTCTCTCTCTCTATATATATATATATATATATATATATATATATATATATCGAATTATTAAGCCCTTAAACAAGGAGACATTGCATGTGCATTCTTGGGGCCATGACAAACTACAATTTTTGGATTTATATAAACGCGGTGGTGTAGACAGATAGGAAACTTGGGTTCTTCCTCTTACCTTTCTGAGCCGAAGGGGTGAGGACAAATATTTCCATTTTGCCCTTTCTTAATCTCTTAATTTCCTTTTGCAGTAAATATCAATTTTTTCTCCCATTTCGAAGTCTAATATTTACTGATTTATTGAGCAACTTTTTTTATTTTATTAAAATACTTAACCTGAAATATATAATAAAAAATAATTTTTTTGTCTCTTAAAAGATATTTTTATAATTTAAAAATTTAAATTTTTGCTTTTTAAATTTTGGATTCTAATTTTAAAAATAAGATATTGAGTTTATGAAAAATAAAAAGAAAATTACTTATTATATAATTTACGATTAAAATAAATATTTTAATAATGAAAAAGGAGATAAATCTCCCTTTTCTTACAAATACGTTTTCACATGATCTTGTTCCTTTCCATGTTAGCCCACGTTAGTCAAATCGCAGACTTATAGCCAGAACCAAACAAAAAATAAAATAGAATAAAATAATAATAAGATAAGGCCAATGCTTTATCGAAAACAAGTTCTTAGACTTCTTGTTTTTTATTATTATTATTATTATTTTTAAAAAAAAAGAAGAAAAAAAAAGTTCTTAGACTTGTGAGTATATATAAACTCTATTCCCTACTTATGAGGTTTGAACTTATATCTCATTCGTATAAGTTACTTCTCTGTCCAATTCATTCAGATTATAAAAAAAAAAAAAAAAAACATTACTACATAAAAACCAGATACATTCATGCGATACTTAGGTTTATTGCTGTATCTATTGAAAAACAAATCTAAAAAAAGTAACATATTGAGAGATAAAACACTTAATTTTCAGGGATTTCTACAGTCTCTCGGCTTAGAATATAAAATACACTTTTTTTATTTTCTTTTTGCGATCCATTGATCCTGATTGAGATTCAAACTAGAAACCTCAATTTTTGGTGAACCAAACTTCACTGGTGCAAATGTCAATAACTACATGCCAGCAAAACCACGATCACAAAGGCATTGCTAAAGTCAGAATCTTACATAGAATTACTGGCTGACGATGGGTGTCATTTGTTGAAAATCTTCCAAAGATCCGTATCTGAAATGTAGAGAGGATCCACATTATTTTCCCCTTGCAAGACGCCAATCCAATAATTACCAGTGGGCATCTTATGTGATGCCACATGGGTAGGGAGTTGATGAAATCACCCTTAAATGTATTGTATGTCAAATAATTAATGTACAACTAATTTCAAGTGAAGATGAGAAGAATATATCTTCTAGATTAGGTAGCCACAAACCAGTGGAGATGATGATCTGTTTTGCCGATGGTGTTCCCTTTTTTTTTTTTTTTTTTTTCATTTTTTTAAAAAATTTTTATGTGGGGATCTCTCCTTTAATGGGTCTGGCTTGTTTATTGTTGGTTTATTGCTCAAAGCCGAGAGGTACTTGCATCATGCTTCCTCATTTGCTTATTTATTTATTTATTAATTGAAATTTTGGTTAAATTATAAATCTGCAATCTCTCTCTAACAAATTTGGCTTTGAGGCCACACTATCTTGAACTTGTAACAAATAAAACGAGTTTTGAATTGATATACCACTTACACCTTTGATTGAGAATTGGAAGTAAAAACTGAAAATGAAAATGAAAATGAAAATCCTTTGACACAAATTGCACGAACTCATTTAGTTGCAATGTAAATATTTTTTTATATTGTATAAAATACTAACTATATAATATAAAATATTTTATATATTATATAAAATTATATCGTATATAAATTAATTCAAGAAATTTTATATTTGTACTATTGAACATCATGGTCTAATGATAAAAATATCGTTTGTTATTATTCTAAAAATTTTACATTTGAATTTCTATAAAAATGTTCAATTGAATTAAATGAATATTTACAAGAATTATTTTTTAATAGTATGTAATTTTTTATAATAAAATTATAAAATATCACCTTTATTTTCTCTTTTTTATTAACACAAAAAAAAAAAACCGCATTTATGCATGCATTGTATAGGTTACAATTATTCATGGGCCCACGATAATTTTCCTCGGTTTTTGTGATTTTGACAGCAATTATTAACTTCTCTAATTGGACATAATTGCAACGATATTGCAAATTGAGAGGCTGATTGAGAAACCTTATAATTCTTTTGCCAAAAAGGAAAAATAAAAATGAAAATAAAAAAGACTGCGTACGGAGTTTATGTGGGCACACGTGGTGCACTCCTTTCCATTCATGAACATGCAGCGTGGACCACACCATCGAGTGGTCCCAACTCTGGGATATGGACGGTCAAGATTGGAATCTGTATCCACATGGTGGGACCAGGGATCTGAGCACGGATTACAAGTCCATGGGCGGCGCCGTACCCATACATTCTGCCGGGTGGCTCCGAGACATCCACGAGCCAAAAGGACAGATTGAGCTTTGTCCGTATTAACGTTATCAAATAGTGGACCCACCCTAATCTAAATCCAACGGCTGTAATCATTGTGGTTTCATCGTTCACACAAAAAGTTCCTCGGCCCCATTTCGCATCAAGTGTGTCCGGCTTTCGCTGGAAATTATGGAGGTTTCTAGTTTTAATTTTGAAAAAAAGAAAAGAAATTTTATAATAATAATAAAAATTACTGTTAAGTTTATCTCATATTGATAAATTTAATTATTTGCTGTTATTAATAATTATTATTAATTACTAATAATAATTATCGTTATTAATTAATAAAAATATCATGTAATGCTCGGTTAGATTATTATTATTAAAAAATAAAATAATTTATTAAGACATATATATTAGTTATTATATTTATTAATTAAAATTAAAAATTAGTTATTATTATTTTTATTTAATTTTTCATTAAAAAACCTCTAATATGAATATTATTAAATATAAAAAATTTATATTAATTTTTAATATTAATAAATCTAAAATTTGTATCATAAAATCAATTGAACGTAAGTTTACTTTTTTAGATTCTTACAAACAATTAATCAATTATCAAAATATTTATAGCATGTTTTAATGTGTTGTTTTTGATAACTAAACATCAATTAGTATATCTAAAAATTAAACCAAACATTTTATAAGAGATAATTTTAAAATGTGATTTTTAAGTTATAATATTTTATATTATTTACAGTAACATAATATTTTTTAAAATAATTTATTTAATTTGTTTACATCACTTAGTATTTTGCTAATTTTAAAATTTATTTGATTATAATGGGAGATTTTACTATTCTTTATTTATTTTATGATTTTTTCTTGTCGTCAACAAACTTGTTTATTTTTAACAAAAATTTTTAAGAATTACTATACAATATAAGTTATTAACAATAAATAAATGATAAATATTATATTTTGATATTAAACATAAATTAAAAAATTACACCTTAATACTAAAAATTTCATAATGTATATAATTATTTACTAATAATAATGAAATTAACATTAATATTAATATACTAACTATGGTATACAATAAAAAAAATTAAAAAAAAAAAAACATGTTTCTCCTTACTCGTAACTAAAATCACTAAAATGAAGTCAATTACTTTGGCTTTCGAAGAAATCAAACCAAAGAAGAAGACATTAAAGATCAATGGTGCTCTGCAGTTCACGTAAGCATTAGATAACATAAAAAACACAAGTCACTAACTAGATAGACACCAAAATTCGAGCATATTTCTTAGAAATGTGTGGTTTTATAAATCGGAAATAAATACTTTAGAAATAGTGATTAGAGACAAGACCGAGACATTATTTACTTCAATTAAGTAAGAGAGTTCAGACTACCTTACAACTCCACATGTTACTCATGGACTTAACCACCAATTGCAAGGCACAATTCAATTTCCTCTTCCCAATGCATCTGGAGAGGCACATGGTTCACAACGACAGTCACTCCATTTGAGCAAATCATCCAACACAACTCGCTGGCTCTAAGCAGACAAGAAAAACAGAGTACACCGCATCACTAATGATTTCTCTTTACTAAGAAAGAAAGTTATAACAACAAATGGGCATATTTTTTTAAGCAAAAAAAAAAAAAAAAAAGATCAAGAAATTTATGCGCATGAAAAAAATATACTTTCCAAGGCTAAAATTTAGTGCATAAGTGATACTGACAAACACCAACTCAAAAACTACTTTTTATTTTTTTATTTTTAAGTCCAATATAACCCTTTTCTGATTTTCTTGTCTCATTTAATAAGAAGCTACGGGAATTCAAATAAGTTAGTGAGAGAAACAAGATAGAGAAAAGTAATGCAAGAAACGTAAAGAGTGGAATGAAAGATTCGTATGAAGAATGAATTTGAATCTAAGTAAATTTTCAAGAATTAAAAATTAGAAAGTTAAGAGTAAAACAATCATGACATTTTAGAGATTCAATATAAATTAGATAATATAAATAAATAGTTATTCAAAAACTACTTCTTTTTGTTGTTATAATTATTACTTTTTTAGTTCAACATAACTCTTCTCAAATTTTTTGTTTCATTTTATAAAAGCACAAAAACTTAAAGGAATTAAAGAGAAAAATAAAATATAAAAAACGTAAAAAGTAAAATAAGAAATTTATATACAAGATAATATAAGATAAAAAGAATAAATTTAAAATTGAATAAGTTTTGAGAATAAAAATAATAATTTTCCTTAAAAAAATACTTTCAATTTTAAGAAAAATTGAGAAATCACGTAATTAGTTGTCAAATGTAATTATTGACTTTTGCATTAAAAAAATTGAAAATCAGAAATCGGCATTTATGACAAATGGGCCCTTAATTAATATTGTGATTGTGCGGCATCAATTAGGGACAGCTGGGAAGTCAATACTTCCTGAACTGACACGTGAAGCATCCCTATTGTTCCTTTCTCTGTACACCCCCCAAGCTCCGACCTGGGCCGTCCGATTCGCAGACCCTCGAATCCTTCCAAGACCTGAGCCGTTGATTCCAAAGTGTGATCGTACGGCAACATTGAAGGCGACAAATCAAAAACAAAACAGAACAGAAAACTTGACAAGTGTCCATTCCCAGCCCGAAAGGGACAACTCGCGGCACATGTGAACTTTCTTACAGAGGATTAATATAATATAATATAAGATAAACGCTACAATTGAACAAAAACAAGACTATAAATGTACATTGCAATAAATATCTATTAAATAATATATTTAATATAAAAAACAGTAAAATAATTCTTAAATTTAATTTTATCCAATCATAAAATTAAATAAAATATAATTAATTTATATTATTATTATTATTATCATCATATTCCTTTCAAAAACGTTATTACTTTATTTTCATCTAATTCAATGGTCATAAATATACTTTTATAGGGACGCAACACTCTCCGTGTTAAAGGTGACATTTCCCTTTCCATGGATACACTTTTGTGTACTGCGTACAAGTGTGTGCATGTGTATGTGCAGGAAGGAGACGACCGAGGAACGGATCTAAGAGTGTAACGTGAACACGCATCCTCTGTATTATTATTCTTCCTTTATTCAGCTGCAAGCCACAATATGACTGCTAAGGCTCGCTGTGTCCTGTCTTTTGTTGATAAACAAAACCTTCTCCATTGACAAAACGACAGAAAATTGCATTGCTTTAACTTTATTTCTGGAAATGGGTGTCTAAAGGTGCTCTCTTTTCTTGTAATTTTAGGATTTAGTATGACTGCTTATGGTGATTAATAGGAGACTTGTAGGAGGGTAATGTTGAAGATTTTTTGCTCCTTCCTTTGCTGTGTTTTTTTTTTTTTTGGTTTAATTTGATTTAATTTCTTTCCTTGAATTAGCAGGAATGTTAAGTTCTTGATTTGAGGCAATTCATGGCTGGTGAAATTGAAGAGGGCTCCTCCAGCTTTAGCTTTCGGGTATTTTTCTCTCTTTTTAATTTTTTTTTTTTTCGCTTGACGAGGATCTGACGTCTAACAGTGTTGACTACTCTTATTCACATGTGCATTTCAATTGAAAACAATATTCTAGTTGGTTTTTTTGGAGTCATATCAGTAGTTTTTGTTGTTTTTTAGATGTTTCAAATTTTGTTTACTTTTGTTTTGTTGTTTTGGATCTTCTGGAGTGGATATGGAAGTGATGTACTTGTATATGCAAGCCAATGCCAATTTTTTTTGTTAAAAAGTGAAATTCTGGCGGCTGTTGTCGCTGATCTTTGAAGGGAAATTTTGTGTTAACTGAAGTTTTCTTGCTTGGACATATGAAATTTCATTTCTTGGTTTACTATTAGGGATAATTAGGTCTGTTTTGAACTGGTATAGATGGATTCTCTGCACTCTGGCTCCATATCATTTGGAAGGTTTGAAAGTGAAGGTTTGTCTTGGGAGAGGAGATCAACTTTTTCTCACAACAAGTATCTTGAAGAGGTAGAGAAATACTCGAAGCCAGGTTCAGTTATTGAGAAGAAAGCTTATTTTGAAGCCCATTTCAAGAAAAAGGTTATTCGGTTTCCAGGCTCGTTTGATGGCGCGGATCGGAGAGAATACCAATCCCGCGAAAATGACGTTTCCGAAAATGTGGGTTGTCAAGGAGAAGATGATGATGTGAATGGGAATAGAAGTTGCGCTCAGTCTGATCAGCGCGTGATGGAGGATGACAGTGGAAAATTCAAAGGCCAGTTTGACTATGTAGATAATGGCAATCGTCGTGCCCACTTCGACGAGAGCCCTGAAGGTTCAGAATATCATGCAGACTGTGAAATGGTGCTATGTGAAAGAGAAGATGCTGGTGTTTCTTCTTCTGAATCTCAGATGGAATCTGCTTTGTGCAATGCTAATTTTTTGGTGGAAGGTGCCCTTGAGGAACCTAAGCCCAAGGAAGCACATTTTGAAACTGAATGTGGCAAGGTGCATCTCAACAATGGCAAACAAGAAGCAAAGAAAAAGGAGCTTTTCAAGGACGATGCTGCTAATTCAGATAAACCATCTAAGCCCACCGTTTCATCTACTAAAAGTAGGACAGCTGGGAAAGTTTATAAAACCAGCGCACTGCATCAGCGAACTCCAAAGGTGTGGTTTTATCTTCTTATCAATTTTTGTTCTTGATCAAAAAGTCTAGAAACCATCAGAAACTTTATTGTCAATTGCCAATTCAACCGGAAGATTTGAGATGTCCTGACATTTGACAATTCAGTTCAATTTTACCTACTTGCAAAAGATCATTGCCTCTGTTCATCACTCATTCATTTGAGATTTATTCAACTCAAGTCTCGTATCCTGTTTTCTTGTTTCATCATAACGTGGCAATTTTCTCATTCCAGTTGAAAGCTGCAAAGGAAGATGCATCCACCAAGGCCAGATTGAAGTCTCACGCTAATGCTAGTCAAGTCCAGAAGTGCAGTGATAGCGATGCTTCAAAATCTGCTGAAAGAAATCAGAACCAAAGGGAAAAAGAAAGCCCTCAAAGAAGAACGAAACAGGAAAAGCAATCAACACAGGCTGTTGCTCCAACTAGACCTTCGCCCCATAGAATTCCGAAAAATGAGGTAGGTTTTTATGAGGATGACAAAATATTCAAAACCCACAAAAAACCACAATTTATTTTTGATTTCTTGTTCTTACCGAAAAATTTTCTTGTTTGCTTGGTCTTCCATGCTTAGGACTCTGAAACATGCAATATGAGTTTAAACCTTGGCAGCAAAAGGTATTCACTGTTCTGTTTCTTGCTCAATGCCCACCTTCTTTTTTCAATTTTATGCAGTCTTCAAGTTGTCTCTCTAGTTCTGGCAGTGGAAAGGAAGCAAAGCTGAATAAAGTATCTAAAACCCAACCTTTTGGATCCAGTGAGGTTGAACCTAGAACACGGCAAAGCCCAAACAGGTCTAATAGATGCACTTGCAGGGCTCTTATTGTAATCTTGTATTGTGACTTTCTCAATTTAACAGAATAATCACTACGCAGGTTTAAGCAGAGTAATACCTCAGCTAAGCCTGAGACAAGCGCAAGCCCTTCAGTTTTCAGTTTCAAAAGCAACGTCCGAGCAGAAAGAAGGAAAGAGGTAAGCAGGCTTCTTAATGTTTCAATCTGAAATTTCCTGTGACTTTGGGAATGGATGTGAATTCTTACTATTTTCTTTAAATCCGTCTGATTCAGTACTATGTGAAATTAGAAGAGAAATTGCATGCCAAGGAGGCTGAGATGAATCAGATTCAAGCAAGAAAACAGGTACATGAATGCATCCAATAGGGGGCTTTTTATTATTGCCATTAAATTGAATTGATCATTCCAGCATGGATTATTTCATCTTATAAAAGGAAGATTTTTTATGCTTATTTTCATGGGCAATCAAAAGCACTAATTTAGTTTCATCGGTCAAATGTTAAGTAAGTACGTCTGAACCATACTAATGCATTTCTATCTGCAGGAAAAGATTGAGGCTGAGGTTAAACAATTCCGGAAAAGCCTGAACTTTAAGGCAACACCTATGCCTTCCTTCTATCATGCTAGTTCCACTGTTAACAAGGTACATCAGTATTTTTCTCATTCTTGTTTTTACTTGATATGGCCATTATTCTATGGTGAAATTAGTAATAAAGTAATAAAGTAGGCCGTAACATTGTTTACACTACTTAGAATTCATGCCTCTCAGACCACCCTTATCTGTAGGATAATCTGAAATTATTATTCATTTAGTTAGCTTTGGCTGAATACAGCTTTCAACACATCACCAATTATTGCTATTGGCCACTTTATTAGATATGATTAGAAGCTGTGGAAGATAGTATGGTGAAAGGAAGAAGTGGGATTCGGCTAGAATGTATGATAGATTGAAATATTGATTGATTCATGGTCATTGCATCTAGAGTCTCTCATAGAACTATATTTATACTCATCTGCAACGTTTGTGTTTGTAGCACCTCTGTTCTAAACAAGTTGTCAACTGTTTATAGAAAATAAGGTCAAATTCATAATTTTCTTCTCCAACCTCAGGCTGCAGTATCAAACCCCAAACCAGCTAAGGCACAACTGCGATCAACAAGGGTGGAGCGTGGAGCTGCTGCTAGATTGCAATTGCTTTCCAGAGCAGGAAATGACCAAGCACTCTCTGCTAGAGATTCCGAGAAAACAACTGATCAGCTTGAGCCCTCTCGTTGCCCTCCAATGCAGCCCTCTGAAGGTTGTGGTACTCCCCCGACCAACCATAACTTCCACCAAGAAGTTGTGACTAAAACTGGTGCCACCGGCAGGAGGGAGAGTGACAAAGTGAAGGACACCAATTTGCGAAGGTATGCAGTATCCGGTTATACTGGATTATTCAAAGACCAAAAGGTCGAGGGCAGGCTGAAAATGGGAAACGGTAGACAGAGCATTAGCAGTGAGATGGCGAGAAGTAGTATGAAAGACACTGGAATTGGCAGCAGTTCTGGGTTAGGTCATCTAGCTGTCGGTGTAGCCTCCTGAGGTCAGTTGCATTAGCCATCGGATAAAAATTCTTTCAGTTAGCTGTCATGTGGACATTTTGCAAAAGAGAATGGAAGAATCGAGTGAGATAAACGAAAGCATGATTTGGTGCTGTGAAGAGCAAAATTGGAAGTGTTACAATCAACTGTTGAAGCTTCCTTCGCACCATTCCATTACATTACCAAGTAGCATATATGCGGCAGCAGCTACCGTACCATTTAACTGGAATGTTTAGCAATGTCGGCTTGATAGCAGAGAGTTCTTCAACTCTAAGTCCTTGCCACCCTATACATTTCAACACCAACAGAGTGAGGTATTTACCAGGTACTGAAATACCTTGCCTCTTCCAATATGATTTCTGCTGTCATGAATATTGTGTAATCAATCTGAATTCCATGTATTGCACATTTGCACTAATATGTTTTCTACATAGAATAGTGATGAAACACTAAAGCACTTTGTGCTTGGATAATTGGTTGCTATCTGAATGTAGATTCTTGGTATGAGGACGCTCCATGACAGATTAGTAACTAGAGAATGGCTTGAAAATGAGTATACAAATAGCATTTCTTCCGAAATGCAATTAATGTACCTGCGCCCCTTCGGCTCCCTATTGTCAATCGCATAGATGTGTTCTCACCCTATATAACCATGCTGTTTAACAAATAGAGTTGTAACTTACTGGTAGACATATGCGTTGCTTTAAAAAGTTGACGAGGGCATGAAATTTTGCATATTTATATGAAGAAAAACTACGGAATTTTCTTTCAATATTTATACTTTGCGAGAAATCTGTACCAAGCAAACCCCCCAAAAAAGAAAAATTAAAAATTAAAACAAGAAACATTAGCATGGAAAGTCCAAAAGAAAAACTGTTTAGAAAATTCTGTGTACCATAGGATTGCCTTGTGTTACTAATTTATCAATGCTGAGTGAGGGTAATATAATTTCCTAAGAAGTGGAAAAGCCTGAAAGATAAAACATAGGAGACTTCAACGCTGGTTGTTTCTAGGCAAGTCAGGTGAGCTGATACTACCATAATTGTTTAAAACATATTTGTTGTCTTCATCAGTAATTGTTACCATATATTTAATGATGCCGAACGTGCAGCTAACGTTATGACAGTACGATGCAATACTTTTTATAAGTCTGACCCTGTCAAGGTATACCCATTTATGTAACATTTCCAAAACATTAAAAGATAAATGTTATTCGGCATCGTCACGAAGGTTGAAGGAGCTCATTTGTGAACCGTCTGAATTGGTTCATACATCATTGTCATCCAAAGCATGGGTGTGATGTGATAAAGTTGTTACACGATACTAATCAAGACAACCGAGACCTAAACTATTCAAGAGAGCAACAGAGCAACAGCAGCAGTGAAACTGTCTGCCTACTCGAATGAAAAAAACAAGAAAAGAAATTAAGGCTTTATAAAAATTGACATAAGCCCTTATTAAAAAAATTGATAAAATTTCTTTATACTCTTCAATATTTCATGAAACTTAATTGAATTTTTCCTACGCTTGAGCGCAGCTAATGATAAAACTGAATCTGTAATAAAACTTAAAAAAGATTCAATTTCAAGAATATAACATACATACTCAAATTTTATATAATTTAAAACAAATTTATTATATATGTGTATACCATAATTTCAAATTCACCTTATGATAATTAAAAATAAAATTAACTTTCTGCCGTTATGATGTCTTCTTGGTGAAAAAGAAAATGAAAATTAGTAGAATATTCTAAATAACAGACGACAGATAGAGGCACTTAGGCCACCTTCTCTGCAGTTACCTCGTCTTCTCTTTCATCATTGTTTCTACATTATTTTGCCAACAAAAACAGTAAAAATAAAAAATAAAAAATAATCCCGCTTCTTAGCACCACCATGATTACGGCAGATCAACAATTGTACCTAGTTTCCTTTCAATTAAATTCCAGGAAAAAATTTTAAAAAAGGAAATACACACACACACATATATATAGGAAATTCAAGTTAAAATATCATCATTTAAGATAACCAATGATCCATAAAAGGGGCTTCATTACATCAAAATTTTCACTTAAATCAACCACACACCAAAAACAAGACTAACTAGAGCAAGAACAACAGTTGTGGCAGTCCAAACAGTTGACCTTCGAAGCTGGAGCTTGGTTGCCGATGACTGGTCGGTTTGATGAAGAGGCTTTCTATAGTAGAATGGGAAATATGGCAAGATGGGGTCGGGAGGAGGGGGGCCATAGTAATAGTTACCATTATTACCACCAGCCGGCGGTGGATAATTGATGGGCAAGTTTCCTGTAGGAGAAGGGTAGTATCCGGGAGGTGGATATGAGCCCGACTGCGATGACGGTGACGGTGGCGGTGTCGTGATGACCGGTGTGCCACCGGAGCCGGTGGGAGGAGGGTAACATGGGTAAGCGCACGTGTCGTCGGAGATGGTCAAGCTAGGAAGGTTTAGAAGCATGAAGGTGAAGGAGAGGATGGAGAGACGAAGGGTTAGACTGCCGGCCATCTGGGGAGAGTGATAGAGAAGTAGAGAAAAGAAAGAAAAGATTTGAGTGAGCAAAGACATTCTTACATGCGAGTGACCTATTTAGATACCTTTTCTTGGGTGTTTTGTCCTAATCAGCCAGCCCAAGTACAAAAGACAAGTGCTTATGGAATAATGGATTATAAATTAAGCAACTTAGATATAAAAATTACATTTAGTTAGTGTTTTTTTTTTTTTTTGAACTTTTAAATTATTTGAATATTAAATATTTTGAATTTTAATTTCGTTAAATTACGAATGTATCAGTTTTATTTGTTTTGTATATATATATATATATATTTTAAAAGTTTAGAGTATTTTAATTTATTGGGTTTTAGTTAAATTAGATTATGAATTTATTAAATTTCAAAAAAAAAATTTTTTTTGAGCTTTTTAAGCTCTGGGTTCAAATTAATAAAATTTCAGGTAAGACCAATCTTGGGTCTTCGTCCCATCCACTTAACCCACATCTATGAAACCCCCAAAATACATTGCTCACGAGAAATACCTTTATGGCAGGCCCCGGATACCTACCATGAAATTATCAGTTCGTTGTTGCTGAGAAATTGATAGCAGAGGGCCCGTTGGAATCTAGATCGGCCTACCGGGCCGATTGAAGTACTTTTAACATAAAAGGAAAACTAACTAAAGAGAGAACAAATTGTCTTTTGCTTTTTGTGTAATTTGAGTGCCTGACCAGGTTGTGACCTTCAATGCAAACTCGGCCTCCAGCCAACTGCTACTTCGGAAGGGCTTTTAATTAAATTGTTCTGTCATCTTAAGCGTTTTTGGTCAGCATTTTTCTAAGATTTTCTTTTGAAAGTAAAATTAATGTGTAATCTACCGTAATTATAGGGAAAAAGTTCTTAAATGTCTCGTTTGCCCCCCACCGAGACAACTAGACGGAGCTGTGTTTTTCTTCCGAGTTCGAGGGACAAGAAGGGAAGCACGGGAGTTTATATGGAACCATTTTCATTTGATATTGATATTTACTGTCCTTTCTATTGCTTGATATACATAACTTTTGTCCAAAACCTGCCTAAAACTGAGAGCTTGACTGCTACACTGTCTCTGCTAGCGTGGAAATTGTGGACAATGACTTTGAAAATTACATGTTCCTTTTATTATTAAGTCAAGAAATCGTCATTGTGGCAATTGACCCAATGCCAATGGCGTGCTTTTAGAGGAAACTTAATTGCCATTCTACATTGATTTTTTTCCTTTTTCTAAATTGATTTTGTTTTCCTTGCTCATTTTCTCTGTTGTATTGGAACCTCTTTTTTTTTGTTGGGGGGGGGGGTAACTTTTGACTTGGAATTTGATTGCTTTTCATCTGTGGCAGACTTGGCCTCCTTTATTTTCCATTGCTAATTATTGGCACACATGATAATTAATTGTTTTCGTGATTATTGGCACACATCCATATTGGAGTTTTACTCACAATTAGTAACCGTTTGTTGTGCAGTCAAGTTAATTTTTGGCTACAAACGAAACTGTCGCACCAATCCTATGCATACTGTCACAGGTCATTACTCTCTCACAAAAAATAACTTTTTAAAGTGTGCAGCACTCACATTTATATGCCGTCTTAAGATATCTTTCTTTCTATCTGATATGGAAAACGAGTCTCATACACCCGTCCGTCACAATACCCGCAGACTCCTTCAATGACTATGAGGATCAATTATTGAAGGGGGCCATGTGCAACGCGATGGAAAATTACGCGTCCAATGCGATGGCTCGCATCGTTTCGCCGACTTTGAAGTCGATTCCAATCCCTCGAGACGAATTCCCCCGCGTAAATGGAAATCATAAAAGCATGGCTGGAAAGTAGCCAGTTGGGTGATTTTGACGTCTCTAATATTTCTAAATTCCTCCCCCAAGCAAAAACCTCAAACTCGTTAGCATCCTGCTTACACTGATACCTAGTGTCTTTATGACATTTTAATTCAACTTACTTTGAAGAAAAAAAAAAAAGGATTCACTTTCTAAATACAAACTGGGTCCACAACTTCCACTGCACTTGAATTACATGTATTACTCCACAATAATCTTCTCTTTGTTTGTTTGGTTTTTTTTTTTTTTTAAAAGCAATTTAATTAGGTGTTTTATTCTAAATGGGCAATACGAAAGGCTCAGATTAGGTGGGGTTGTTGTATTTCCCTGGCTTCAATTTGTCGGTGGAAATTAAGGCTCTTGTTGGTGGAAATGTTGGTGGTTTTCTGTTCCCACTCATGTTGACGTATGATAGCTACCCAAATGATTCCAAGCCCATCAGAGGAATTCTTATTGTCCCAATTGTTTGTTTTTTTTTTTTTTTTCAACTCAAATAATTTTGTTACGGGATCGCTTATAATTTGTTCTTCTTTACTCAAGCTGAAGAAACTAGGCAAAAAGTTTACTCAAATCCCAGTCGATTAATGATTTCCCTTTTTTTTTTTTTTGACTTTACTTTCTTCTTTTTTTTTTTTTTCAATTAGGAGAGACTATATATATTTTTTTAATTATTTTTCATTTAAAAATTCATTGTACGGTTGACTATATAATAAGTATAATTTTTTCCACTTTTATAAAATTTACGTCATTTATTAAAATTTAAATTTAAGATTCCAAAAATAAAAATTTTATCTTTATTTACTAAAATATTACTCGAAAGACGACTAAATAAATTTTTAGTTTAATATATTTTTTTTCTTTTCAAAT
Organism: Bruguiera parviflora; assembly: GCA_019804595.1. Taxonomy (NCBI): domain Eukaryota; kingdom Viridiplantae; phylum Streptophyta; class Magnoliopsida; order Malpighiales; family Rhizophoraceae; genus Bruguiera; species Bruguiera parviflora. Next base: position 6,259,472 of record CM034059.1, read on the forward strand.
GTTTTGCTGAGATGGTAAAGTGCACTTTCAAAAACTGTTAGATTTTTCATAAGAGAGAGGCCATTGGGTCAAATATTATTTTCCTTCTCAACACCCCGCTTAGAAAACCAATTGATATTTCGTCTTTATTAGCCTTTGTTGCTTCAATAGCACAGTCTGTTTTCTAAATTATTGCGATTTCATCATTGAGTAATGACGATCAGAAACACCAAAAAAGTGAATGCTACAATTTGGGTTACTTTTTTGTTTTTTTCTTTTTTCTCTTTTGGATCATATTCCTCCTTAAAGCAGCTAGCTAATTGGAGGGTCCCGAAAGGTGATTTACCTTCAAGAGTTGAGCTTAATTAACTCTAGCTAGCTCGTAGGTGGTCTAAACTTTGCGCTTCTCATTTTTCTTTGCTTAAAGTCCATCCGATTATTGCACAAATTAGCATAGAATCTCGAAAAGGAAGTTGATTACAACTCACTTATCATCCTTAGTCGAGGTCTAGAGTCACTTTAAGGTGCTAACCACTACTAATATTATTTAAACTCAACCAATTTTTTGTCCGAGGCAAGTTTTCAATTACGAGAGGGTGTGTGCGCAATAGTTATGTACCATAGATTAATGGGGATAAGGGGAATCATTGCTTAAAAGAAAAAAAATGATTTAGTAATTAGCTTAATTAAAAATATATATTTTAATAATTAAAAAAATTAAAAATAAAAATTTCAAACTTGAATCACTAGAATCCAATGAAGAAAATTTTATTAGAGTGTTATCTTACTAAAACCCAAGTAATCTTATTATTATAGACCTAAAAAACTAACAATGTTTTGTTTTTTTAATTTTTTTTTATTTTAAAGAAGAACAATGGTGCATATTGAATAGACACAATCGATTACTCTTTTGACGCAATTTAGACTCTATAGTCTAACAAACAAAATGTTATCTTGCATATGAGTGATTATGACAGTATTACTTTACTCGTATCTTACTTACTTACTTTATTAAGTCATTATATCAAATAAAATTTGATGATTTTTTATTAAATAACAAATTTTTTTAGGTTATAAGAAAGTATATTATAAATATATTAATTATTACAAATTATTAATTAATATTTTTATTTAATTTGTCTTAAAAAATTTCACCAATTAAATATTATTAAATATAAATAAATTTTTTATATTTAATTTTAATATTAATTAATTTAAAAATTAATATTATATTTTAATTTCAATTTTTACTTATTAAATTATTAAAAAATAAATAAAAATAAAAAAATTAAAATTAAATTAATATTAAAAAATAATAATAATAATAAAAAAGCATCCAACTACCAGATAAATTATTTCCTCGAATAATTTTCTAAGCGATAATTGAAGTCATAACGGTAGGCACATCCACGGGGTATGGTAGCAGTAACGGGGAGGAGTAGAGCCTAAGCACCTGGTGCCTAAAACAAAGGGCGGTGAGTCATGTCGGGGCCCACCACCAAAGCCAAACCTTTGCGTTGTAAGCAAAGTGGTTGAGGTGGGTCCTACGATTTGGTGAAACCGAAGCTGATCTCAAAAGGAGACAAAGGGCACTGGCATCCATCTGACACGTAGACTTGGACCGAAATTCTATCCCCGACGACCGAATCTGCTGGCCTCTTTCTATTGTCACATTTTTACAAGTAATTCTGTATTTATTATTATTTTTTTTGGATGATTTCTTTTGCAGCCCCTTTTTGTAATTTGCTGACTGACTGAATGGGTTCTCTTTGCTTTAGAAAAATTTAGATTTACTTTTTTCCTTTAATTATTTTTGAGTTATTAGAATACACACTTTTGCTGGTCATGGTTTCTTTTGTGGACTTTAATGTTATCCTTTTGGCTACTTTATTGTGAACATGTGACCCTTTTGAGTTTTGTCTATTGAAAGCAAGCCCCTTTTCCTAAAAAAAGAAGGAAAAAAAAAAAAAGAAGAAGACGAAACAATGAAAAGGTTGATAATTGATTTTTTTTAACCTACGTTTAAATCCTTCAAGGAACTTAAAAGATGCAAGAAAACTGAGCATCGTGAAGGTTTCATGGTTCTTATGAGTCAACATTTATTATTTGGTAGTTCAAGCCCAATGACCGCCACAAAAAAAAAAAAAAAAAGAATTCTACCTGCCCACCTAAAACATTTTTTTTAGGATACAAGTTCGAAGAAATCATATTCACTCAAAGCGATTAGTTAATAGTCATCAATACACATCATTTTATTAATTTCTTAATTTTTGGTCAACATAAATTTATGGTATTTATAATCATTTTCATCTGATCATTTACATCATATGTCCACGACTCAGATCACTCGAACCCTTTTGGGTGTGCAAATGGGCATTCTTCGGTGCTCATCAGCCAATTTCCGAAGGGAAGATAAAAAATGTCACTCTAGTGTAGTGCAATAAATTAATCGACTTGACTTTATGCTATACAATTTTTAACTTGATCAACTTCAACCTTATCTAATTGTCTTTTTTCTTCTTCTTCTTTTAACAGGCTCATTGAATTGTGTACTAAACAAAATGGAAAATTCTGTCCCTACCCCATGAACAATCGTCTTCCAAAAAAAAGAAATCCAAAAAAGGACAAATTGAAGGTTCATTTTCTCAATCGTGATCTTTTTATAACGATAAAAGGATCAACATGACTCTTAGCCACTGAAAAATTATTGGATTCCTCGTTTTTGGCACGTACGAACCATCCATCAAACATTGACCTCTTTGCTCTTAGAAAATAGAAAGTGCATTCCATCTGTGCACAATGAGGACATGCCTAAGGACGTCAGCCACTAACGGTGGGCCAAACTGGAGAAGTTTTCAATTAAGACGGCAGTGGGAATGCATTCTGGTGGGGTGACCAAAATTTAGGCGATTGGTATGGAAAAAAAGCACCAATTTTGATTTTTTTTTTTTTTTGGCACGATTGCACCGTTTCATTAGCATGTGTGTTCCGAGCTTCCCTTGATCCAGAACCCAAAATAAACAAGATTTTACCATCGTTTTCTGTTTAATTAATTGGCCAGTCAATACATAAAGTGAAAAGGAATGGATTTAAAAGAAAAGGAAAGAAACAAAGAAGGGTAAGCATTCACAATTCCATAAGATCAGACTGTCATCATCACCCTGTTAAGAACATAAAGCAAAAATTGTGGCAAAATCATAAAAAAAAAGAAAAAAAAAAACAAGAAGAAGAGGAAGAAGAAGAAGAAGAAGAAGGTTGTTGCAGAAATGAAACTAAGAAAAAGAAATTAGAGTGAAATGAGTGGTATTGAGATTATTTGAACAATCTTATTATTATTATTATTATTTTCAATATTAGTAAAGCAAGATGTACAAAAGCTAGATCCTACAAGCTTTTGTCATCTCTTTTGGACACAAGAATTGTTTGTCCTAAGAATCCTGAATATATTGTAGCATATATATGGATATATGGTGGCCTCCACTTTAAAATCCCAGTCTTACCAACAAGCCTAAAAATCCACAGCCAATCATAACGGGCCATCCCACGGCGGAGCCACGACCGGGGCCACCGAAGCCATTGTCAATTGGGTACAAGTTCCCCGGTGGACCAGTCATGTATATGTATGACGACGGAGGTGGAGGGCAATAAACTGATGGAGGCTTCTTTGGAGGCTTCTTTGGAGAAGGTGGTGGCAGTACTGGAGGTGGTAGAGCTGGTGGGGGCGGCGGTGGGCATACCGGTGGTGGTGGCGGCAGCGACGGCGGCGGAGGGGGAGGGCTTGTGCCACATGGAGTACACTTCTCGCCAGCTGGTCCGGGCACGGTGGTGTCATCGAGCTTTCTTGAGTCAAAGCCATAAATTGGGCCTATAACAGCTGAAGTCAGAAGAAGAACGAGTGGTGGCAATAGCATAGAGTTAAAAGATTGGATCTTTAACACCATTTTGGGTGTGCAGTGGCTAGAGAATTGATGGAAGATATGGAAAGATACGGCAGGTGTTGTGTTAAGACAGTGGTGTGGCTACGTGGGGGGTGACCTTTGGAAGAAAAGTCTGGCGGAGCGTTTCGAGGAAGATGTGAGATGTGAGCTGTTTTACTGCATTACTGCCTTATTGGGTGCATGGGATGGGACGGGGACTACTGGATGGTCTTAAATGGCGGTTTTGGGTTTTTGGTGATTTTTGGTTTTTGAGAAGGCATGTGCAAGTGAAGTGAATCCTAAAACTTCAAGTGCACACATAATTTTGTATTTAGGCCTTTTGTATGAATTTTGATTTGCAATACACGATTATGAGATCATTTCCCATCAACAAAAAATAGTTTATTTATGTATATTTGATTCTTTTTTAAAATCAATAACTTGGGAAATTGGTGCACTGTACGCCTCATTGATTGTTGATTTCTTCTTTTCTTTTTATTTTTTTCTCCCAAAACAGGAAACAAAAGACAGAAAAGAAGTGGGGTGAGTTTTAGACTTTTTGGAATTGGTAGGGTGTATTGCCTTCCTTCGCGGGGGAGTCCTAGTTCAATACTCCTAAGGCATGTGGATGTTCCCACACTTGGGCCCACCATGTACACTTCTAGATAACCATTATCTCTAAACAACAAATGTTATGTGAAACTCGTGGTCTTGTTTCGTGCATCATGCATTATTGTAGCTAAAGCCCAATTGGTGTCATGTACCAAGATGATCGTATACCTTGCACAAAAGACTAAAGTTCATGGCTTTTCCTACAGAAGTTTTGTATTTTGAAACCCAATATACAACCATCCAACACACACACGCACACATGTTCAAGGAGTAATGTTTTGATTTCTAAGATATCGCGCATGATTTTTACACCAGAAAATTTGGTCAGTAATTGGAGATTGATGAATGGAAAGGCGTGATTAGGAAGCCATTATACGTGCTTGGCAGTTGGTTCTCTTGAGAGGGAAGTCTCATTATTTATTGAACCAATTAGTGGGTTAGCTTTAGAATTGGTGATTCCCCCCCCCCTTTTTTTGTCTTTTGTTTTTTGTTGTTGTTTGAAGTTAGGCATTCATGGGATTTAGTGCAATGACCCCAGCCGTCACCTCTGCAGAGCAGTCTAAGCAGACTAATCTATGAGTTTTATGGTTGCTGTTTTGTTTCCAAGGCAAAAATACAGAGGGGAAAGTTCACTTCTTTTAGATAGGTTTTTGCGTAGAGCATTTATGAGTGTATTGGACCTAACTTCTAGGCACATGAACAGAATCACATAAAGCTTTGGTAGGGGATCAAATGAAAGGGTTGCTTGGACTTACCCCTGAAGGAAAATGCAGAGCAGAAGTTTGAAGGGAGTGAACAAAGGAATCTATAAACAATTATGGGTGAAAGAGAGACTAGACATCAGGCAACTTATTGTTTCTTATTCAACTACCAAATCATGCAACTTGTTTTATGTTTAAACATTAATAACTTTGGTACCATCCTACCTTAAGTTAATTCCCACTCTTTGTTAAATCACATGCTAATTCTCAATCTAAAAGATTGAGCAATAGTGGCGAGAAACGATTTACTTTAAGCACAAGATTAAGCCACATGTATATTTTCTGGTAGTAATACTTAAAAAAAATAACTTTGATTGAGTAATCAAGCAGATGGTGGACACGAAGATGCATATCTTGCACCCAAAATTGTTTGAAGTGAGAATGGGGACGGTAAGAGTCGTGCTAACAATTTGAAGTTTGCCCTAGTTATAATAAAAGACAATACTTCATTACCATAAATTATATTATCATGTATCCTTTCAGACCCATTGCTACATTGCAATGGATGCTATATTATCATTACCCCACCAACCTTCTGTTCCAGCTTTAATCTCATCTGTGGGATCCACTGAGATGGCGGCAATTTTCACAAATCAGTTCTCTGAGGATAACTTGCCTGACCCAGGGGCAACCCAACAGTTGTATATAGCATCCATCTTTTTCACATTTCTCGTTGTTTCTGATGTATTCAATAACCCCCATCATAAGATCTATCAACAAGCCACTCCAATGATCTTTAGCTGACTCTACGGCCTATATCTCTGGTCTGAAAGCTCTTATGATGCTATAAAGTACACGGGCTTCCTTCAAAAATTTTCCAGAAGCGGAGAAGGAATGATCTGTATCGGCAGAGAGAAAGAAAGAACTGCCCTTCTTTCTTTCCAAACAGTCGGAAAAACTTGACTCCTTTAGCTGCAGTAGCTGCTTTCTCCACATGCAGACCATTCCAGTAGGTTAAAATGTGAAGAACTACTATAAATTATTGAACTTGAGTCGTATTGCATCCTCTTTGAATGTTGAGTGTTATCAAGAAACCGGGGTTTGCAATACTGCAGAGAAGCTTCAAATCCTTGTGCCATTTCCAGCAACATAACCTGCAGTTCCTCCACGCTGTAATACTTATCCTGAGCAAAAAAATTGACCTATTTTTAAGAACTTTCATTTCCTAAATGGTTGCTGTAACCAGCTGTTGTTGACAAGATGCCCAAATATTCCACAAATCAAGTTTCAAACGACAATACTCAGGCATAAATATGAATGGCTAAATGTGGCGACACGACAAATTACCAAAAAATGAGTCAGGACTCAACAATGCCCAATAACTTGGAGTATCCTGAAATTGTAACTCTCTTGGTAGGCAAATTTTAAAGCTGATGTTTCATTGCATCATTTAGCATAATGCTATCTTAAACTTCCTGCTGCTATATTATAGGATCAAAAACAGAATCTTTTTTCCATGAGCTGATGCATTACCCTGCATCTCTAAACTGCATCAAATCTTTTGTCTACCTTTGTTTTCTTAATCTTATAGGAAAGGGTTGCAGTTAACCCCCAAAAGCTCATGTCTGCTTACAGACATTACAAACTAGGCTGAGCCTTTCTATTTAATCATACTTTGTATATGTGCGTCGTGCCTATTAAATGCTAGCGCAAAATTTGTTAAGCTCAAGGACACACTGTCGTCCAGAGGACACTTCCAGATCGAAAATTTCAAGTTCACATCCACTGGACTGAGGGAGAGGGGCAAGAAAGAGCCCCTTCCTCTGTTTACTCATTAAGGATACAAATTCCTAGGTTGATGGGAAGAGTTCATCAAAGCATACATAGCACAAGCATTAACAAAGGCCTTGTGTCAAATAAAAAAATTCTACCACCTAAAATAAGGGTTCTCAGGCTCCTTACTTCCGCAGATGAACTCGCATCTTGGAATAATGGATCATGTTAGTCGCTAATTCCAAACATTAGAAAATTTTGTGAACCTGATATCTTAGTCAAAATAAAGACAACTGGGCAAACACTAAACCTGGACTACTCAGGTCCTATGTATTTACTGCAATTTTTCCAGAATATGATCACTATGTTAAATTTTGGAACCTGAAATTTTCTTCAAACATAAATGAAAGCCTGTTCTGTTCCAGCATGACGCAGAAAAGAGATCATCTTTCAATCATATCGTTGAGTTTGCCATGTTTGAGGGTTAATACAGTAAGAAGCACAATCATCCACGCTATGAGGGTTTCAAGTCTCATTAGCTTTAATTACTACAGAATAAAAACTAAGCCGATGATGAACCCAGTCCTGACCACTGTCTAACAATGCAAGAGATTAAATTATCAAAAATAAGCAGCTATAAAAATGGTGATTATATTTGCCTTTTCTTTTTCTCGTTATTACTGAAATGAGATTGGTTAGCTGGTGGAAACTGTAAATTCTGATGCTGCTTTACATACAACAGGTCAATTGAATAGGTGAAGGAAATTAAATGATCATCACAGCAACAAGTGGTCGAGAAATAAAAAGAAGACTCCTCATACCTCTTTCCTCTCCTGGGCCATGGGGGACGTCATTTCTTGCACAAAATCAGAGAAACCCTGAAGCAGAAATAAGACATATATAGGTCAATCAGATATTAGCAAAACAGAGAAAATTAAGAATTGAATAAAAACCAAGCCACCCCACCTCATCTTCTTCATCATCGTCAGGATCATATAACCCTGCATCATACAAAGTTCTCTTTCCCTTGTCTCGTAACACAGTCACCAACTCAAAATACAAGTTAACAACCAATTTGTGTTCCAAATAAAAAAATGCAAACCCAAGTTAGAAATCAAACCAAAAACTCACCTCACCATAGCAAGTTTGAGATATGCACAGTTTATATCTTCGATGGAAGACTCAGAACTCACACCAAGAATGGTAAAGTAAGACTCCTCCCCGGCCTCCATCCTAAAACCCCATGATAACTCCCTTACAAACCAAGAAAACAATCTTGGGTCACAGCTTAAAATCACCAAAACAAGAGCAGAATTACACAAATGTGAAATTTTTCACAAGGTCTCTTTCAATTGCTCGGGAGTGTTCCAGAGCAAAAACTTTGGCTTTAAAGTGGGGCCATCAACACTGGAATGCTGGGCATCACTAGTTTTACAGCCTTACCGACCATACCCTCATGACACGCTGAATAAATTTTCAATAATTCTCTAAACGATCTTTTAAAATGAATTATACAAGAGATTAAATGAGTTGAATTTCTTGTCATTGAAGCGTTGACTCGTTCATTGAGAAAAGTTTTAAAATTAAACTTGAAGTTCCATTTGTTTATATAAATGAATAAACTCGGACGAATTCTTATTAAGTCGAGTTACTAAACTTTTAATTAACGTCTCCACTCCTTAGCAGTTCTACGTTTGGCAGAGGCTTATGTGCCCCTGCTATCCACAAGATCACCATTTACGTGAGCTTTTAAAATCAAATAGGTATATTATGAAAATTACTTAATTGTCTCCATGTCTCATGAGCTCCCTAATCCGAAAGTTGATTAACAAAAACTATGAAAAATATATGTTGAGAGACTAATGTAGGCAGCAGAGTGATAAGAGCCAGCCCAAACATCAACCGAACAAGAGATTGAGTCACCGGTTGAAATAACAAATCGAGGATAGTTAATATTTTGACAATTTTTATATATTTTTCATATTTAACATAATTCTATGAACGCTATGTGAATGTGCATTTTTTTTTCTCTAATTATGAGAATAAAATTATACTAACTTATTTTATGTATACCATATATACCCATGTAGTAAAATGCTCTGAATATAATAGTTTTTGATTGAATTAAAAATGTTATTTGATTTTTTAATACTTTAATTTTAGATTGAAGTATTTTTAGTGATGAAATAATTTGGTATAAAATTTTAAAATAAAAATTTAACTCAAAAAAGAAAAACTTGATGCACCAATCGACCGATTCGACAATCAGATAAATTGGTTCCAATTGAGTTAAAGATCAATACGAATTTTTAAAAAATCAATCTAATCAGGGTCTGCTCTACTGGTTTGCCAGCGTGACCGTTTCATTAACTGCCAATGGCGGAATGAATGCTTGTTTTAGAATATTAGTAAATGCCATGGATACATTTACATCAAAATTTTTTAACTTGACATTTAAATCAAATTCAAAATGGCTTATGATGAATACTTAATACGTAAGACTGTCAATCTTATTAGAATTCCCCCAAGTCGAATTCAATGTAGTCTCTTTCTTAGTTATCGCCCCAACCAAGTTATATCATAAATCAGTTCTTGTTTTTATGTTTTTTTTTTTTCTTTTAAGAACTAAAAATTAAACTTTAATCACCGAATTAAGAGTTTAAGTAATTCTAACATTGAAACGTGTAGCTAGTGGCACTTTTTATGCTAAATTTACATCTTTATCATAAAATTAAAAAAAACAATCATCTGCCTAAAATCAAAGAATTCATTTTTTTAAAAAATTATTTTTTTTGCAATCTTATATTAAGTTTGAACAGTTTACCCATTTTATCGACTAGGTCAATATTTGAGGATTCGATGCAGTTTTTAGCAACCCAATAGAGAAAGAAGCAAAAAGTGTTTGGGGACACTCGTAAGTAATAAATTATGTTTCGGCATTAATTTATTTTCGGGGAATACTATTTTCCCGAGCATGTGCAAAATTTTAGAGCCGTTCATGTCGTGGTCCCTACATGTGAATATAATAGGACCCACACATTTAAGCAATATATGATTTCATGATCGATGTGAGTATTTGTACCGTACGGAAAAGAAATTTGTAGATATATATACTATAAAACGTGAATTTCGGTAAACTAAACAGAAGAATAACATAGTTAGGATAAATCTTTTGTTTTTTTTTTTTGTTTTCCCCAAAAAACTGCACAAACATTGTTAAATTAAAAAATATAAAGATATTTACTCGTCTTGTTAATTTTCCAATGTGCTTTTGAGGCTCATTTAATATTTGAATCATATTTATTATAATTTGGAATACTTATCATATACTGTGAGCGGCGAATCTAGAAATTTAATGTATCCAACGTCATCAATGAGATAGTTTTATGAAAAAATTGATAAATTTAAATGTGATAATAAAGAATATATGGAATCATTATTAATGGACCTTATAAAAGATGTGCAGTCTCTCCCATTGATTTTAAAGGCTCGATTGAGAAATACAAAAAAGTAAAGGGATCCATAGTGTCAAATTCTAACATTGGGATATTTATGATGAAAATATTTACCAGAGATGTCAAAGCATTCAATCCAAGTACAACAAGAATACAAGTTTTTTTTTTTCTCTGTTTAAAAAAAAAAAAATTACATAAATGCGGTTACCATTTCCAAACACCACTTATATTTCTCTTCATGATCATGGACTAAAATCAGAACCTTAGTAAAACGACTTTTAATGCTATCTTAACCACAAACCAAACGAAAAGGGGGAATAAGCAGATAATAGAAAAGGATTTTTTTTTTTTTTTTTAAAAGAGAGACAAAGGAAAAGACATATATAATACTTATTCAGCTAGACATGTTTAAGGAACATACTTCCAAAACTAATTAGTTTGGATTAACGCAAAATCCCTTATAAGTGATTGTGAGAAAGACACTTTCGCTAAAACATAAAAAGGTATTTTCAGAGTCGACTAGCTAATAGTTATAATTTATAAAAATATAATTAATAAAATAACATAATATTATAATAAAAATAAATTAATAAAAAAATTATATTTAAAGTATGACAGAAATTATTATTAAAAATAATTTTTTTTCTATAAATAAATTATTTTAATATAATAAATTATGACGATTATTTTCTTTTGATATAATAAAATTTTTTATTAATACATATTTTATATAGTGAAATAATAAAAATAATTTAATTTTTTATTATCTTAATAATAGACTATGAATTATTAAAAATATTTTTAAAAAAAAATAAGAATAAGAAATTAATTTATATTAATTATAACTTACTAACATATGAAGTGAGATAATATTGAATATAAACTGTAATGATAATAAATCACTAATATTATTATGAAACATAATAACTAGTAATGAATACATAACAATTAATCTAAGGGTTATAAATGAGTTAATTAGTTAATCAAATTTAAAAATATAATAATTAATTTTTAAAAATATATTATCTTAAAAAATTAATTTTACTAAATTAATCAATAAGAGTATAATATATTATCTTTAGTGTTTTTCATATTATAAATAAAAAAATTAAAATGTACGAGTTTTAATATTTAAAAATATAATGAAATAAAGATTTTTATAAATCATAACTTATTTATAAATATTAGTAAATTTACCTTTATTTTATATTTTCTAAGATTATATTATTTAATATAGTTAGACATTATTTGGTTATATACACATTTAATTTATTTTTATAAGTTTTAAAAATTTTACTTAATACCTCATATGAATGGCCTTACTTTGTTATTACATAGTTAAATCTATCTAGTATACATTCCAATAACACACTATTTTTTAGGGGTTATAAAATTTATTAAGAGTATAACTTAATGTCAAATACTAAAATTATTATATTATCTACATTATAAAAAAGAATTTATAATTTTAATAGGACATATAAAATCAATTAGTTATTTATTATTATTCATATGAATTTACATCAAAAGATCTTCTATTACATAAGTTAGGTTTTCATCACCTTTGACCATACTCTATAAATATTAATTTCATTCTCTTTAATGTAATTTCACTAACTTTTTACTTAATGACTTAAAGGATTAGCTTAATTTATTTATAAACATATAAAATTAGGTGATATCACTCTACCACTCAATTGTTTAATAATTCATATCTTAGATAAATATATCTATTATTTTTATTAGAAGATCAAGGATCAACTATCATAATATAATGACACTTATAATATTGGTTTCACCTATATTGGAATATCTATTAAAAGGTTTTTTAGTTAATTTGTCTCAACATTAGTCATTCTTATAACTATAACTCAAATTCCATGTAGATCAAGTAAGAATTATTTGTTTATCAAACTTTCAAGCCATTACTTCACCTTTAAAGATAAATGCATCTCATTCGAATCAAAAATCTAATTAACATCATTTTATTTTTCCAATACAATGAAAATTCAATGTAAAATATATCATATTTAGTTGTAACATGAAGCTCATGGCCCAAACTAATGTTTATCTTTTCATGCCCTTGAAGGTAAATTAATATACCTTTACTAATAGTTTTAATCTATTACTTTGCAATAGTGTCAAATAGTTCTTATAATTGCATTTGATGAAGCCTTTGAACTAATCGACAATTCCTTTACCATTTTCCCATCAAAATGCCCAATGAAAACTTGAAATGTATTAATCTCATGTCTTTATATATTGATCATTTTATCACAACTTATGCCTAAAGATCTTAATCATAAAATAAAAGTTAAAGAAATAAGTCTCATGTTACTAAATATATACTACAATTTTTATGTAGAATGAAACTATCTTTAAGTTTATAGAAAAATAATCAATAAGATAACATAATATTGCAATAAAAATAAATTAACAAAAAGAATATCATGTTTAAAGCATACTAGACACTGTTCTTAAGGATAATTTCTACCCTTATAAATAAATTATCTTAGTATAACAAGTTATAGTGATTATTTTCCTAAGATATGATGACCTTTTTATTACTGTGCATTTCATATAATGAAGTAATATAAATAATTCAATCTTTTAATGAACTTGGCAGTAGGTCATGGATTCTTGAGAGAGTAGTTTCTTTTAAGAATAAGGTAAGAAAATAATTTATATTAATTATGACTTAATAATTTATAAAGTGAAATAATATGAAATATAAATTATAATAATAATAAATGATTATTATTATCATAAAACATAATAACTAGTAATAAATATATAACAATTAATCTAATAGTTATAAAATGACTAGTCCAATGATTATAAAATAGTTGATTGAAAATGTTTAAATATATAATAATTAATTTTTAAAAATACACTAATTTACAACATAATTTCACATTAATAATGAAAGTATTTTTTGATAACTTCTTAGATAAGCAAGTACACCAAAAGGCCACAATAAGTAGCATGGATGAGATAAGGTAGATCTTTATTTTGTTCATTCTTAAAGGGAATGGAAGAGTCATGATTGGGGTTAAAGTACAAGGTGATTTAATCCTATAAAGTACTAGTATGATAAAGGCCTCTTCTAAGATTCACTCTTTTTAAATCAACCATTATCGGCCCATTTAATCTATTTCCGTATAACAATATTTCAACTTATGAAACACATAGAAATAATTAATAAAAAAAATAAGAGACACGCATTTATCAATATAAACATATATGTCATTACAATCATTATAACATAAAGCAATAAAAAAAGTAAAAGAAAGAAAAGGTATGATATAGTTATAGGAAAAGGATGGATATGAGACAAAAGTTAAAGGAAACATTATTAACAAAATTTTAGGACAATATGTCTTACTAAAATTTACTTATTGAACGTAACCTATTAAAAAAATAAGACAAGATATATTTTTTGATTTTATTACTACACTTGAAATAATAAATATAAATCTATAAAAAAATATATCAATTTTTAATTAAATAATATTGATTCAAAAAGATAAACCTATTAATTTTTCTAGTCACAATAAAAGAATTAAATAAGATTTACTGAAAAGAAGAAAATTAAAAAACTAACCAAGTACCTTCCTAAGCAGTATGAATTAAAAGTATGCTCTAATATCTTATTTATCTTTCAAAATAAAAAATTTCATATAGTTGCAAAATATAAACTTGTCAGAATAAGTTGGTTAAACAATTGTAAGTGCTATGCAAATTGTAAACATATGTTTTCACATCAAATCAATATCCCTTAAGAATATTAAAAATATATTTTGTATTTCATCTCAACATATGCTAGAATTTAATCTAGCGAGAGAGAGAGAGCTAACTTTAACATCAAAGCAATGCTCCCATGGATTGAGGATGCAAATTTTTGGGCTACCAAGAAGAAAAGACCAAAATGAAAGGTCCATAGTAGTATAAAACTAGTTATCAAAATTAGGATAACCTTTCGTATATAATCAGCAGCTAATTTGAGAATTTAATGGATCCTACGTCATCAACGAGATAGTTTAATGTAAAAATTGATATATTTAAATGTAATAATAAAGAATTCATTGTATTGCTATTAATATTGATATTTTAACATGTGTTTGAATTTTTATTAATGGACCTCACAAATAATTTGCAGTTTCTCCTTTTAATTGTTAAGGTTATAATGAGAAATCCAAAAAGTTAAAAGACCCGTAGGGTCAAATTGAAACAATTAGGATATTTACGATGAAAATATTTACCAAATTTAATCCAAGGGCTAAATCTTCGAAATTCCAAGAACAAAAGTTTTTAATTAATTTATTTGTAAATGTGATTACATTTCCATTTCCAAACACTTCTTAAATTTCTCTTGAAGATCATGAACTAAAACTAAAACCTTACTAAACGACAATCAATGCCATCTTAACCACTAATTGCATCCAAAGTTCAATAAACGAAACAAAGAAAGAGAACAAGCAGGTAATAGAAAAGGGTTATTTTATTATTATTTTTGAATGGATCAAAAGAAAAGACGCATAATACTCGCTTACCAAAACATCCTTTAAGGAACGCATTATTAATAACAAAACCATTTAGTTTGGACAAGCAGTATAGATTATCAAAAAGACACTTTAACTAAAACATAAAAGGGTACTTTGAGAGTCAACTAGTGAATGGCAATAATTTCACATTGGCAGAGAGGGCACTTGTTGACAGCTTCTGGGGTGAGCAAGTACACCAAAGAGCCACAACAAGTAGCATGGATGAGAAAAGAAGGATTTTCATTTTGTTGATCCTCCAGGGGAATGGAAGAGTGATGATTGGAGTTAGATCCAATGGCGATTTGGTCCCATAAGGTGCTGGTATGATATAGGCCTCCTCCAAGATTCACTCTTCTCCTTAAATCAACCACTGTGGACCCATCTATTCTATTTTGATATATCAGTATTTCAGCCTGCAAAACACAAAAAAAAAAAAAAAAAATGATACAAAAGAACACCCATCCTTACTGAAATTAACCCATTTAATGTAACTTGCTGAAGGAATAATTATAAAAAACTGGACAAGATATATGCTTTAATTTTATTACTACGCTTGGAATAGCATTTATAAATCTATTAAAAGATGTATCAATTTTCAAATAAATAATGTTAATTCACAAGAAAAACATATATATTTTTCTACTCAAGAAATAAAGTATAAAAAAAAGGAAGAAGATTTACCAAAAAAAAAAAAAAAACTGAAAATCAAAAATTAATCAAGGAACTTTCTAAATAATTTGAATCAGAAGTGTGCTCTAATATCCCAACAGCCTTCTGGAATAGAAAACAAAATATTGTTGACAAAATACACAGGAAGAACAAGTTGGGCAAACAATCATACGTGTCATACAGATTCTTGATTGAACAACTTGTATTCGTGTGAATGCTTGTGCAAATATTCATATCAAATCAAAATCCTATAAGTATATTAAAAAATGTTTTGTGTTTTAAATTATCTCAATATATGATAGAATTTAATCATAGGGGGGAGAGAGAGAGAGAGAGAGAGCAAGAGCTAACTTTAACATCGAAGGAACGCTCCCATGGATAGGGAACGGAAATTTCAGGGCTACTAAGAAGGAAAGACCAGAGTGAGAGGTCCATAGCAACACAAAACTAGTGCATAAATGAATAACTTAAAGAATAGATGTAAAGGCTAACATTAGCTACTAGGTATTTATAGCAACAAAAAAAACAAAAAAAAAAAAAAGAGAAGGAAAAGTTATGAAAAGAGAAGAAAAAAAGTGAGTCATTTATTCGCCTCTTTCAATTTATTTCTTATCTTAATTAATTTCTTTAAAAGCGCATTAAATTCATTTATTTTTGTTTGAATTCAATATTAAGAAACCTTAGTGCCTTTTTATTTGTTAAAATTTATTAAATTATAAACTACACAATACAAAGTAATAATTTAATATGTCATAAATTTTTTTTGAATGATTTTCATTTGAAACATTAAGTTATAAGATATATAATATAGATCAATCATTTACTTTATTTTATAAATTTCATGTTTCTTTCAAATAATTTTTATTTAAAATGAAAAATTTAAATCTTTGAGAGTTAAGATATTTCTTGGGAATATCAAACTAATGCTTAATTATTTTGAAAACTTTTTTCTTTATAAAGATCTTAATGCGTTGAAAACAATACTTATCCAATAAAAGATAATTAAATAATTCAAACATATGTATTAAATATTTAGGTCTAATATATATTACACATATATATGACTAATTTCAAAATTTCTTAAAAGTTATATGCATAATAATTTTTTGCTATAAATATACTAATAAATGATTGGTTGGTAAAAAAATACTAATCAATAAATATTTTTATTCTAATAATTATGTTAATTATGTTATTTTATTATTATTAAGTATCATGTTATATGTAAATGTAATAAGTTTCTTTGAAGTTCTTGTCAAAATACTATATACACGTTAAAATAATGTAATAAATTTTCTAAGCTATATATTAAAAAAACTAAAGTGATTAAGACTATTTAAATTGCATATATATTCATATATAATGCATTTAATATATATTTTATCCACACTTTACGCGCACCCTAATTTTTTAAAAAATTGATGTGTCCCTGTGTACATATCACATTGTATCTGTGTAGGAATGGCAACGGGCGAGCCGGGGGAAGGGATAGAAAATGTCATTTTATTATTATTCCTGTTCCCATTTCTAATAGAAAAAAAAAAAAAAAGTTTAAAATTTCATTTTCGTCCCTAACGGGGATCAAGTGTGCCTGTCTCCTCCTTGTTGTTGTTTTCCTAATAAAAAATAATAATTCTCAAATTTCAAAAGTCAAACTAACCAAGTACAAAAATTTCAATTATTATCCTTATGTGTATGGATAGAATTATAATTAGTATATTAATTTATTTAATTATCTTTTTATAAATAAATATTATATAAATTACAAAATTATAATGTAATAATTCAGGTTTTAAGGACAAAATATTCAATTATTATTTCAAAATTATCGTAATATAAAAAGTTAAAGGGGACGTATAAATAGAATTATAATGATTATATTAATTTACTTAATTGTATCAGATGAAGAATATTATATAATTATCATATTAAAAATAAAATTATAATTAAATAATTCCAAATTATGTCGGGATCGGGGTCGAAGTCTAGACGAAAAATATAAATATCACTTCGTCTCTATCTTTAATTAAAAATTCAAAAATTTGGGAAAGGACGAACCCAGGGAGAGCAGAAACCGTTGCCATCTCTGTAGCTTTGTTTCCATATTCTCGTGTCGACATGCAGCCATCAAAAATTCTATTTGTGCCCATATAAAACAAGAGGAGTTAATGGTCCTTTTAAGTTGCAAAATGTGCCATTAAAGCTTAGCTAAATGCAATTATAAGGGCTCTCTCATTTTTAAGGTATGTAGTTCGCTTTTACATCTTACCGATTTAATGTTACGCATGATTAACATATTTAAGCGACAAGCAAATTTAATAAATTTGCGAAAACAGATGTAAGAATTGAAAAAAAATTATTACTTTTGGCTTAATTTTGGTTGTTTCTCGACTCTCTCTTTTAAAAAAAAAAAATTGCATTAAAAATAGATTTTCCTATCAGAAGAAAATGTGAAAATGCCTTTTCTATTTACATTTTTCAAATAAATATCACTAATTTGGGTATCTTATATTCGATAAACCTTGATTTTCATATCATACCAAGCATATTGATATTTGGATTCTCATTGATTAGTGATCGCTGAGTTATAATATCCCAAACACAATGATCCAATATCAAATTCACATACGGTATATTAATTAGAAAAAAGATTTACATGAGTCGAACGCACTTATGGATATAATAATAATAATAATAATAATAATAATAATAATGATAATTAAATCCATATGTTGACCTTGTGATTAATTAATTAATTTATTTTTTTGTGTCTTTATATAACGTTTGGCATTTGAGTGCCCACAAAATTTATGCAAATTTTCCTTATATGTCCTTCATTAAAGCAAGTAGCTCCCCATCGCACATCTTAAATTCAGAAAATAATTCTGCATTTAATGGATAACAAAAAGCAACAAATAGAGAACCATTTAATGAATAACAAAACACATTTAATAGTGAACCATTTACTACGGCATGCATTGAATAAGGGCAAAATAATTGTTATATATATATTAAAAAAAAAAAATTGCTGCGTTGATTGCAGCTAAAATGAACCCGAAATTTGGTTATAAATTTGATTCCTGCGGTGCCTGTGTGAGCTTTAGTTTATTCCACTTGTTTTTTTTTTTTTTTCCATCAATTAGTACATAGACTTTACAAATTACAATTGCAATAGGTGTATTTTCTCCCATTCTACTAACTGCTAGACTCTCACATGTATCATCACCATATCAAAAGCCAGCCAGCGGCCGATTTGAGAAGCACTACTAAAAGATTGAGAATTGAAATCTTACCATTTTTTTCAAACTACATTACCTGTAGTTCAAGTACTACCTATTAAATTTTTGAATCTCACCCAAATATTAGGAATTGAAATCACTCATTTTTATTTTTATTTTTATGATGAGAAATAGTGAATCAAATAATTATGTTTTTTTTTTAAAAAAAAAATATTAATAATTAATAACTTATATCTTTATTTTTAAGATTTCAAATTATAATTTTAGGAGTCATATGGGATTTATAAAAATATAAAAAAAATTAGTTCCATTTGTATGTCCAATGAGCTTACTAATAGAAAAACAAAGAACTCCTTAAAAATGCTATTAAACCATGTAAAGTATCATAAAGGAGAAAGTTACCTATTCTCTATAAATTGAAAAATTTGGTAGAATTGTGTATTTTATCAATAAGAGAATTTAAAAAAACAAACGAATCGGAGAAGAAAAAGAAGACTAACAACAAACAAAGATATCACGAAAAAGCTTTGTCCTAATGGGCTCGATTTAAATTTGAATCTTAGTTGGAGTTAATTAAAAGAAAAAAGAAAAAAAAATCAAAAATCCTCCTGAACAAATGTTCCAGCGAAAAACCATTTCTAATTCAGCGTCACGCACCACCAGCACCACCCATGATGCTCTCGACCATCCCGTCGTTTATCTTCTTCTCGTGGGTCCCATCCCATCGCAAGGCCACGAAGCCCCGCGTCATCGATTTCCCATCTCCGAGCCTTTACCCAGAGGGCCTTGCTTACGAGCCGTCCGCCGAGCACTTGGCCGTCGGCTCTGTACACCACCGCACGGTCTCCGACGCCGGCGTCGTCGAAACCCTCATCTCCGACCCTTCCCTCCTTCCCAGCACCACCTCATTTTCAAGAATAAACTTAATTAGTTGCATAAAATTAGACAATTCAAAAGCCACATCGTTTGTTTTCGAAACAGCAACCATTTTAATAGGTTCAAAAATCAACTTATGAGGAGCAAAAGCCTTTGTTCTGTAGAATCATGCCTATATTCTAATAAAAAATTTTAATTCTCAATATATGTGACTCTCTTGTATTTGTTAAGTCAGATAAAAGATTATATATAAATTTTTTATAAAAAAATTTGTTTCAAAAATATAACAATATCAAAATAAAGTCAAGTAAAATAATATTAAATAAAATAAATTAAAAATAATAATTAATTAAAATTTTAAAATATATTTTAAAAATTCATTATAAAAAATAAAAACTTTAAAAATATATATTATATATTAGAATTATTATATAATAAGTTATCAAACTAATTAATAGTTTAACTCTTAAACTTTAAACTTATATATATTCATAATAAAAATTATTTAATCAATTAAAAAATATTTTAATTTAAATAAAAAATAATTAATAACTAAATAATATAATATAATATAATTAAAAAATATATATCTAATAATTTTTTTATTAAAAAATCATGAAATCAACTTAATGTTATGAAAAAATATTTTTTTATTTATGAATTAGTAATTTATTTGATTAAAAATTAGTATAAGATTCTTTAATTTTTAAATTTACATTTATGATTTCAATAGAAATAAAATAAAAATTAAATTATTTTTTAATATATTCTAAAATTTTATCAAATTTATCGTTCGTATAAAATTTAACAACCAATAAATTTCTCATATATTTACCTACAATTGAATTCTTTAACTTTGGAAGCAACCCGGCGGGAAATTAACAAGTATGAAATTGGAATTGCACCAGCTAGGAGTTTGGATCCTCTCAGAAAAGACTAGGTTAAGCTAAATTTATGGGTCTTTGCGACTTCCTGAAGTTTGAGGGTATTTTCCAGTAACATCGTCGCTTAATAATCGCATGCAATCTGTTTTTTGATAAAATAAATGTAGTGAAGAAAAATCCATACAACACAGATCTTGGCCACGATTACCCTGCAAACAACAGACATGGAGCACATTGTTGGATCTCTTGTTTAACACTGAACTTTGGTTACTGCTGTGACACTTCCTTGAGCAAGAATATGAGACTTGGTTGGAGGCAAACTCTAGCAATTCTAAGTTGATTTTAACAAGGAACAGAGAATGAGCGAACGCTGCAACATGTAACCACCCAAGAGTTTAGACATGAAAGTTGGGAAATATCGAGGTCGAACGTATGCGTTTCACCATCACAATGAGCAAGATGTATCAGTTGTGATCCAGTGGCCTTCAAGGGATTGCGAGTTTCCGAGTTGATCTTAAATGTCCTGTAACCTTGTCTCAAATGCTATCCATGAACAAGAAAGAAAAACTTGTGTGTTTTCCGAGCCTTAATCTCGAAACTGTAAAGATCTTTGATCTATGGACAGAAATAAGGATCTCTTCATCTGTATGAGTCCGAATTCCCCTAATTACACAAAGGACAGAAAACCCAATATCAAAAGAAACAAAGCAAATCACTTTCCTATAGCCACCTAACAAGAGTTGCTGAATCAGTCTAAGTCTGCAGAGTTGTTATCCCCATAAGCTTACTTTCAAGCTATGAAGTCGTTAGCAACCTGAAACTCGGCTGTCTAACAAGACTATGACTCCCGGAGTCTTTTGTCTGAGTCAAGCTTCAACGTGCTTGCTTTTTTTGTTCGGTGGGTCTCAATAGCATAGTGGCCCAACCGACACAGTTGGGGTTCTCGGCTGGCTCAACCCATTTTTTGCCTCTCCCAAGGACATGGCCAGGCCTGATCTGTAATATATATATATATATATATATATATATATATATATATATATATATACATAGACACGATAATAATTAGTGGTTAATTTGTTAGACATTAGATAAAAAGGAGGAAACATGCTTTAGAACACTGCAGAGAGTGAAGAGTGTTAAATTTTAATTAATTTGGATAATAGGTTTAGTAATTATATGATAATTTTTTATTAATTTAATAAAATGTTATATATTAATAAAAAAATATACACATAATATAAATATAAAATTTTATTTATCAATTATATGATAAATTAAAATATTAAAATATTTACATACTGAACAATAATAATATTTGTTTTTAATTTGATATAAAATTATAATAAATAAAAATTAATTATTTAAATTTTATTTAAATATTAATTTTTAATTTAAGAAAAATTTAAATTGATTCCGCCGTAGAGTAACGGCAAAGCCCACATTTCTATAAAAATCTTAAAGGAGGGGAGAGTCGATCTCCTCCCGAGTGCAGAGTACTAATAACCACACAAACTAACTTAAATAGTTATTTATAATATATTTCCAGCTACCACGTCTTATGGGTGTGAGGTTATTGATATGTGCCCCTAAAATGCTAGATAATTTCTCCATTGATGAGAGGAAAAGTTAAGCAATGGACTGGACCTCCCTTGTCAGCTTGGTTCCCATCTCAGTGATAATGGCCGTGTGCTCCCATGGCCTTTTCTCCGGATGATCAAACCATAACGTAAGAATCCCACAGTCAATCTCAACAAAATTTTACTTTTAACTCAAAATCTAAATCTAATTCATACAGCCTACCCATGCTGGGTCAAACTCAATTAATAATATAATTTATATATTAGGCTCAAAATTCAAGACAAAACTCATAATGGGTTTAGACTAGATCTAGGCTGACTCAGGATTTTAATTTTTTACTTTAATATAAAATAGCATATAAGTGGAGCTTTATACTTAATAATAATTTAAAATAGATACCCTAAAAGTAGACTTATCTAACTGATGAATATGAGAGCATGAATTAAATTTATCAATCAAGTTTGTTGGAAGCTAATCGTAGTACGAATATTTAAGCAGTTATAAATAAGGAAATAAAAGTACCAGTATTCCAACCAAATTCTAATATAAGGCGACACCTTTTTTCCTTTTTATGGATTAGTAAATTCCCTTTTTACAAATAAATAAATAAATAAATAACAAACTTGATTGATAATAATAATAAATCTTTTGGCATATTCATGCCTGATTTACTCCACTGAAAAGATTTGAGTTGAATTATATTCGAGTTTGAATAAATATCAAACGGTGGCGAAAGCGAAACCCAAATTATTATTATTATTATCATTATTATTATTTCGATCAAATAATATCACAGGTCAATTTTTTTTGTGCCTTAATCAATTCATTTTATCCAGTTTAATTAAAAATAAAAAATTTACAGACTTTAAGGGAAAAAAAAAAAGAAAAGAAAAAAAGGAAACTCACTTAGAGCGTTCTCGTAGCCATGGGTCCCTAATCTTTGTCTCTATTATTTTACTAAAATACCTAATAATATTTGTTTGTACAACTAACCGCAAAGCTCTACAACATGGATACGAAAATTTGACGTGATATTAAAACAAGTGACACTATTTAATATACGCGTATATTTTAAACTTGGATGCATTCATTTAATTGTCAATTGCACATTTATATTCGGTAATGTCTTTTTTTTTTTTTTTTTTTTGCATAAAAGTGCATGCATGCATATATTTTTTTCATGCATATAATTATATTCATTATTATTACTGTTAGTATACATTTTAGTAAGTATCACGAATTTGTTATTAGTATACTGCTTATAGTTATATATTTGTAGTCATTTACTGCAAAATTATGAGGTTAAACACATATTGCTTGTTTACCCATATCATTCAAGTGTCAAAAAATCTGTCTATGTAATATTTTCTTTAACTAAAATACTTTTAACTGTATCTCCATTAAAGTTTGAATTTAATTGTTAAGAAATTAATTAACCTAAAATTTTATATTATTAAATAAAATTTAAAATATGAATTATATATTTGTAATTTAATAATTTAACACACTCACTCATGCAAAAACTCATTTAAACTAAAAGTGTGAAAAAATTAGACTCATTTGGTCTGAAAAAATTTATAATTTTCTATATATTATATATTATAATTTAATACGTCTCCTAAAAAAAAAAAAATCATTTGGACTAGATCCAATCCAAATAAACTGGGCTCATACGACCTAAAAAAATTTATAATTAATTCAAGACCAAAAGTGAGTATAACAAAATTTGAATTTAAGACTATTTAGTTGTAAAAACTCTAATATCATATTAAAAAATTAGTCTATTTAAAAATTTAAATTGTTAAGTAAGGTACTACTATTAAAAAAAATTACATGTGATTGGCATCATGCATTAGATGTAATCTATATTAAGAAGAACAATTATGCATTGAAATATTTTATTACTATATTTTCTTTATATCTTTTGAAAGTATTTGTGAAAATAATTAATAGAGACTAGTAATTTATATGCTTAAGTATTAATTAGTTTTTGTAACCAATAATGCCAAAGAAAAGAAGGATTTAAATCAATATTCAAAGGCACCATTACTTATATATTTATTATGATATATGTTACTTTATTAGAGTATTAGTAGATTTTATTATTTGTTTTTTTATTAAAATAACTATCATAACCTAAATTATATAAAAATAGTAGACTTATTTATTTTTTATAAACTTTATACCTTTTTGTCGTATTAGCATTTGTGACCCCAAAGATCCAATTTTAACCACTGAAGTATCCTTAATTTTCTGATTTATCTTAATATAAGGAGAGGTTGCCACTTGCAAATAAGAAAAAAAAGGGGGGGGGAAGAAAGGTAGAGAATTCATCGATTTTCTCGCTTTGGAAACTATCTTGTACTTTAGATAAGATTGTGGAAACGTTTCTTTTTTGCTTTTTTTTCATTTTTTTTAAAAAGAGTAATGCACCATGCATTAAAAATTAGAAAAATGTTAAAAGATGTGTCTTTGGGGCACCCTTCAAGTATCATTAAATGCTTTTGCATTGAGTGGGTCATACTAATTTTATTAGAATTTCTAATAAATACTTCATTTCATGGTTACACGAGTATTAAATGTACATTGGAAAGTAGTCATCTTGATATAATTTTTACTTCCGAAAATAACACCGCTATAATTTATTATTAGAAAAATAATATGAAAAAAACGTAAGTCATATTTTATTTATATAATTAATAGTCTCATTGTTCAGATCTTTTGATTTTTAAGATCACTCGAAATATAATAGAGTGTTTGTCTCAAATCGAAAGAAAAACAGAACGCACCATGATGACAGTACGAAAATAAAAATAAATTCCGGAATTAATTCCACTGGACTTGTTCAGCCCGAGATGCCATAGCAGGCTTTAAATTTAAAATGGTATTTCCTCCACTTTCTGTCCTTTGACAGTCCAATTTAACCTTTATCATCTCATTTATCTTATAAATGAGCCAAAGATCTATTCCTTTTCAATGTGTGATAGCATTCTATTGCCTAAATACAAACTACCGCAAACACTATTTCTTCTTTCTTTTTTTTTTTTTTTTTTTTTGTTTCTTTATCAGAAGAATTCATACATATACAAATATAGAAAAGAGAAAATGGTGGTACAAACCCATTAACCTACTGCTTTAAATAGCCGATCTATTTTCTTTCTCTCTTTTCCTCTCAACCCTTTTATCGGTGGACAGAGAGGATATAGTTGATGTTTCTCTTTTCGATAAAGGGTATGGTTAATGTTGAAACCTATTATTGTGTACTTTAATTACGCACATTACGGGGCTACCTCTTTTTTTATTATTATTTTTTATTTTTTATTTTCACATCTAGGAATTTTATTATTTATATTTTGCAATACAACTTTTCTTCATAGTTAGCAGCAACAAACAATAATGTACGAGCTATGTCTCAAACAAGGATGCTCATAACTCACCATGATCCATAAGAGTCGTTTACATACATAATGGCTTAGTCTACTGTACCACGAATCCTTCATTGAAATGCGTCTTTAGCCAAGCAGGCTGTTATCAGGAATTTAGATTTTACACTTGGATTTGAGTTTTTTCTGAACCTTGCATTGTCATAATGAGTAGTCCATGATGTAGTTATTACAATGAACTGTCCTCTTGGACTTTCACCTAAAAAACAAAAAGATTACCTCTTTTTGAAGAAGTTGTGGATGAAGGGGGAGAGAGAGAGAGAGAGAGAGAGAGAGAGGTCCGTGGAAGTGCATACCTGGAAAGCATTTGGTGATTTGATATATAGTTCTGGTAGCAATGTTGAACTCCTTGATGATGATGCTCATTTGCCTCATAAAAACAACTGAAAGGAGATTAGGGTAAACCGAATTCCATGCAAATGCTTGTCAAACGAGCAGTCCCTTTGCTAATGCCCCTTATATTCATTGTCTATTCGGCCGTGAACTTTATGTCAGCATTGAATCTCTATGTGTGTCTACTAATGCTAATGACATTAGTATTTCATCCAAATTATATTTATTTGATATTCTGTGTGTCTACTTTGTCATGCATCTAGTCGTTCGAAACACATAAAGCCGTAACAAATAAGTTTTGGATTCCACAAATTGTAAGTAAACATTTGTTGCATCAACATTTTAACATGCACGACATAGTTTTTTCATTTACTACTTTCTCTGAGAATTTTCCCTAAGTTACTGTCTTTCTACATGAGTGTGTGTGTGTGTTGCCTCTTGTGCGTAACTATAAATATTCGAGAGCATGGAGATTTACAAGTATATTATTTAAGATTAAAAGGCTATTACAATCTACCAATGATTGTGGTTTTTTTTGTTTTTTTTAATTATATTGATAGGGTAGCAAACTTTGCCGCTGATGTTCTTATCAAGTAGACTGTTACTAGGTGCTCGGATTTCATAGTTTGAATTTGATATCTTGTTGTAATTGGCATTATCAAGAGAGCTTCATACACTGCCTTTAAAATACTCATATTTATTGATGTATTCTTCATTTATTAATAAAATTTTTCGGATAAAAAAAAAAAAACTATGCCCAGTCTTTTTTTTTTTTTTTTGATAAATCAAGTCAATTTTATTGAAAAAATATGAGCAGAAGAAAAGATAAAAGTCCAATATAATGTAGAAGATTAACAAAACAAAGACTGTAACCAAGTGATGAAATTAGATTGCCTAATAATTCTTTATTTCACTAAACTATGTGCTATGAAATTAGAGATCTTGCTAATATGCTTAAAATACTAATTGTCGTAACTATGCCTAGTTGTGCATCTGTCTTGTATGGTCTTGCCTTTAGTTTGATCCTGATACTAGAAACATGTCAACATGCCAGCTAAAATGTCCAATGAAATCGTTTAAGAAAAGCTTTTTCAATGAAGCCATTTGATGCGATAATCAACGTTGTAGCTAGAAGTGTAATAGTAATTTTTTAATTTTTTTTTTTTATAAACGGGAAAAAATTTTTGTTGAAGACTGTAATAATACTAATTAAGGATCTGTTTACTTTGTCAATTTTTTGTTTTACTGACAAAAAAAACAAAAGTGGAAAACTGAAAACAGCAACCAAGCCGAACATGTCCTAAGGCCATCTAAAATTTGTTGGGCTGTCTTCGAAGAAGAGTTCAAAAATGTTTTGCAAGAATAATTATTCTCTAATTAGGTCTTGTTGGCCACGTCCTGATCCAGCAAGTTGCTCAGGTTTGGGGCCAATCCGACATACATTAAATCACATTAGTCGCTCAACTTTCCCAACTATACAGGACTATTTCTTCTTTTAGCCTCTACCCATTCTTTGGATGGATAATCCTTTAGCTATAAGATTTCTATTTATCAACACAAAAAAAATTAATTCCAGCCATTATATTAGAGAATGTATAATTTATCAGAAAATTTACTTCTGCACATAACAGAATTTGACTTGGACTTCTTACGTTAAGGTCGACTATAAGTTAGTTAAGCAAACACAAAACCAAGGAACCGTGAGGTTAAGGAACAAGAGAGTAAGATTTAAGATTCTTTAAGGGGGAAAAAAATGCCTTAAACTAAGGTAAAGAAACATGCATTAAATTAAGGTGGCTATAGCTCTATTTGGAAGGCCTCCCTTTTTTTGTTCCTTAATAAATCAGTAATTGCTTCGATTAAAAGTGAAATAGAATAGGGCCTGGATGATTATAGAAACAACATTCCATCAAGCAGGATACAGGTACAAGATCAACATCCTAACGACAGTGGTCCAAAGACACAGTAACTTTTAGACAACCCAAGAGACAAGTGTAAGGTCTCCTATTGTTAAGTTTAAGGACTTCTTTCAACAAATTAAATAAAAAAAGATGGAGAGAGAGAGATTGGCAAATTTGTCATATGAAATATTGCACCCTCATTAGCATTACACACATCTAATTAACTCATAATGTATATTACTTTTACATATTAAATCACATAGCATAGATATGTTATCAACCCATAACCATGGTACAAGAAACTTAAAACTCTAGTTTTCTTTTTTCTTTTCTTTTCGTTAAGTCAGGACTTGTATATAGCACTTAAAACTCTGGTCTTGAGAGTGATCATAAGTTTTTAATTGAACCAATCCATTGTCGGAAAGTGTAAGGACTATTTAAGGATAGATAATTCAAAGTGCTAGATAATAAAGCTCCAAGGCTTATGGATATGGCCTAACATTGCCACCGGTTGCCAACAATAGTACATTCTTCCGTGTATTTTGTACTGTATGGGGTGAAAAGAAATCCAAAAAGACAGCGAAAAATAGATGATGTACATCTGTTGTGTTTGTACATATTTAGAACATGATGAGTTTGCAATTTATTCATTTCAGAAATAACTTCAAATTCTATTCAAACCATCAGGCTAACGATAGCTGTCACATTTAAGTCTGACCTATATTTTGATTTTTCATACGGCATGAAAAGCAAGGCTGTCCATAAGACATATACACTTATGGACACACACACACACACACACACACACACACACATATAGTCATATATGCATATAAATGTGCAGATCTTGCTGCACACATATGGCATGAAGAACAATTCTAACTACAGGAAGAAAGTCATGAAAATGATAAAGTATTCCTTTTTATGTACTGCAGTACTAGAGAGAGAAAGATAAAAGCTCACTGCCTGGAGGAATCTAATTTTATGTTTGCGGGAACTAACATTGTTCACTTAGTTTCAACTCATAATAAGATTTGAAGCACTCTTTAACATGATCCTTAAAAGAATGTTTCCAACTTAAATCTATACAAACCATTAAATAGAGTTTGGTGCATCATAGAACAGTATGACAAGAAAAAATTTATATAACTAACTTCAGCTACATTTGGAATTAAGTTTTTATTGTTGTTGTTTAATAAGTTGGGGAAAAAGGAAGTATGATTACATATGTTAATTTTAATTCAAATAACTTAAGATAATTAACTTCATAGATAAGTTGATTGGTATAGGCCATCTAGCAAGGAATGAACCAAATTAAGAGTGAGACTTAACTAGGGTTTCTCCCAAATCAAACCATGAATTCAAGGACGAACAGACAATGAAATAAAGATGCAAATCTGCAAGAGCCTGCTCCGTTGACAAGCACAGCATGGAATTCACTTACCAACCAAATATCCCATCAAGATATATGTGTGTGTGTGTGTGTGTGTGTGTGTGTGTGTGTGTGTGTGTGTGTATCACCCATCTGATGAATCCTTCCCTTTAGTGTTTCATTCAGTTCTCTCAGCTGTGGAGATTAAGAGCCTGGCAAAATCATGGTACAGAATAGTTTAGCACACAAGTTAATTAATTTGTTGGCTAATTATAAACTTAATTCATGAAAGGAACCAAAGCAATGATGAGCAAAATTAATATTAAAGATGAATAATTAAGAAAAAACTATGAAAAAGATCAGTTGGGAAGAACTCAGCAAAAAAAAGAAGAGGGAAAAAAAAAAAAGAGGTAGAGAGAGAGAGAGAGAGAGGAGGAAGATAACCAACCTTTAAGGAGTGAGAGAGAGGAAGAGAGGGGCTTGAAACCTATATGCTAGTGTGTGTGTTTGTGCGCGTGCACATGCAGTGGTAGTTTGTAAGCTAATTTATAAACAAAGGTACTTTTCCACGACGCTCAGCGTCTGTTGGTATACCTGTTGAGCTGTTATTCTATTTGAAAGTTCAAACCCTGTTCAAATGAATTTAAAATTTTTTTTTAAAAAAAAGATGCATATTTAGTTTTTTTTTTTTTTATCATCATATTAAAAGCTGAATACTTGAATATCTAAACTGGAAGTTTGATATGCAAAATAAATGGCGAGAGCAATGAAGACTTGTAAGATAGTGAGTGAAAAGTAAATCATCTAGACTGTTGCGCAATAGTTTCCTATGACAAATAATAATAATAATAATAATAATAGAAGAAACGGAAATTCATGAATCTTTCTTGCATAAGGGTACCAATAATAAAATTAATATTGGCAAGGGTAGAACTTTTGACTCACTGGTGTGTGCATATGCACCTTGTGTGTTGCTCAATAACAACCACCTAAATTTGTGTCTGTGCATGTGTGTGTGTGTGAGAGAGAGAGGTCTGTTGCGACGTGTGGGGGTTGTTGGTGTCGAGGAAGATATGATTTCTCAATATCAGGATGTCACGGAAACACGGATAAATGAATTCGAGCTAACAAATATATAATCAAGATTATTATGTGTACTTTTTATGTTTTTTAATATATAATAATTAATAATTATAATGAAATGTCTAACTCCATATATTTATTTTTGTTTATGTAATGAAACTCTTCTTATAATTAAAAAAATGCAAACATATGTTTAGTTGCATTCATTTACCTTTGTTTATGCAATGAAACTCTTCTTGAATCTAAGAGGTTCCTAAAAGTATACTGTTGTGATGAATATAAAAATGGCATCAATAGTATTTATTAACATATACTGTTATTGCAGTTAGATGTGTCATATGACATGTTTCCTTTTCTTCAGTCATATGATATATGATAGGAGTTGCTGTGGTGGTGGATAGGTGCTGCTTTTGGAAACTCTTTTGGCGTTGTATAGGAGCTACTATCAATGTTTTATGGGATATGCTGTTATGCTTAAATTTTTCTAGGATCTGCTGTTCGTTAGCTTCGGACAAGTGTCCCGTATATTTGCACGGGGTGTCTAGTTTTCTTTATGGATGCCATGAATAAAATGAGTCATTCGGCGTTCAATTTATATATATATACCCCCAATCAATCAAAGTTTCAATAACTTCGACATAAAATAAAGAACACTTACACTCATGAAATAAAGAAGTGATTCTCTGAATCAATTTTCAAGAGTTACTCATGAAGTGCTAGCAGCTCCTAAGCCTACCTGACAAAACAAATCTCAAGTTCACCTTACAGCCATATCTTCCTTCTTCAGATACAGACATAATGTTTTGTTTCTCGTAAGGCTATGGTTCAAAATTTAGTTACCGTGAACCAAGGATATTTAGGAGAATTCATTTTCGAGATAATCTGATCCTCTTTTTTTTCGTGTCATTTTTCCAAAATGATAGGACAAGATTAGTTAGAAGAAAACGTAACTTCTTTTTTTATTATTATTATTATTTTAATCTTAACCACTCCTTCAAATAAAAAGTTTTGAGATGGTTGATTCCGTACTTCGATCAAACAAATTATTACATCAATAAATAAAATTTCGATGTCTTGCTAATAAAAATTTCGCGCTACACGTGGATGAATGACTTAGTCATCGAAGGGTTCCATGGGGACTCATTATTCATAAATTCCAACCCGCTAAAAGGGCTTAAATGCAGTATTATTAATGAAGATTTTTTTTTTTAACTTTTTATTTTTGAACACAATAATAAATCATCAGTTAGAAGGTTAGGTGTTAAGAGGAAAAAGAGGATGGAATCTGAAGACACGACTGGGAGCAAAGCCTCCATATTCCACAAATCGTTGAATTTTCAGAAGTGGTCGGTGTCGAACTTCTCACCCTATCCTCCACCTTTCGGCCGGCCACCCAGGCAACCTGGGTGCTTGAGAGGTCCGGAAATAAAGGACACCCAACTATATAAAAAAGTTCCCATACACTGGCGGCAGCGGCCCCACAAAACCTCGGAATCTGTCTGAATCCAAAGTGGCAAGGTCACGAGCAGACCATATTCATCAAGACAGCAACAGGAACCAACAAGAGGCCACAGCGATGGCCCAGAAATCTGTGGCTCTGGTTGACAATCAATCACCACGACCGTCCGTTTCCTCAACGAGCAAGCAAAAAGATCAGCCACCAGGGCCTGTATCTGCACACAGCAAAACCTAGGCAACTCCCAGAAGACCAGAAAAAAATCGGCAACTCTAGCGGCGGCAGACTGGAGATAGTCTCCAGATTGCTGGGGTGGGCCATAGGGTTTTGATAAGAAAGACAAAAACTCTTAATGGCCGACAAGGAAATCAAGGGGCTACGTAATGGCCCGTGCAATGAAATAAAGGGTCATTCGATGACCCCTCCAAGGACAAATACGTGATCGTTAGAATTATTGAAAGACCATATTTGTTACAAAGGGACGGCTCTGAACAAAAAATAAATAGAGAGGCAGAGGCGATCAGATATTTAATACGGATCAATTTTAGTATAAACATTTTGTGCAAATTATTTTTCTCTCTCAATAAAAAACAGCCATTCTCTCTGTGGACTTGGGCAAAAATTTTCATTGTGTTTATTTTGGTTCCTTTAAAACGGGCACGCGCGGGTCTAAAATTAGATCTCGCTTTCGTGATGCGTGGGATCCAAAATGCCAACAAATTGGTTCACCTGACCTCTACCAATGAAGGGTTGCTTCTTGCATCGCGGTAGAACCCATTTTTGGATTTAGGTGCTCCATACACCCGGACACCCATATTGCACATAAAATAGAATAAATGTTTCAAAGTTGTGTCTTTATATAGAGAAAAGTGCTTTTATTACTTATATAATCTATAATGCACGTTGAATCAAAGGCTGTTACCTTATTTTATTACTTATATAATCTATAATGCACGTTGAACCAAAATAAAATGTATATGCACTTATTTGTAGTAAAAGGCTGTTACCTTTTTTTAATAAAATTATAGCACACAATATATATAATATTAAAAAAATTAATATATTTGCATGCATATTGATTATAAAAAAAAATTCCCTTTTTCTTAATTTTATATTTTCAGAATAAGAACCAATTAG
Source organism: Bruguiera parviflora (assembly GCA_019804595.1). NCBI lineage: Eukaryota > Viridiplantae > Streptophyta > Magnoliopsida > Malpighiales > Rhizophoraceae > Bruguiera > Bruguiera parviflora. The sequence continues at coordinate 6,292,427 of CM034059.1, forward strand.
GTTTGAACTTTCCAATGTATCAGTGCGAAGTCGATCAGTCTTCTTAGATGGAAAGCTCAAAAAGACCGCATGTCTTCCGTATCTACAACGAAAGGAACTCTCCAATGCTTTTTTCGCAATTAACCTTAAAAATTTATACAAGAAATAATTACATTCAAAATTTTAATCTATTATTTAGACGGAAATAATGAATTATATATCAAAAACCACATGCTCCTTCAAATATAAGTTCATTAGGCTGAAAATAATGCTTCTTCGAATTTATTATTATGCTTTAATCCTCTCTAATTTTGTTGAAATAATTCCCATTAATGAATAGGCAAAAATGAGATGAGTACACAGAAATGCAATTCAATTTTCTAATTTTAAGCAATGGGTTAATAAGTGAGCCAGGGGTGTAAATAATTTTTGAAAAAAATAATTGGTTTTATGCATAGTATATCGATAGTCAATTGACAAAAAGCAAGGAAAAAGAGCTTAAAACAATCAATTGTTGAAAGGGTAAAATGAGAATTCCTTAAGTGTAGCAGAACTTTCTCCTCGTTCATGGCTAAATTTTGACTTATGAAGACCCATAATTTTATTTTTTTTCTTTTAAAGTTTCAGTCAAGTATAATAAATCTGCACAGACTTGAATAGATGTCTAATTAGAAGGGGATCATCCACGACTAGAAAATTTACGATTAGGTACTTTCTTCTTAGTAGCTTAACTTCAAAAATTGGCTTCTAATGAAGGAATTAGAAACATTAATTGCACACCTTACTTTTGAATAGCTGTACATTATCATTCTTTTTTTTTTTTTTTTGAACCAATCATTCTTACATTTCTCTGGCTTTTCCATGTTTCTAAATCTGTGATTATGCCTATGCTGCCGCTTGAAGAAACATTTTCTCCGCAAGTAAATGGTATGCTGAAGTGGAAAACCCACTCTTTGGGTTATGGACCACACAAGAAGCAATAATGTTCCTATAGAATGCATAGGATCGGGGTTGAAGCCAAGGTCCACACCACAATAACTTAAAAAAAAAAGGGACAAAAGGTGAATAATATGCTGGGAACATGCCAGATACATACATACATACGTACATACAGACATAAATATACATAGAGAGAGAGAGAGAGAGAGAGAGAGAGAGATGCCTTGTCTTTACCTTTACATTCGCAACAAAATGTTGTGTAGGTACGTACTTGTTATTGTGAATTGATCAGCAGCTCTAAACCACATAAAGATGTTGGATTCCATGCTAAAAAGACCTGTCAAATAAATAGTCTCTTGTTTGCACCTCACATTCGTCGTTTGTTCGACCTTAAAGCTTCTGTTAGAACTTAAAAAAAAACACCCGATCATTTCTTTTCACCGTTTCTTTCTCTTCCGTACCTGTGAACGCCTACTATTATAACAAATCTAAAAGCTTAGAGTTCCATTTTATTTTGAAACTTAGACAACAGAAAAAAAAATTAGAAATCTTCCCTTTCAGTGAAAAGTTCTAGTCAAAACAGGTATTGTTTCACAGATTCCCAGAAGAGGAACAACAATGAAATCTTAAAAATGCAATCATATTTGCTGGGCATTCGGAAATTAGTAAATATGCTGAAGCACTAGCTCCCCAGTCATTTTTTCTTAATGACGAGGAACTTCTTTCAAACAAACCCACGATCTCACTTGAAATATTGAAGATATATTCCATAAGCAACAAACTCTACTCACGTACTTACAATTACCCAATGAGCCTTGCAGCTTGGCTGTCAATAAACAACTAAAATTAAACCAAACTGTGTGAAGATGTCATGGCTCCAACATTTCAATTAATTGGCTGAGATAAAAAGCTGTGGCTATCTACAGATGATCGTGACCAGTCAATAATGCCTACGTGGACACTTTCCGTATGTAGGAGGGACGAGCGTCATTATCGAAGACACTCAGCTACGATTGTTAGCTGAATGTTGCAACACAGCTCGACAGGAAAGGTAGGCAAATTTCATGTGACACATTCTCACTAAATGCAAATTCTTTTATGATGTGGAATCAAAACAGGGCTTACATTTGGGTTGCGCAAAACAATTTTCCACAGCATCTATATGTTGCAATAATTTGTACTTCCCAATGTACAAGCTATCTTTCCTTTTTTTTTTTTTTTGATAAATAATGTATATGCTCTCTTAGTTTTACAGATTCTATGAGGTCACTCAGCTTACTAAAAAGAAGAAACCCTTTTCTAGAGGCCCCCCATATACTCATCACCAGCAATTCCTTTTTATCTTAAACTTATCCCCTGCCAGAGAACCAGAAATTTGTCCTTTCTATATATCATAACCTGCAGTTGTCCTTTCAAGGGCCTATGTTGTCATGTATAATCCTATATATAATCTGGTTAGTCCAACATAACTTAAATATATGCTTTTGTATTTTTTTCATTGCTCAAGGGGTCATTTCAGGGGACCCCACTAAATCATCTGCAAAAGTTATAATTCCTACTTTTTTTCATTTCCTGAGGCAAGAGGAAAAAGCAAGATGGAGAGCTTCCCTTGACCATGCTTCTCCAATTTTTTGTTTCCAACTCTAGTCTTTTGTTCTCTCTCTCTCTCTCCACATTACAGCTAGTAGACATATCATACTTTTGCTCTATAGTGGATTGATAGGCCACATACATTCATATTAGCGTACACCCTAACAATCTAACATCCTATGGTTAGAAAACTATGCTCTATATCCTAATGACCAAAATAAACTATGTAACAATATGTTGAGCTACATCTAAAAGTCATAACAAGGATACGAGAAATCAAGTGGAATTTACGGAGTTATGCATCTTTCCATGATCTCAATTCCACGATCTGTCAATTTTAGTTGTCCGTAGAACACGAACGAACGTTTGGATGTATGTATATATATGCACGAATCCTATGCACTTATGCATGTGCATAAAATCTACCATAAGGTTTCAAGTTCAATAAGACACGTGGTCTAAAGAATCAATCAAACCTAAGAGACTGATGCACGGTGTAAATTAAGAATCAAGATAATGGATCTAATCTGATGTTTTATTGTAGGAGGAGGAGAGGTTAGATTAGAAGCTAATTAAGCTATATGGTTCTTCTTCTATACAACTTATTGTTTCGTGCAAAGGAACTGCAATAATTAGGGCTTTACTATCGTTCTAACCATGTAAGTTCAAGGTCGAACAGACAATGAAACAAAGGCTAATTTACAAAAGATTGCTCACTTGACAAGGCATAGCATGGAATACACACCCGGTTGCTGATGATCCATTTATATACTCCTTTTTCTAGTTGAACCGCATGTAAACATAAAACCCCATCTGAGAAAAATCAAATCAAAAGTAAGCTAAAGGGTCTAAAACAAAGCATATAACCTGGGGGAGAAGAAAGAATTAAGAATTAAAAGTAGAAGAAGAAGAAGAGAGTATACCTTCTCAGACTTTGGATTAGTCTGAAGGGGTCCGGCGGAGTTGATTTTTATAGGAGGATTATTGGATAAAATGGGATCTAATTTGTTTTTACTGTTGAAGCATGTGGAGTTGTGTCCTGCTGTGCCGTATCTGCTACACATGACATGTGAGAAGTTTTGACTTGCGGGTGACACAGACAATATTCTTTGGAATGGAATGGAATGGTTCGTGCGCAACAAACAGCCTCCCTTGTAAACAACCATCTTGGGCAGATATGGAGATATTTTTTAAATACAAAAGACCAAAAAAAAAAAAGTTGTATATGTGAATGCGCGATCGACCCTCAACTTGAGCGGTCAGCTTGCCTAATAATTGGAGTTCTTTCTTGCAATTCGAATATGCCTGTAGCCATTAAATCACTTGTCCGTATAGTACAATTAGATAATCCAACGGCTGTGAAAAATCATTTCGGATGACGCAATATAAGAGGAGCAAGACGAGTATTTGAGCCCTTGATATAGTACTATGAGTGGACTAGGGATTATGTGAGTTAGAGCCACAATCTCATTCAAATCTCTTTAGGTGCATTTTATAAAGCAAATGAAACAAATAAAACATGAGGGTTTTGCTAGCAATTGAGATTTGTCTGAAAGTAATCTCTCGTCATAGAAAGATACAGTAAAAGTCGATATGCCGAGGCTTCGGCTTCGGTCAAAAAAACACATATGATGTCAGTTTACATCATCTTCATTAATATATTTATAAAAATTTAAGTCCTCCGTATAAAAATAATTGAATGTGTAGAGGATTGTTTCAGGTATGCAGCAAGATTACTTTTGAATACGAGATAAATCGTTAAAAAAATTCAATTAAATATTTCTGCATATCTAAAGCAGTCTTACTATACATTTAAAGCGATCATATTACACGTTTTAATCAATTTCTAACGAAAATTTTAACTTTTTAAAAAGAAAATAATTTTTTTTACTACAAATAACGTTATCTATTGGGTTAACCACGTCTAAAATCCACGTCCGTGTACCGGGACTCTAAAAAGTATGGGATGGGTAAAGTTGAAACGAAGCAAATTGAAAGAGAGAGCGCAAGAGGTTAGCTGTAGCCGTGTGACTATAGGGCAGATGCAGGTCTCTGCCTCAAACCCCAATGTTCTATTCAAGAGGAGTAAAAACCAGAGGATTTAATCGCCCATACTTTGCGCCAATGGATATGGTGAAATACGAAGTGTCATAAATTGATGCTGGTCGTTACTCGTTAAGGAGGTATAATGAGAAAATGACAGAATTTGCAAGCACGCAGGTTAAAGATTTCGGTTGTATTTATGTTGAGGATTGCGAAAACACATTTATTAAAAAAGAAAAAAACAAAAACAAAAAAGAGAAATAACTGATAGGGGACCGCCGGCTGGCTCGTGGAATCGGCGTCATATGGTGTAGGTGGAAAATCAGTATCGAATTTTGATTTCTTACAGTGACCAGTCCAATCTTCGAGGGACTTGTCTCTAATAACCAACGTATACCAACACAGCAATGTAGAAACAAAATAAATGAATAACTAAATAGATAAATAAAATAACAGCAATGCGACAAATTTAGCGTTGTCTCAAAGCCTCATTGAGTTCAAATAATTTTTTGGGCTTCAAAAAAAATTAATAAGAAATTAAAGGCTAAGTAGGTTTAGAGAATTGAGAAATTTTATCAGGAATAAAAGCTCATTAGGGATAGAGAAGCTCCTAGGGCAAACCAGAAGCAGCCACACACCCCATTCAAATTACCAAGCTCATGCCATTGTGGCAATGAGTAGGTTGTTTTTGTTATGACCCTAAAGTTTGATATTGTGTTTTAGTGATAATAAAATATTAAATATTATTAATATATTTATTTAAGTGTAAATAGTAAAAGAAAAATTACCTAAACAAATAAGTAGGGAAGTAAACTATATAAATACAAGAAGAAAAATAAGCTAATTATTAATTAACTTTTCAAAAAATTTTGTATTTAATTTGAAATAAATTAGATAATAAATTATATATATTTAAAAAATTAGACTTATACAATTTCTAATCTAATTTTTGAGATAAGATTAAACTATAAAAATATAAAAAAAATTAAAAATCTCTAAAAATTTTGAATCAATTTATTAAAATTATCATATAATCAACTAATATCTCACAAACAATTTTTTAAATTTTAGTTTAAATTATAATTAAGTTTGTATATAACAACATAATCTTAATTACAACAATTAATAAAATTTAAATTTTTATGTGACTATCTTGAAAAAAAAGACATATTTGATATATTAAAATAAAGAAAATATCTGTTCTTATAAAGAAAAATATTCTAACTTTAAAAAAAATTATATAATTTTATTTTTAAAATCAAGTAACTTAAATATTATAATAGTAAATTTGATACTAAATCAATAAATAAAATAATAGGTGAGTTTATAATAAATTAACAAATAAAATTATTAATAAACTAAATGTCTAATTAAAAATTAAAATTATAAAAAATTAAATTTTCACTTGAGAAAAAAGTATAACAATAAATTAAAAAATTTTAAAATAATAATTTTTATCAGATAATATAAGTTTAAATAATAGTTAAAATTTTATAAATTTTTATATTCAATCTCTCTAACTATCTTATTTTTTAGGTATATATTATTTGTAACTATCGATTTATTATTTATCTCATTATATTTTATAATTAAAATTGAATAAAAATTAAGCAATTAAATTAATTAGACATAATTTATCTTTTACTTAAATTGCCTTAAGAGCCAAATTGGACATAATTTGAGGTAACTTCCCGAGAGATGACAACTAAAGCAAGCAAGTTTCATATTTTCCCAAGTACGAGGGGAAAGCGCCTATCAGATGGCTTCATGGATAAATGAAATAATTGATTTTTTTTTTTTTTAGGGAAGGATATGTAGTCTAATGGTGGCATTATTAGTGGCATGCAAGAACTTTCTTTTTTTTTTTTCTTTTTTTGAACTTTTTTATGTCTTCAACTTGGAATATAATTAATGGTACTGGGTTGATACCTTTCCACCAACCCCCACAAGCCCCCTCACACCACCAACTACCAATATCGCCGTTTAACCAACTTTTTTAAGCGGAAAAGTCTTGCTATAGACAAAAGAAGTAGACTCATTGGACAGAAATAATTTTTATAAATATTTTATATATAATATAAAACTTTTTTATATCCATTTGTAGTTATGCAGTGACTCTCTTAGTGAAAAAGTTCATCAGAGTAGAGTAGTATTGTTTGTTTATTGTCTACGTCTCACAGAATTGAACTGCACGTCTTTGTTACTTTTAGACTCAGAGGGTGATTTCGTTTTGGCATGAAAAACATTATTCACTTTTGAATCTTTTTTTTTTTTTAAAAAAAGAACCTAAAGATTGCTAGATTTAAAGGTCCTATTAAAAAAGTATCTCAAAAATAAAAAGAATTTGACCTAGATCTCATACACCCACAAAAGGTTCCACATTTACAGCCAGGCAACCAGATCGAGAGATTTACCTATTGTCTTACTAGAAAAAAATTACACATCGCTAAAAGAATAAATTTTGAAAATAAATATTTAGTTTAACTAAATATTTTAATAAAAATTTAAACTTATAATTTTTAATATAATAGCAAATAACTTTTTTATCTTTAAATCACAATATTTAGTAATACTAAACAATTATTATTAATTTATAGTTTTATATTACTAGTTTACGTAGTTAAAAAAAATTACTAGTTATCCAATATATAAGTCAAATATATTACTTTATTAATAAATTAATTTTTAAAAGACATGCAGGTAATTAAGAAGTTTAACATCTTTTTATTTTTAAAATTATATGTTCTAGTTCAAGAAAAAAAAAATCAAATTTATAACAATAAAATAATTATTATTTATTATATAATTCATATTTCAACAATTTTATAATTTAAAAAAAAAAAAAGAGGAAAAAGAAAAGTCAGCCGCTGCAGTTATGTTCTTTTTCCCCCTCTGTTTTCAATGGGCTGTGACTTGTGCACTAAATTAGACGGCAATGGTTTCCACCGTAATACAGCCGCTACAAGCACTACCTAATTCCTTTTCCATCCACGTTTTGACAACACACACACACACCAAACCATTGCCTTGGGCATAGATACCATTGTTTCAGGTAGATACGACGAAGTATTTTGTGCGTATGTAGCCAAAATGAGCACATAACATAGACACGGCTCAGAACACTTGAATAAAACATTACTAAGCAGCGTTGAATGGCAAATCACAGTCTAAATTAATATTGCAGTTTTTCTCAACACCTATTGGGGCATGTCATTGTGTATTCTGTTTTGGCGTCCACTACCAACTCTAGTGGACGAAAGAGGTTGGCCCTGTCATTTTACATCTATTGGGCAACCACGACTTTATTCTGTGGAGATGCGATTAAGTGCTTGATGGGAGAAGGGGCGACGGAGTATAAATAATTTAGTAAATTTCCCCTACAAGCGTATAAGAAGATTGAATAAGAATGACAATTCAAATATATTAGAAGATGAATAATAATGACAATTTATATAAATAGTCTAAAATAATGTACTAATTTTATATAAAAAAAATTTAAATAAAAAAATTATAAGATATTATAATACATCGATTAATTTTATTATAATTAAGTGAATATAATAAAATTATATAATTTAAATTAAATAAAAAATTAATAAATTGAATAAAATTAGTTAATTATATTTTATAAACTATAAGTTAACAAGTAGATTTCAAAATAATAACTTAACTGTTTAAAATAAATTCTTAAATATCTTTTTTTTAATTATTTAAATTTTAAATTAATCAAACTATAAATTAATATTTTTCTATATGATTTGCCGATCATATTACAAATAAAGTGGTAAAAAATTATTAAAATTAAGAAACCTCATCTCTGATAAAAAAAACTTATCATTATAATTTTAAAAAATTCAATTTAATTGTCTAAACAATATATATATATATATATATATATATATATTATTAATCAAAAATTAATTTAATTATATTATAAATAATTTTTTAATTAAAATTATATATATATATATTATTTAAAATTTAAACTTATAAAAATTAAAAAAATAAAATTTATTATACTCAAAAAATAATTTTTACTATTTAAAATTAAAAATTAACGAATTTAATCGACTTCAATCTCTTTTTTAAATATAAAATAAAAAATACTATTTTTTCGTTTCGCTTTTATCGGCATCCTTTTCTCTTTATTTTCGCCGCCTCTCTTTTTATTTTCTCGCGACCGGCTAATAAGATTTTTCAGTTAAAAAAGATATTTATATTTATTTTAATTATTTTATTTTGTGACCCGTAAAAAATTTGGGTTACGGAGGAGAGACCAATGAGCTCAATAGCAGTACCGTCATCTTTTTCACCCTCCATCCTTTTCACCGTCCACATATACTGATGACTGGGTCAGATTTTACGGTTTTGGTGGGTTGAATTTTCAATGGTGTTCTTTCTTTCTTTCTTTCTTTTCCAATATTCAAAAACAAAATCAACAATTGACACTGACGGCAGTTTACCCACAGTGAAGAAAAGACCAGAGATAAAGCGAAGCCATAAGTTTTCTTTATTTTACGACAATGAGATGTGACCTCAAAAAAGTTTCTGGAACAACAAAAGTGTACTATCTAACATGAGATTTTGATCGGTGATATATATATATTTAATTTGTATTAATAATCATTTTAATAAAATATAAATTTATATATTTAAATACATAATAATAAAATTTTAAATTTTATAAATAAATAAAAAATTATTTTAATTTAATAATATTTAAATGAAAAATAATTTATAATTTTAATTTATAAATATAGTATTTATTCTGTCTATTTTCTTACGTAAAAATAAAAAATAAAACAAAAAATGTATAAATATCTGCCTCTCAATTCCACGATAGTCCCCCGAAAAACCTAAATGCTTAGAGTACTGTGGGTGATGATGGTACACGTTTTTTGATTTATCAGCTGGTGTGTACATCTCAGGGCATCAATAATTTTGGTTTTTTTTCTCTTTTTTTCCCCTTTTCGAGTAATTACTACTAATACCATGTAGAAGACCTTCTAAGTAAAATAAAAGAAGACTTTAGGGAAGAGAACTCTATTATATGAATACAAGAATTTAACACCCTATTGATACATTCATGATCTATTTGTGTACGTGCATATTTATATTTATAATCATAATTGCTTGTTGAGTATTTTAGTAAGTATTTTGACTTTATTAATAGAATAATTGATGCCCTTGATTAGGACTACCGTTGAATGCATAATCACTATCATCTGAACAGTATATTTGGCGAAATTGAGGGAAAGCCTCCCCGTGATCTTAGCTAAAAGATAGTGGAGGGGTAGATAATTAAAAAGTTGATGAAAATTTAATTGCATTGGAAAGTATCACAGAAGACAAAATTGAAAAAATAATAGTAATAATGCAAAAACTATCATAAAAGTCTTGCGATCTCTGAAATACATGGTTGAGGAGACCGTCTGCTTCCCTGGCATAAAATTTATAGATGAATTACTCTAAACAAACGAGATGTATACATTCTCACATCTGGGAAAATCTTAAGAAAATAATTCGAACTGATCGGAGTCCACTTTCGTTATGGCCCGATTCACCGAGAAAAAATTCTGATGGGCCAAGCCCAGTAGGAGCAACAGAACGGTTATTCGGTTCTTCCATTGGTATTTTGTGCTTCTAATAAGTTGGTAAAGTAGGCTGGTCTGCAAAACGGGGAGGCCCATTAGTGGCCCATTAGAAGGAGACCGAATCCGAGTATGAACAAGGTCGACCATTAGAGTGGGCTGTTAGCAAGCCTTTGCAGTTTCATTTCTTTCCAATTCTTTTTGTATTTTTCCCTCACTTCAATACCTCTTACTTTTTTTCTTTTTTTCTTTTTTTTTTATTATTAAGAAACTCTTGCCATTTCCATAAAACCTATGCCCCTCTTTTCAAAATTGGGTATCAAGATCTCGAAAATAAAAATGTAAATTCTTAATTACTGAAGTGTTTACTAAAAAAATCAATATCTTTAATTTCACATATTTTAATATTCATATTTTTTTAGTTGCCAACTCTTCGGGGGACGATGATAGGTCCAATAATGAACGAGATACTGCCTATTGTTATACATCCACGCACAAATATACACAATCAGAACTCTAAAGAGTTATGAAAATTGAAAAGCGCTAGTCTTTCATGTAATCCGAGGTTTTTTTTTTTTTCTTCTTCTTCTTTTTTGTGTTTTAACAAGAAGGAATTCTTTTCAAGAAAATACCGGGTAATTGGCACATCCACACCACCGCCCTGAAAGTGAGCAACTCACGCAATCCTAAGCTTGCTGCCCTTGCCACTATGCAAACCTGAAGACTCGGTTGATCTTCGAGGGGCATTTTCTTGTTTTGAACATAAAACACTATAACCACTGCCTTCACAAAAAAAAAAAAAAAAAAAAGAAAAAAACAAAAACGCTCTTCCATGATTGGGAAGATATGTACAAATCGTCAGGGGCATAAAATATAATCACTAACATAAGACAGTTGGCTATGTTGATAAGGGCGGAGCCTGTTATGGCAATGAGATGGACCGGAAGGCGGAACCGGACCCCGTGGAAGCCGGTTTGCGAACGTGTAATCAAAGCTCGCACCTTTCGTCGGTCTGCTGCATCTTCCAACTGAGGCCATTGCCAAAATGAGAAGCAAGAAAATAAGAGAAGCAAATCTCGAAGCAAACCAAAATCTCATGGCCGCTTCCTCTTTTGCAGCTTGTTGCTATAGTTCCTTCGTGTTTTTTTCGAGGGTGTTGTTGGTTCGTAGCTAGCTAGCTTTGTGGTGGCAGTGAAACTTATTTTTGGGCCGTAAACAAAGAATATATGTATGTATGCAAGTCACATGGGAGAGGTTGCGGTTGATCCAGGGTGCTGGTTTTATTGGACTAATTAAGGCGATGGTCAATATTAGTTGTGCGTATAACATATATATTCGGACGCAGGGACTTGACTATAATTGGCCTATTTGAATATTTCACCCGTCAGTTTTTGGATGCCATAATTTGAAACTACCCCCACTAGCAGTCATTTTAGAAAGACATGAAAACTGTTGATTTTTTGTAACATTCTGCCTCCCGTCTGTTTTAGCAGCTTCCACGTACGCGGTCTTCCGCAAATGCTTCCCACCCGCAAGCCAAAAGATTGGCAGAATGAATTGAATACGGGGGTATGCATGATGTGCTTTACTTGAATGATGGGCTCTCTCTTTGAACATGCAATAAAACGTGCACATTGCACTTTCTATTCCGTGCACGGTCCATACTCTTATTGACATCTTATTCAGAGCTTCTTCTTGTTCTTCTTCTTCTTTTTCTTTTCTTCTTCTTTTTTTTTTTTTTATATTTCTTACAAAAAAAGAAAGAAAAGTACCCTGAAGAGTTGGATGAATTGGACACCTACAAATTTGTAAAGAATATGGGATATCGAACTGCAACTTAATATTAGCATCTTGGTATTTAAATCAGACATAGTCAAAAAAAAAAAGAAACAAAAACAACAAAAAGCAAGAAGAAGAAGACGAAGAAAAGGAAAATAAAAAAAATAAATGATTATCGTTTTGACTCATATGGACGTTCGATTTGATAGATTATCGTTTTGATTTTCCGATCAGCGATTATGTCGATGAATCAATTTTTCTTTCCAAAAGGTAATTAATATTTGTATATTATATAAAAAAAATATTATTAAAATAAAATCAAGCAATATATGCAAGTATTTCTAATAAAATAACATAATTATAAATATTTTTTTTTTTTTAAATCAGAAATACATTTTTCAAGCAAAAGTCCACTCCCAGTTTATAGGTCGGATCAAATGGCCAAATTTTTTGAATCAAGTGAATTGAGTAATTTTTTTTCCATTTTAGCTTTATTTTTTTATTTTTTTATAAATCCGATCGAGTTGTCAATTTTCTAACTCGACCGTCGCTTAGATTCAGTTTTTAAAACTATGGACGTGAGTACCGGAATGCTGATAGGCTGCAAGTTAGTAATGTGGCGGCTTGTTGTGATGTATTCGAGATGTTACCTGGGCTGGTAACATTGGCTCTGGCTGTAGCCAGGGAGTATCGCCTGTGATACTTGGGTGTTAGCGTGGCTCGTGTATATTGGATCTTTGAATTCAGACGTGTGAGTTCTACCTTCCTGGGCCTAGCCTTAGTCCTAATCATATCCTTATCATATCATATTAATGGACTAGAATAATAATTGGACCCCAAGAGACAGACTCTACCAATCTAAGCTAATCGGTGATGAAATGTCAAACATTGGACTAATGGTATATATGTTTGATTTACTTGTTCCAAAATTTAGAATAAAAAAAAAATCAGCAAATTATAGTAACTGAGCAGGTAAAGGAACACAGGTTAGTTAATTGGTTAGATATGAAAAATTTACTCACTGTGTTTAGCGAGCTTAGCTATTAATTGGTCTGCATTTTCCCCCCTATAACCGGCTCGGAGAAACTCAGTTTCCACCCCCATTATAAGCAGCTGACGATTCAGGTCACTCCCATGTGCGTTTGGTTGCCGCTTGAGTACAAACAAAAGTGGACAGCTTTTACTTACTCCTTTTGCTTTTTCGAGATGAGATGTTCTTGAACAAGCAATAACAAGAGGTCGCGCTTGTGGGATTTTGTAGAAATTCACAAATTGATTGGTATATTTTCTGTTAGTACCCTTACAACTATCATTCGACCTTTCTCTTGTCATAGTCTAAAATGTGAAGCAGGACAAGCAAACGTGACTTTTGAAGAATTGGGAGATACATACTCCAAATCAAGCACAACAAAGTTAACTTAGGAGTGGGCTTAGCCGAGTAGTGATGGGCTCTTAGGCATTGAAAGAGAGTAAGCCCGTTAAAGAGATTTACATTTTGAAAATAAGATTATTAAAATTTTAAATTTGAATATGTAAACCGTATAATCACATTTTAAAAAAAATAAATAAATAACAGAGAAATAAGTAATATATAAATAAAAAAAAGTTAATATTTTGAGTTAAAGTATATCAAATTCATGAGCGTATTACTTAAATTCTATTTAAATTTGTTACCAATTTTATCCTCTCATATTTTCCTAGCAATTCACTTAGTTTACTTCATTTTTATATTTCAAATGTTTGAACAATCTTTAGAGGAGAAAAATTCCCCTGCAATTTATTTGATCAACATGGTTCCATTCTATGAAGCCCCGTTCGCTGCATTCGATATGAGCTTATCCCTTACGAGATTGAATGTTCACTTCTGCATTCTGTGGCTTCTGCATTGTACAGTGTTTAAATTCCGACAAGCTAAGCATGAAATTTCCCACTAAAAAAAAAGAAAAAAAATGATTGCTTTTTGAAAGCGAGGCGACTTTTGAAGTGTCTGGTTTTCTGCAGCCAATTAAGTTCATTCTCGAAATAAACTTTACCAGGGCCTTTCATGTGTAAGTCATGTCAAAGAGTTTCAGGGAGTACAAATGGTATAACTGGATATTTTCAAAGTTTTGAGTTTAGACTTGAGGAAGATAAGTTGCAACTTTTTCCTGTTCTGTTCCTCACCATTATCAGGTCAGACTCACTTGAGTCTTCTTCCAACCAAGTTGCATGTAATTGCCAATGACAAGCCCTTCTTTGCTGTATGCATCGTTATTGTTGGATTACAAACAGATTTCTTATATGATCGTTGTCCAGGTCCAAGTTTCAAGGATTGCTCTTCCCTTCATTTGCAGTTTAGTAACGAGACTACAAGTAATTAAGATGTAAATAATTTTTTAGTGAGTTGTTCTTTGCTAAGATTTGTTGGGTTTATTGGTTCCTTCCTACATGGATAAATAACTCATATTTTGAGTTATAATCCAAAATAATTAAAATGAATATATATATATCTTTGGCTGAAAAAAAATAAAAAATAAAAGTGAAAGATTGGAGAGAGCCGTCGGCAGAGAAATAGAGAAAAAAAAAAATCAAGGCTGCCTAAAAAAAATTTGACAAATTTTTTGATCTTATGTTTAGAAGGGATATTGGTATTCAATTAATGTGAAACTTGGATGGTTAATAGAGAGTATTTGGTTCTTATTTCTGAACGATGGAGATTGGGTTTCGAGTACTGTAAGTCCTACTCCTCTTCAGTTTTTGTAGGTCTATACTCTAGGCGATTTTCTGTGTACACTTTTGATCAACCGTATAATTGAAAGATTATTTATAGTCCGATTGAACTAATTTTTGTCAATTGTTGAAGGATACATAGATTTTTTTGTGACGATTGGATTGGGTTTCTGTGAACTGTAAGGGCAAGTTTTCCATTCGAATCGAAGCCTCTCAATTCTAATAACTCTCTGTTCTCTCATCTGTAGTAAAATTGGTAAGTTGTGTGGATGATTATTGATCCGTGGTCTAATTGAGCTGAAACTTAGACAGTTGGTAGGGGACATCTGGAGGTTCATCTTAAACGGTTGGATTATTGCCTTAAGGTCTACTTATTGAGTTGTAGTTGATAGCACGTAGTTGGCTTGTCTTGCTTGACTCATTAGCCTCTTGTTTAATCCAAATTGAATTTTATTCAATTTGTTTGATGTAATTGAAATTGTGTACTCCTATTGTACTCACTTGATTATAGTGAAGCTAACCTCTGGTTCAGAATGTCTGTGATTTTTCCTATTTTGATTTAAAGGGGTTTTCCACATAAAATTGGTGTGTTCTTTTGTGTAGTTTATTTGCACTGTTATTTTTGTTATTCAATCATCTCCTCACAAGTTCAAGCAAGTGGGAGAAGTTTTTTTTAAACTATTTATACTCTGTTGTACCTTCTTCTCCCATCAGAGTGGTATCAGAACTTGGTTGGTGTATTTCGCTTATTTGAATGATGGAGTTGAATATGAATAAATTGGTCTGTTTGAATGGCACGAATTATCATATATGGAAGAGTAAAATGAAGGATCTCCTATTTGTGAAAAAATTGCATTTGCCAGTATTTGCTACTATGAAACCTAAGTCTAAAACTGATGAAGAATGAGAATTTGACCATGAATAGGTTTGTGGTTTTATATGCCAATTTGTTGATGATAATATTTACAATCACATTTGCAATGAGATACATGCACGGACTTTGTGGAGCAAATTTGAGACTCTGTATGCTTCAAAGTCTGGTAATAACAAGTTGTTCTTATTAAAGAAAATGATGCAGTTGAGATATAATGAAGGGAGTTCTATTGCTGATCACTTAAATGAGTTTCAGGGTCTCATTGATCAACTGTCAGACATGGGCATTAAGTTTGATGACGAAGTTCTCGGGCTATGGTTACTTGTTACCTTACCTAACTCTTGGGAGACTTTTTGAATGTTTCTCGCTAATTCTGCCTCCGATGGTGTTTTATTAGTGGAACTTATAAAAGGTGGTGTGTTAAATGAAGAGATGAGAAGGAAATCTCAGGGTTCATCATCATCTAAATCAGAGGTTTTAATTATTGAAAATAGGGGAAGAAGTCAAGGAAAAGGAAATGGTAAAAATGGTAAAAATAAGAGCCAAAGTAAGTCACGATCTAAGTACAAGAATGTCCAGTGTTATTATTACGGGAAGATAGGTCACATTCAGAAAAGTTGTTACAAGTGGAAGAGAGAAAATAAAGATGACAGTGATAAGCACGAGAAAAAGAATCTGAGTAATGATCGTATTACTTTTGTATTCGCTTTTGGTAATAGTGACCTCTTTATTATTTGTGATGAGGATGTGATTAATTTGGTAATCTCCATTGACTCTAGAAAGTCTACTTTAGGTTAAGTGATTACTCTTGTAGGGAAAGCAGTAAGTTGACAATCTCGATTGTAAAAGTGTGTTGCATTGTCCACTATAGAGACAAAGTTTATTGCAATAACTGAAGTGTCTAAAGAGTTACTTTGGATGAAAAGGTTTATGAAAGAATTTAGTTTTCAACAATCAAATTATGTATTGTATTATAATAGTCAGAGTGTCATCTATCTGGGTAAGAATTCAACTTTTCATATTAAGTCAAAACATATTGGTGTACGGTATTATTGGATACGGGATGTTCTTGATTTTAAACACTTGGTGCTTGAAAAGATTCATACAAATAATAATATTGCTGATATGATGACAAAAGCATTATCGAGATGCAAATTTAAGTTGTGTTATACATTGGTTGGAATGGCCAATATTTCTACATAGTCGAGAGGGGGAGAATTATTAGGTTTATTGGTCCCTTCCTATATGGATAAATAACCTAAATGTTTTGGGCTATAACCCAAAATAATTAAAGTGGGTATATATATACCCCTTTGGCTGAACAAAAAAAAAAAAAAACTTAAAATAGAAAGAGTGGCGAGAGCCGTCTGGAGAGAAATGGAGAAAAAAAAAAACCAAGAAAATTGCCCAAAGAAAAAATTAACAGATTCTTTGATCTTACGTTTGGAAGGAATATCGGTGTCCAATTAACGTGAAACTTGGATGATTAATAGAGAGTGTTTAATTCTTATTTCTGAATGGTGGAGATTGAATTTCGAGTATTGTAATTCATATTCCTCTTCAGTTTTCGTAGGTCTATACTCTAAGCGATTTTTTGTATGCAGTTTTAATTAATCGTATTATTGAAAGATTGTTTGTAGTTGGATCAAACTGATTTTTAGTCGGTTGTTGAAGGATACATAAATCTTTTTTGTGATGGTTGGATTGGGTTTCTGTGAACTGCAAGGGTAGGTTTTCCATTCGAACCGAAGCCTCTTAATTCTAGTAACTCTCTGCTCTCTCATTTCGGGTGGAATTAATAAGCCGTGTGGATGATTATTGATCTGTGGTCCAATTGAGCTGAAACTTAGACAGCTAGTAGGGAACATCTAGAGGTTCATCTTAAACAATTAGATTATTGCCTTGAGGTCTATTTATTGAGTTGTAGTTGACAACACGTAGTTAGCTTGTCTTGCTTAACTCATTAGCCTCTTATCTAATTCAAATTGAATTTTGTTCAATTTATTTGATATAATTAAATTTGTGTACTTCTATTATATTTATTTGATTATAGTAAAACTGATCTCTAGTTCAAATTGTTCGTAATTTTTTCTTTTTTAATTTAAAAGAGTTCTTTTTTACATAAAATTGGTGTGTTTTCTTGCGTAATTTATTTATATTATCATTTTTGTTATTTAATCATCTCCTTACAAGTTCAAGTAAATAGGAGAATTTTTTTTTAACTATTTATACTCCGCTGCGCCTCCTTCTCTCATCAAGATTTTCTTCTTCCTAAACATTACAAGCATTCTGATTTACATTTTGAAAGGAGAAGAAATTTAGGTCCTAAAGTTTCTTCTCTAAAGCATTACTGATAACGCGTGAAGGAGTCTTCCAGCAAACTGGATTCAGGTTTGCCGCATGCATTACAGATACTGGCCACTTTTCTAGACTCTTGAGCTCTCCCGGAAGGCATGCATTTAGACACAGACTATGATCACTTTAATGCTGCAATTTTCAATTGGTTTTTGGGAAAGAAGTAATTTTAATTACACCATCTTGGCTGCATGATTACAAAAGCATTCTCTCTTCTTTTCCAGCTCTCATTGCAGGTAATGAGATCGAAACAGCAGAAATCAATCCAAACAACAGGTAATAGAAATTGGGAGAGGTTTCATGTCGTATTGATGCTTCGAGTAGTAGACATTGGCGAGAGATTGTCCAGCATGCAAAGTGAGCTCGAGTCTAGCATGTTATGGTGGCAGAAGCCAAGATGGGACGAGGCACACTTGAATCATAATGCTTGAGCTCACTGCACTGTTTACAAATATGAAGTTGCAATTTTGCTAATAGGTATACATTTAGCATATGCTTGATTCAAGCACTTGTGTGAATGATGTGCTTTTGGATTTGATTGGAAGATAGTCTGATGCACCAAAAGACCAAAAATAGCTCAAGATAACGCATTTTAACCTCAAAAACACCGAACAAAAAGAAACAAAATAAAGGAATCGAAGAAATATATTTCCAACCAACGCATTCTCTTCATTTGGTAGGTAATCTTGGTATATAACTAAAACGTATGAGATCCAACCAACAAACAAATAGATAAACAACCAATTAAAGCATGCAGTCCAAGGTTCAATGAGATCCAATATTTAGGAAAACACTCCACCTTTAGCTCCTATTTTATAAAAGATGAAGCAAAGAAGCAGAATTGGTTGATTGAACAATGGGAAGCCATACACGACTGCCGAACAAAGTCGTCCCAATGGTACATCAAAAATAGAAAAGAAAGCGAGCATGATAAATTTGAAAGGCAAAAAGGGATACTAAAAAAAACGTAATAGAAGTACTTGAAGCGACTCTTAGAGATGACCCATCGAAAACTGGGAATTGTGTATGATTTTTGGTGCCGACCATACTCTCCGCCAGGTTTTATGACATTTACGTGCGCTATCTTGATGCGGATCAAATAGAAGTAATATTCTTATAATTATTGATTACACATTTGTATTGAACTAATAATTTAAGTTTTGATTATGTATTGAACTATAAAAAATATATACCTAATAATTATGACAGTGTAATTAATGGTTATGGTACAATTATAATAGTGTAATCTTGCAATATTTTTTATAAAATTTGAGTTAGTTTAATATTTCTCTAGCTTACCAAATGACCAAAAACAAAACCTTACAATGTATGGTCGAGATACGCCCAAATGACTCTGATCTATGAATGCAATTATTTTAAAGCTTGGAAGCGATTGTACCGACACACATAGAAGTGACAGACACTGTCAAAATTAATAAAATAATATATTCAATTTACCTATTTCTTTTCACCAACTCTTTTTTTATTATATTGTAATAATATCTGTATCATTTTCTTAGCTGTGTCCCCACTTTTCTATACCTCTTTGTCTCAACAACTGTTTTCCTTTATGTTTAGGTCACCATTCAGATTTTAGTCAACATAATTTTTGTAGGTTCAAAGCTTAACTACCGAAATCAACATTTATCATCAAAAAAAAAAATTACAAAATAGGAATTTGGAAACTGACATAAAGAAAGTAGTTGGGCGAATCCATCAGATGAGCATGATGTAAATGCCTCGGGAGACATCCTAAACCCTAGCTGGCCTACATTTTCTTTGCTCTATTGTTTGCGAACGACTTCCTTGTCATTTCCCCACAATTTTCCTGCTGTTTACACTTGGTGTCTTACGATTATTCTAGCTGAAGGACAATTTTCCCTTCCGTCCTCCTCCTTTCTTTTAATTCTCTCTCTCTCTCTCCTTTTTTCCGCCCCATCTTCATACCCGTCGAGACCTAATAAGAGAACAATTGTGGAAAAGAATAAACTCCAAGCTAAAATAACAATTGGTTAATATATCAAAAGAAAAGTAACAATTGACAATAACTAAAAGTAAAAGGATACCAATATACTATAAATTTGAATAATTAACAATGCTTACAGAATGTTGTAAAACAATTAGTATTATTTAAAGTATTTCCTAACAGTAATGTAATTAATCAATCGTTCTAGAGGTCATGCAGCTAATATTCTTACTAATTTTAGATTTATATAAGTTTTGGCAACAAAATTTACTGGTTGCCGAAAGGCCTCTTTTGGGTAATGGTAGTTACATAAGATAATTCAGGAAGCAAAGAACCCAACGCAATTAAAGTAGAAGCTCCAGGTTAAAGACAAAGATGTGCTCTAGAAGATCATGTTGTCCTTAACTATGACTTATCCTCATTCAGAATTCGTGTCCTTCTGAAATTCAATTATAAGTTATACAGTACTCCACTAGAAGAACAACCACCAACCACTTATACGGAAGGAATATATATATATATACATACATATATATATATATATATACACATTTCCTTGTCAATGACTCATCCTTGCAATCGCAGGCAACGTTGAAAGAAACCACCGCTTCCAAGTTGATGAGCTGACGGTGATCAATTTTAAGTTTGGAATTAGTCCATGTTCACATTCATTTATTTCCAAGATGTTGATCACGAGCTTAGTAAACATGCATGTGTTTACCATGAAATCCTATAAAGAACTTAAATGTGGAGCCCCCCAAACCCAAAGAAAAAAAAAAAACTTAATATAGAACTTAAAAAGTAAATATATTTCTTTTCGTATTCTGGTCACATTGTATAAGATACCAATTTTCATGCACTGTAATATGTTTGTCTTTTGAGTTCAACTGAAGTAAAATCGTCATCAAAATTAAGAGGCTTGCAAAGAATAATTTTGTATGATAATGAACTTAGAAACCTAACCTTCTTCAATCATGTGGAGAGAATATTTATTTTGTAAACTAACTCAATCCTTAGATTACATTTTTCGAAAAAAAAAAAAAGAATATTCATTTTATAGCATATCGAGTGTTTTTACATAAATACAACTAATAAACGCCTAATACTGGACATGAATGCAATTTATTTTCCTAAACATTTAAAGACCCACGTTATGTAACCAATAATCATGTGATTTAATAATAAAATCATCAGAATTCTTAATCTCAAGTATATTGTTCAAATCTTAATTACTGCAAATAAAAATGAAAAAAAAAAACCCTTAATTCATGAAACTATATTTATATAATCGCCTCCGTAACGTTGTCCGTGATACTATTTCCAATAGACTTCTTCAGTGTCAACCTAAGAAATTTCTCCGTCAAGGAAGAAGAAAAAAAAAAAAAAAAAACCGACAAAGTTGGAGGACGATTTTCAAGCCTGATGAAATTGGATATTTCCTAGCATCGTCACAAAGTCAAAATTCACATGTATAATTGAGTGCGTAAGGGGAAACTGTACCAGAAGTTATACTCTCTCCGTGTTTACAATTTGAGATCATACTTATATAGAATTGAAGATCAAACCAAGAAATTAATAGTCTAATCACAGTCCTTCGCACCAAATCGCGGGTGTTGCGAAACTTAGGCTAACTATAGATTTTCACGATCTTTGGTTGAAAAAGAGGATACAATAGTTGAATTGTTCCTAATTAACGAAAATACACAAGTCAAAGTTAAACAAAGATACCTGCACATGTTCAAATTTGACTAAAAGCGAAAAGTCTTTGTATTTTTCTTTTTTTTCTTTCTTTCTCAAACATTCTGTCAAATTTCAAGGCTGCCTCCATTATTTGACCGACACAGTGGCCCACGCCTACAACCACCCCCGGCTCCAATACATCTTTTTGCCATTTCCTTCCTGTATTTTGGGATCGACCACACCAATATAATTGTCATCCCAAAATTGTTTTTCTCTCGCATAAAATTACACCACCAACTTAAGGGTTCATCAATATTTTGTTGATTCTCTTGAAACTAAGGAGGTTAGTAAGTAATACACTAGCTAGGCTATGGGGAACAGTTTAGGAAGGAAAAAGACGACAAAGGTGATGAAGATAAATGGAGAAACGTTCAAGTTAAAGACTCCGGTGACTGCCGGCGAGGTGCTTAAGGACTGTCCAGGCCATGTTGTGCTAGAATCAGAAGCTGTGAAGCATTATGGCATTAGGGCAAAGCCTTTGGAGCCCCACCAAAACTTGCTCTCAAAAAGGCTCTACTTCTTAGTAGAGCTGCCGGCGCCAGTTGAGGTAGCTCCAAGAAAGGTTCGGTCAGGAATCAACATGAGTGCTAAAGACAGGCTGGAAAGCCTAATGCTGTCTCGGAGATCGGTGTCGGATCTCGCAATCTTGAAGCCAACAAGAATTAATGAGCACGAGGCCGAGGAGGAGTTGAAGAACACTGGGCTGGAGAGTGGTGGGGCAAAGAGGGTCAAATTGAGATTACCAAAGGCTGAAGTGGATAAGTTGGTGCAACAGAGTAAAGATGAGGCGGAGGCAGCTGCCAAGATTGTGGATCTTTGCATGGAAAATGCAGGAAATTCTAATGACAATGGCGATGGTAATGGTTCGCGTGGAATTGCTCAAAATGGACAAGAGGGTCGTGTGCTCTCACAGCAACATGCCCACTGGAAAAATGGCCCTGGTAGTGTTCAACAAGGCCTCAAAGCACGCGAGGTAAGTCTCCTTTGGGGTTTTATTTACTTTTTCGTAGTTACCAGTTTTATGTTTCACATAATCGGTATAACATCTTAGATTCTTCATTTTTTACATTAATCCTGTTTTTTTGGCATGCTTACTGGGGTAATACCCTCTCATAACTTTTCCCAAAATACAGCTTTTTGGACGCGGTCATATATACATTAATATATATATCATGACGACAATTATTTGTTATTTAATTGTTTCAAACACTTAAATATTAACAAGGATATGCATGATTCATGTTATATTAGTACTTTCGTGACTGAGTCAATTATATTATATTCAAGACTTTTTCTTTTCCTTTTTCTATTTTTTTTTTTTAATTTGACTAGATTAGAGAATGTTTAAGGAAGCTTACATCTTGGTTTTTGGCCTTAGTTATTAAATTTTTATTGATAACTTTCTAGTTAACGATGAAATTGTGGATTATGGAGAGTTAGACATTGATTGGAATAGACTAAGGGGAAGCTAAGCAGGTGGCCCAAAGCTCAAGCCTTTCAGAGATCCAATGTTGATTAGAATATGGTTTTCTGGATTCATTCTTTTAATTTTTTTTGTTTCTTGATGGAAGACTTAGTTGATTGTCAAATTTCTACTACCTAAATAAATTGTTGCCAGGTTTAATGATAACTTGCCATTATAAAATTATATTCTTATTTTTATACAAAAATCCAACTGATTACATTCCTTAAATTCCATTGCATACTATTAAACACAAGTTAATTATGCTATTGGACCTGGAAGAAAACTTCTAAAGCTGTAAAGATAGCATGTGGGACGTACTTTTAGATCTAAACTATTTGATCATTTGAAGGCGGCAACTAGCTCAATTTATATTTCACCAAGTGCTGTTTTTGTGCATAGTTCCAAATTCAATGGAGCTGATTCATGCTCGTGGTTGCTCTCTTATCTGAACTTTAGTGTTTTTCGTTTTTATAACTTTGAGCAAAACAAAATAGTTAAGCCGATGACTTAGGAGACCATATGCATGTTCATCGGAGTCCCACTCTTTGTCTTAAGCCAACATTGGTCCTTGGCATAAAGTACTTTGTCGAACCTTTTGAAAAATACTCAATCAATAGTGGGCTGAAATTTCTCTTGCTTGAGACTCAGTCCTTGTCGGACGGCCAATTTTGATTGGGAAATCAAAGAAATTAATTACCCCATATTAGATTTAGTTAAGGCGAATCAAACAGGTTGAAATTAATCTAGCACGAGTAAAAAGGGTAGCTCCCAACTAATAATATTATGGACAGAGATAAATTGGAGTATCCTCCTTTTGACGAAAAGCCATGTCAAAGACACTTTAGCGTTCTTCTCCAAGCCATCTAATTTTGACTTTATCCAACTGCAGAACTTCCTAATCTTTGTTTTGTCCTTTTTTCCAAAATTCTGAGGCCAAGGACCACTGATGGCTCCTTTTCCCACTATTTAGAAGTTATGGGCAAAGAAATAATTAAGTTCGAAAAATTATAATAAGTTGTTTCATGGTTTAATATTAGTATTGCACGGCTGGATAATGTTGTTTACATATTCTTATTTATTTTTGCAGAAGAGAGTGAGTTTCCAACCGGTCAGTGAAGGAGAGATGCAAATAGCTGTGGCTACTTTCTGACAAGAAGTAGCACAAAGACGTAAAACCGGCAGTCTCTAATTTAATAAATGGAAGTGATGAGGCATATGCATTGGAAGTGTTTGATGTCGAGATATCTCCACCTTTTCCTCCATAACGTTGAAATGATACCTAGAAAAATCATGGGATAATGTCGAGGAGACTAAAACTTTCACTGCATTGTCTTTAACATGCACAGATACACAAATCTAGACATGTAAAATGGATCGAGCGATGGGCCGTCCAGCCCAGGCCGGGACATCGCGAGCCATGCCACAGCACAGCCTGTTATCCGTGCCTGGGCTTGGCTGGGAACCTCCGGCACGAGCCCATCATGAACTTCTGATAATTGCGGCATCTGTGGCCTTCCATCTAGACTTAACAATAATCAATGGATATTTGCATCAATTAAGAATCATCGACAGTCAGTAAAACTCAGGATGGTTGATAAATCAACTCCATTGACATCGGAAAGACTGAAACAACTCGTGCATATAAGTATCTTCTATTCTCGTTACAATGGCAAGTTCAAACAGAAAATCTGTGCGGTTGAGTTAGAATTTACACTAGAAAATAGATTAGTTGCATTTTTACAGTCCAAATGAAGGAGATAAATACAAAGAGTAATGAAAATGACTTTGCCTCTCATGCTTCTATCCACAGCTTTTCACACCAATATTGAATATTAAGACTCAAATCATCGTAAGAAATAATGGGAACATAAAAAATAATGTGTGTATAAAATAAAGGGAAGGAATAAAAATAGGCCCTTCGGAACCAGTACCATTGTTAGAGCTGCTGTAGCCTCCTAAGAAGTTCTAACAATGAAGTAGCCTTTTGCATTGCCCTTTCCGTGCCACTTTTAGCGAGCTCTGTCAAAGGTATGATGGCTCCAAGCCTACTTATACAGGCAAGATTCTCAGGATCTCTCCTGCACAATGAAAGCAAAATGGCTGCTGCATTTTCCTTGCAGCGGGGTTGACTTGTTCTTAATAAATCTATCAAAACGGGAATCGTGCTAGCCTTTTCGATAGCAACCTTAGCTTCTTGGTTGCTAGCTAAAACTGATAGAATAGTCAGAGCCTGGTTGACCATGCCATTTGTCAAATCAGTCAGCATCTTTAACAAGGCCTTGACAATCCCTGCCCTGACTGCCCTGCCCTTATTCCCCTGGTAAATGCACAGATTGAACAACGCTGTTGCAGCGTCTTTCTTCCCTCTAGGACTTCCATTTTCAAGCAACTCCACCAAAGCCGGTATTGCTCCTGATGCACCGATTATTATTTTGTTTTCGTCTGCGAGGGACAAACTGAAGAGGGTTGCTGCTGCATTTTCTTTTGCTTCCACACTCCCAGCTCTAAGAATTTGGACAATAGAAGGAATTGCATGAGCAAGCATTATTAGTTCTTTATTATTTTCATATATGGAGAGGTTAAGAATTGAGGTAACTGCATTTTCTTGAATTGACACATCTTCAGCCGTCAACAGGTTGACCAAAGCAGGAATAGCTCCTGCTTCCGCTATTAGTATCCTGTTGTCTGTGCATCTTTTGGACAGTGATCGGATTTCAGATACAGCAGCTCTACGCTCCTCAATGGACCAACTCGAGAGCTTTCGGACAAGTGTCCTGATGACTGCCATATCCTGGCTGACATCACGAAAAGATCCATCACTCTTTTTTAACCTCCCATTTTCTATCCCCCTTGGCTGCTGTATTTTGTGCTTGGCACACCACTCAGTTATTAGACTTCTCAAGACAAAATTGGGAGTCAAAGTCAAGTTTTCAAGCTTCTGCTGAGTTTTCGGACAGGTAGTGTTACCAGAGTCTATCCACCTCAGTATGTAAGACCTCTCGTACGTCTGCAGAATTATTATAGGTTCAAGTCAATAAGCAAGAATAATGAAGGAGAACAAGTTGCAAGATTGTCATAAAAGATGAGTAGGAAATTTATGTCATTGAAAATCAAAGTTATACCTGCCCTGTGGCCACGATAACAGGATCCCTCAACAGTTCCAAAGATATTGGGCAGAGGAAATCTTCGGGGATGGGAATTTCATTGGTCTTTTTAAATTCTTCTACACTGTTGCTAGCCAAACAATCTCTCTTCCCACCATCAACTTCATTTGAATTGCTTGTTATCAGATCTGCAACTTGGTTAGCTGAGCTATCACTTCCTGAAAGCGTTTCCAGCTCCTCTATAACTTCAAGCTTGGTAATACCACTACCAACATTTTCAATATGCCAGCTTCTAGTTAACCTGTTCACCTTTTGCACTGGTTTATTTTCCTTGTCAACAGGATGAACCAAGGTTAACAAGCTCGATTTTGAATTCATGGGTCCATATCTTTCTACAGCTTTTCGCAGCTGTGATCTCAACAATGCAACCTAATAGATAAAAAGAGTGTTAAGATTGAGCTCCGGAAAGAAGAAAAAATCTGCACATTTTCTCTATCCATATATACCTCTTCTTGCACTTCTTCCGAGACATCAAACTGATCATATGGTATATTAGCCAAAGCATTTTCCAGTTCCAATGTCACGCTCTGAAAATGGGAAGAGATTTTCTGGGCAATTCCATCCTTAAATGAAAGGGAAAAAGAAAACGCAATAAGAATTCAATTCCAACAACAAACATAAATGAGTACAAAAGATATGCATCAAAAAAATAAAAAATAAGATTCTAAATTTAAAAACGATCTGTTAGGAGACACCTTCCATGAGTACAAAACTGCATGATTCAACAGGTCTAAAGCAAGGAAGTGAAATCAACATAAAACGTGTTCTTCTTATCAAATATGACAATATAGTAATGAGATCATCAAAGGATGACTCATGAATATTCAAGAAAATGAACAACCCAATAAAGTCAGTTGATAGTAATGTAGATTGAAGTGAATGTTCCTACTTCCTACAACATATTATGGGTAACTGCACAAAAAGAAATATCATTTTAACTCTATTAATTGATATATTTCCTGGGTTTAACAGAAAATGTCAGTGGATCAAAACACAAAATATACCTTAGTAACTATGACTTAAAATTTAATATTCCAAGTAACCCAATTGAGGCAATTCAAACAAAGTAACTATAAAATATTTGACGCACAAATTTTAACTTCTAGATTTCTTAAAGTTTCAGCTTTCAACTGCTACAGAGAGAGAGAGAGAGAGAGAGAGAGAGAGTTATTCTGCTTACAGAATTGGTGTGGCTGGACTTAAAAGTGGTAGCAACCAACAAGAGACGCTTGGCAACCTGGAGAGCACCCAGCAGATCAGAGCACCATTTTCCGGAAGTAAGCCCATCCAACGGCCCAGATTCACTTAACTCTTCCAGAAAATGCGTCAACAATGAAACTCTCCGCCCAAGATTCGTGCAACTCTTCCTGAACACCAAATCACAATCACTCGCTGACCCACCCCCACCAGACATGGCCGCAATCTCCCACACGAGGCCAAGGAGGAGCGCCACCGAGGCATTGCCGACCCCACCACCACCGAAGCCACCGTTTGACATCTCCAGCGTGGATGCCGCTGCTCGGCTACTGCTTCAACTTCTACCCTCTCTCTCTCTCTCTCTCTCTCTCTCTCTCTCGGTCTGTGTTGGGATTATCCGGTAATTGCTTTGCCTATACGAAACCAAGCTTAGAACTTGGAAAGGAGGGTGATATGTTGGAATTGGAGAGAGAGATAGGCGGAAGAGAGAGAGAGAGAGAGAGAGAGAGGGATGCAGAGATGACAGAACAAAGAAATCCGAGTTGGAATAGGAAGACGGCGACACGCGTAACAACTGGACCACTGGTCAGCTGTTCAAGGCCTTTTTGTCTGAATTTTGGTTTCTATTTTTATTTTTTTAATCTGATATTATTTACAGTTCAATTATAAAAAATAAAAAAAAAATTGTATCGTCGAGACCCAAAGATTTTCTAAAAAGAGTCGTTGTAGTCTCTCAGGGACACTCTGGTTTAATTGTCTAGATACACCCACCGTAATGTTTTAATTTACAATTTAATTCTCTAAATACATTTGTCGAAATATTTTATTTTATAATTGAATCAATTTATAAAAAGACCTAAAGTTAAGGATTTATGAATAGGTAACGTTGCTCCAATACCCAACCAAAGCATTTGGTAGGTACTACCAAAAAGACAGTTTATCATTCTTAGATGAGTAACCACATTAAACTAAAACAGCATTGTGTTGATATGCGTCTAATTATAATTGATTTTGTGCATAATTAGGGCGGTGTCCCTTAGGATTATATCTCTATCCCATGTAAATAACAACTTGGCATAACGCAGACTCTGTTGATACATTACTATTTTTACCGATAGTAATTTGATGCAAAATTAAACATTGCATATTTTTAATATTTTAATGAATTATCACTGCTAACGATAAAAGATACAAATATGTATTTAAAATAATATGATATTTATTCTGCGTATGAGATGTCCTAAGTTAATTTTTGTCCATATACCAGGAGTGTGGGCGTAGATTTTCAACACAAATGCTGAATCTAGAAAGAGCTCAAAACCCATTAAATAATTATAGAGAAAAAAAAGAAGAAGAAGAAGAAGAAGAAAAAAGAAAAAACGCGGGGAGGGTCAAGTTGGAAAACCTTTTTCGACGTTGGATGCTCAAAAGTTAGGCTGGCAATGAAGAAATTTACAAGCTGACAGGCTTGCAAGATCACTGATCATTTGGATTCCGAGCTGGAGAAAGAGTTGGCCTTCTTTTCTTCAAGATGGGAAACCATGATCAAACTCATTGCTTCAGATTCATGGTTACTATTCTCCCTCCCTGGCGCAAAGCTGTAACCCAGTAAGTTGACTTCTTTTTTGTTTCACCCCCCCCCCGGGGGCGACTACATGGACATGAAAAAGTGAAGTAAGGGAGTTTAATAAATTAATAAAAGAGCTTCGTTTATTCATGGTTTTTTTTTTCTTTTTAATTACCTTTTTGGGTTAATTATGCAATTGCTGGGTTTGAATCCAGGACTACTGGACTTAGAGTTGCATGAGAAAAGGTAAATTATATGGTCGTAATTATTTTGCCATTCAAGCAAAAAGGTTTAACTTAAAGAAGCAAATAAGTTCACACTTTCGTTAAGAGTTTCAATGACTAAATAATAATAAACTTAATTTATTTAGATCTGTAAATAGTTTATTTTAAATTTAATTTGCATAATTATTTAAAAAAATAATAATATGTTATTAGGATACATTTTATAATTTTATTTGAGTCATAAAAATAAACTCTTTATCGAATAAAAGTAAAGCTACAAGTATAATATTTTTTTTATATATTTACGACTAAAAAACAAATTTAAAAACTTTTTTTTAAATTAAATAAAAATATTTTATTTTATTAATTTAAATTTTTTTAAAAAATTGTATAGTAAATATATTGATTATTATATTTGTATATATTTAAATTAATATTTTATTTATATTTGAATATTATTAAATTTAAATAAATTTTTATATTTAATTTTAATATTAAAAAATTTAAAATTTTATCATTTTAACTCAACAATATTTGAACTTTTCTTTTTTAAGAATAAGTAACAATACAGAGAATTAATAAATGATTATAAAAAAATAATTCAGATAACTTAAATTATATCTTAATAATTAAAAATTTAAACTTTAATTTTAAAAAATAAATAGAATTACTTTCTTGTCAAAACCTTGATCGGATTTAGCTGTCTACCTCCGTTGCGAAAACTTTCATCGGATTTAACTACCAACACAGCTGTTGGCAGGACATATAGATGGCAAAGAGAAAAGGTTCATCCTTTTCCGTGTTTGGCATGCTTGTCTTTTTTTTCTTTTCTTTTCTTTTTTTTTTCGTTTGCAAAATTCATCCCAGATGATGAAGGCATGTGACGAAGATGGACATCTCGAGAAGCACATGGCAGCGCGTCCGGCCACCAAAATTTGGTATCATTTCTTACGTGAGAGGGTTAGGCCATCTCGAGCTGTATGAGAAAAATCTGTTCCAAACAAGGTCTTGTCTATGTCCGGTGTAGTTGTACGTATCATCTAGTGCCATTAAATATAAAGTTTAAGATATAAGATTCAAATTTTGAAATTTATTGATAATTAAATCCTTAAAAAAGAAAAAAAAAGGGGGGGTAAATATGACAGACAGCATTACATGAGAACGACACAATTAAATTAAATGGAAATTAAACGATTATATAAGCACCACCATCAAAAACAAAAATAAAATAAACCCAAGAAAAGAAAAAGAAAAAGGTCAAAGAAAGGATCACATCAATGGCAGACACACACCCAAACATCGAAGTAGTTTCTTCTTTCTCTTGAAGGTTGCTGCAAATGAAAGGAAGAATTATGAGGCCATCTTCTTTGTACAAAGCGTGGGATCCGCTCAACAAGAATTGATATGGCCCATAGAGCGGTTGACGATGGGGACAAGGAACTCTCTCGTCCAAACAGCGAATTGATATTTTCTTGATCAGGTTAAGAAAGCTGCATGCATTATAATATTTATGATATCGTTATTGCTTAATTAAAATTACCGGACGTGGTTTCAACAATTGGGTTTCTTTGTTCGGTATGGGAAAGGCATGGCCTTCAATTGATTATTTTATTGTGGGACCTCTGTTTATTAAATTAATTAGTATTAATTAAAATTCAAACTCAAATATTGTAGTCGACAATTTTAATTATTAAACAAAGAAAACTGATAATTTTGATAACCAATAAAAAATGCTTCATTGAATTAAAAAGTCATAATAGTACGACTTAGCTTGCGTTTCTCCCAAAGTCGAGATAGATAGCTCACATGTAATGAAGTCATAGTCAATAAACGTCTAATCCATAAACAAAACCAATTATCAACTATTAACTAAATCAGTACCCAATACAAAATAGGTTTTCCATCTGTCTATCACTGTGTTCCAAAGGCTGAACATTGTATAAAATTGCAGAAAATGCTAATTCTGTCATTAATTAACTCAAGTTGTCATTGATTAAACTCTCAACGAATATCTGCAATTTGTGTTTATGTATATATATATATATTTTTTGTAGGAAATTAAGGTTTACATTTTAAATCTGAAATTAAAAATTCACAATATTATAGAATAAAACAACTTGAGATACGAAGTTCAATGACTCAAAACTCGCCCAACCCATTATGGCCCTAAAATAAGGCTAATCAGTCCAATCACTTAAAAACATAAGCACAAAGCACCTGGCCATAAAATACAAGCTCTTCGGCCCAAGCCCAGACCGCTCAATTACCTTTCCAGCTCAAATTACATTTTCGGTGTATCAGGAACATTAGGTTTGTAGGTACCTTTCGGTGGGAAGGTTGCACGCTTGACAACCTTGGAAAAGACAGACAACACATTTGACGAGGGAAAGAGCCAATAATGAATGCCATATTTACACTTTAATTTCCATTGAATGGTAGATGGATCAACATGTTTTCGAACAGTCACCGGTGAATATCTCTTGCCAGACTGCCACAATTATATCTCTGGCGTAGTCAAATGCGTATGCCTTCTACTGTAATCTCACGTTAGTTGGTGTAGCTTTTGATGCACATGCAACTCCTACCACCGCCCTAAGGAAATGAAACTTGGGTCCATTCGGATTTGTCAAGATGGCACCAACACTCTGGATGTTAGGGGAGGTCGAACCCCCAACCTCTCCAAATACCCGCAATTTGTGAGAATTTGGGACTTCGTCTTCTTTTGTGGTGTTTTTGAACCTGCTTCTCTCCTTACTTCATAACTGATCTCATCAATAATTAAGAACTCGTTGGCATGGCCTTTGTTCAGAATTTTCAAGCACAAAATGTCCTCAAGAACTCACGAATGAGTCTCATTAATTGGTATTGAAGCCATTTTTAATTTGTTAGAATTTAATTAATATGTAACCTATTCTTCATCTCTTTTTAATAATTCAAATCTTTATATTAAATAATTTTTTAATATAATATCAAAATATTTATAATTAAAAGATATTAAGTTTAAATTATATCGTTCTCATTTTTCAATTTCAGCACAACGTACTTGTAAATGAGGGGAGCAACAATTCTCGTTATATCATTCACATTTTTCTTGACATAGTTGAATTTGAAATGAAGTCAAAACCAATTGATCAAATCAAAAGTTCCATCTCGGCAGAATTCTTCGAACAAATGTTCCTGCAATGTGTCTATGAGTACTCGTGCAAACAAGAATCCAACATGAAAACCATACATCGAAATATCACTCCCATAATGTTGTCCTTCCTAAAGATTGTTCGCTACCTAGCAGACTTGCTTTTAAATGACTGCAAAGTGAAGGAAAAAAATCTAATGGTAACAAGTAAAAATTAACCCCTCTAATGGGGTCTTTTATCGATGATGATCATGCTCAGAAGTTTAGATTCATCCAGAGATATTCAAGTTAAAGAACCCCACAATATCTTTATCCAGTTTCAATATAAATCTATATCTACGGCAGATTGGATGGTTTGCAGAAAATTTTAAATTTAATTTATTTAAAATATGAATTAAATCAATTTAATTTTAAATATGAGTTAAAAAAAATAAGTAAATTTTAATTAAAATAAAAAATATCTTTTAAGTCCATCTACAACGACGCCGGCAAAAGGGAAGCGTTGCGGAAGAAAGTTCCAAAAATAGAGAGTAGAATGTTACGACCATACTTTCTTCTTAGTAAAAGTTAAATCAACGAGAAAAGTAGATTTAATTGTTCTTTTAATATACGTAATAACATATGTATTTACCCTTTTAATGCTACTACGGACATATAAACGAGAGTGGTTGGGAATTGTCACTCCCTCCCCCACGTTACAGAAAAAGGAAACAGAAAGCTAGGAAAATACATCATTCCTGTTCAAAAAACAAAAGCCAACAGAAGGAATTCTCCGTTGATTCTCGAGGATAGAGAGGCTCTTGGTCTGTAGAAGAAATGTCACTCGATCTTGCGGTTTTCCTGGTAAAGGAAAATCTATATCCTCCTAGCTGTATTACATGTTTCAAGTGGGAAGTTGTGTGCTAACAACTTTGGAATTTGCCTGAAAAGGATTTCTCGTCACCAAAAACAAAAGATGTCCCTGATCAGTGCAATTAACTGGTATTGAATTCCTTGTCATGTTTCTTAATTTATTATATAAATCAGGATCTAGTTCAATCATGGTAGTTAATTTATCCCTCCTTATAGATATCTCTAAAAATATGTCCTATTGGAGGCAGATTGATCGTTACTGAAAGAGAAGAAGAGTTGGATGAGGGGGAGACTTATGGTTATCCTTGCGCTCGAACTCTTCTACATGGACAGTTGAAGCACTAGGGGCATCCATTGAAAGCTCAAGGTTTAGATCAGGCAAGCCACAAGTGCCATCCTCCAGGCAGCTTGCTGCATCCGATACCTGCTCATTAGTATCATTATGTGGACTTGCTAATTGCACGTCTTTGTCTTCACCAGCAGTTTTCAAGCCAGATGACAAATTCTGAGAGTTTTGTGGATGAGGAAGGCTATGTCTCAGTTGATTATTTGAATCAATCCCCACGTTTTGTAGCTTTCTTCTTAAATGGGAATTCCAATAGTTCTTCACCTCATTGTCTGTGCGTCCAGGCAGTCTCCCAGCTATCAGGGACCACCTGAGAGCATTTTTTATAAATTCCAAGCTAACGAGTACAAAATGCAAGTGCAAAACCGCGAGATTTTTTCTTCGTACATGGAACTAAGAACTGAGACTCATTTGATATAATGAGAAACGATTTGCATACAGTTTGGTCATTTTCTCTGTCAGGAAAATTATATCTAGTTTCTATTTTCATTATGTTTCAAGTAAGATTATGATCGGGAATTTTTTTAGGCAAACCTCAAGTTATTAGCATAGTACTTTACTTTGATTTTAACCTGAAATACAAAATATAATTAAGGAGATTTAAACTTAAGATTGTGGGTCTAACAAACATAATTTTGAGTTTACTCTTACCACTAAGTTGACCATGGGTGGTTCACATCAATTCTTATGTCATAAGACCATGATAATTTTGTAATTCAAAGAATTGAAGTGTATGTTTTGTGATTTAGATTCTGGAATCATCAAATGAGACAAAATAAATAAAAATAGGAAACATTCTTTTATGTTTCTTTTTGGTGTCTATGTATTAAGACTATATATGTGATTGAATCATACCTGTTTCCTAAGAGTGCATGAAGCTTGATGATGAGATCTTCTTCATCTTCAGCAAAATCCCCTCTTTTAAGGTCAGGCCTTAGATAATTTATCCATCTCAGCCTACAACTCTTACCGCAGCGAAGGAGGCCTAATCAACATCACACAAATCATTAGAAAGATATTGAGGGGAAAAAATTTATAAAAAAAAAAAAATTCTTGGTTTCAAGACATTTTTCTCCATGTTGTTAAAAATAGTCAAAAGAATAAAAATTGAAATGATCAAGATTGTGAATATTGAAACCAACCTGCGGCCTGAGGGAGGGTACGCCAACAACCTTCACCGTGTTTTCGAATGTATTCGATGAGCTTCTGGTCTTCTTGCTTGGACCAAGCGCCTTTGTTGGTCTTTTGCTTCTCGCAACAAGGCTTTCTCATTTTTGGCCTATTTTCCTTAACTCCTGCTCAAGACCCACGTAGAGAATTATATATCCAGGACGACAAATGGGGTAGAAGAGAAATGGACCTAATACGGAGGTATATAACTATCCCTACATCTACTTGGGGTGCAATTTGGACATGACATTAGTTAAGAAATGGCGAGGTTGACTTGGACCGGTGGTTTGGCCGTGCGTGATTGCAAGAGTGGGTGCTGTGTGAGCCCTATCAAACACCCATAGAAAGAGCAAGACAGAGTGCATATACTGCTGGCGGGATTTCACAAAAGATTCAATGCACGGACGTAGTTAACGCATTTCAGATGCAACTTGCAGTTCACTATCTTAGTTGTTGAATTCACAGTTGTGGTTTTCACGGTTGATTGTAATTGTATATTAAAAAATAAAAAATATGTAGTTAACAATTATAATAAAATAATATGTAAATAAAAATAAATTTAAACTATAACATCTCTGTTATTAATAATTAAAGTTGATTGCACTTTAATAATAACATTAGTCCTTTAACGTAGATAATTTTTTGGTTAAAGATATTAAATTAATGGTATCGATATAACTTAATTTACCATTTATATTATCAACCGATTTGGTTGACACCTCACATTGGTTGGTGAAAAGCCATTTCAATGGAAGGCCATTCAAAGGCATGTCATGACTATTGACGAATTAACTTTTAGCCTTCGCAACAGGTGATGACGTGACATCATACAATTTTATTTTTTA
Source organism: Bruguiera parviflora (assembly GCA_019804595.1). NCBI lineage: Eukaryota > Viridiplantae > Streptophyta > Magnoliopsida > Malpighiales > Rhizophoraceae > Bruguiera > Bruguiera parviflora. Next base: position 6,327,955 of record CM034059.1, read on the forward strand.
TTTTATAGTGTTAAAATATTTTTAAATAATATTTTTATTAAAAAATTAATTATAATATAATTTAATTAATAAATAATAAATTGTATATATTATTATTATTATTATTATTATCATTATTATTATATTAAAAATAAGAATTTTAAATATAATTTAGATAAATATATTTAATTTAATTTTTCAATAGTAATTATCAGATAAATTAATTATTAAATTAAAATTAAAATTTTTAAATAAATTAATAATTTTAATATTAAAGAATTTAATATTTACAATAATAAATTTATTGAGAGGGGTATGTATAATATTTTATTATTTCGTTCAGCCGTTCTTCTGTGGCTCTCTTTATTCCTTTTGGCCTTTTGTATTCCCGATGATGGTCATTTTTTATTTTAGATAGATCCTGTGCAGGGAAAAGCCGGGCACTGCACAGGAGCGACGGGGAAGTTGGAAACTTGAAATATCACATGCTTTCGTGTTGACTGATAGTTTTCAACATACAAATGTCACGTACAGAAACTTGAGGGCTCTCTCCGCAGCACGCCCCAGACAAACAGTCCCCCTTCAGCCCTAGTTTGTACGTCAATGTATACATACATACATACATACTTCGGACTCCCCCACACTCTTGTGCCATGGCTGACCAAATATAAGTAATTAATCCTCATGATTTTTTTTTTATTATTAATTGACTTCGTATATTGTACACAGTCACATCAATGACGACTGAAGATCATATCGATGAGATTGGCCGGTCATTTCAAGATTTTTTATGTGTTTTGATAAGCCAAATAATTCGTTAACTCAATCGAGCACCATATGTGAAGACCTCCACCTGGAAGCAACCTCAAGAACAAAACAACGGGGCCCCAGAAAAAACTCGAAACCCTAACGATACAAGAAGACAGCACAACTGTATCCTAAAACCAAAAGAAATTTGACTCCGCCGCCTCTGTGGAGTGACAGCTTCGGAAGAAATTTTAAGCTGGGTTCCGGCTGAAATCAAACATGAAATTGAGTAAATATTTTGGGAGGTCTCATAACACTGTTCATCGCTGTAACTTGTTGAGAACTAATATTTTACAAATATTGAAATTAATTAACAACTCACCGCTGAAATTCTCCTGCTGTTTTTTTTCTTTTTTTTTTTTGTCGGACAGCATATTATTTTGTCCATAGGTAATCCAAAAACCGTAAAAGGATCACCCCAAAGCAAACGAGTTTTATGGAAAACACAATGGACTTGACTGGTATACTGGACCCAAATCAAATTTCTTAAAATCATTGATCGAAGGATATGAATGTAATGGAATTGCATTGATCTACTCTTCCGGACCTTCGTTTTCTTGATAGGTGCCCCTGTGGACTATATTAATCTCGGAACCAGCGCCATTAGCGTAGTAAGAGGATTTTTTTGCTTCTTTTTTGGCTATTTGCGATCAGGGTTTCGGTCTAATCTTCTTGCAGACTTCACTGCGGAGTTACTTCTTTACACTGCAATATTATATAGAACCATCGAATTCACCCTTAACATCGAATAGATTATTTGATTTCTCAGCCCGCGCAATGCGCAGGATGATTTATTGAATTTTAAGATTGGTAACAAAACATTGACATTAAAATAAAAAAAAAAATGGTAGCAACACAGGTCTAACTCTATTTCATAATAATTTTTATATGCATCTATGTAATGTAGGCTTCAAGGTTTTTTTGATCAATTGTGTGAATTTATTGAATCACAACAAATAATAGAGATTCTTGTTTCTCTAATCATATGGTTTCACAAATGAAGAAAAGGCACAAAAAAGGTTTATATCATCTTTGTCTGATTTAAGGATTCAAAGTGACCGTTCTTACTGTGCTCCTCTAAAAACAGTTGGTGCAGTCTATGCTATTTAAAAGCAAATAGCATTACAGTCATTCATAGTTACTCGAGAAATTTCAAACCTAAGGTCAAGTCAAATGTACGAATATAGAAATAAAGGGTCTCAGTTTGCATGATTTTGGATCCCACGCTAAAAATGTATTAAAGTTTAGCAAAAGAAGAGATTATGATGTATATTAAAATACGTAAGCTGTTGGTTTAAAAGTTGCTCGAGTTCACAATATTATTTAGTTTCGTGAAAGATGAAATTGAAATTGTGACCTTAAAATAATTGATTTTATTGAAATGAAATAACGATGTCCCTATTATAAAAATAAAAATTAAAAATTAAAAAACACACACGCACACACACACCCACTAGCTATACGCGATTCTTTCTTCAATGACTTGTGCTTAAGTTTTCACACATTCTAATCCGTTTGATGTGTGTAGTTGAAGCTTACATTGATTTAGAGTCAATACAACTGAGCAAGTTCCGGCATGTTTGAAGCTACGAATAAATGAAAATAGTACCTAAAGGTTAACAATGTCAGCTGATAATTACAGTACCGGATGGAATGTAGAGAATCAATATATAATTATTCACTTTAAAAGCTGTGGTCTCACATAAGGATGTCCCTTTTGCAATATAATACTGCCTCTTGACAATATAATATAGGCTCCGAGAATTAGCATAGGAAGTGTTTGCTCTGGTGAATAGAAACAACACGTTCCACCGTTCAGAAGGCCAACTACTGGTCGCTCTGTCGCTGGAGCACCAAATGCTCATTTCGGTTGTATTCCTTACAATTTTCTGATTACTTGAGTTATTATTATTATTTTTAAATCAAATTCAGGGTCGCTTGCGACCCTCCTATTATGGCAATACCAACTTGCTTAATGATCGAAATAAATACTAAACAGATAATGCCAGAAGGGTCTTAAATCAACCTACATCTGACAGAAGCAATTATTGAAGGGGCGTTTATAGGAAAATCCATTGAAAACAAAAGGAAATGAAAAAAAAAGTTTTGCTACTGAACTGAATTTGTTGGAACAACGAGGGCTGGGTTTTGCCGTGCCATATTTGCGCACTTGTCTCTCCGCCTTGCTGGGCTGACAAGTGCCCATATAAATACAATGAGATCTCTAGGCCCAATGGACCTCCACCATCTTTTTCTTGCCATTCTATAAAGAGTGAGTAAAATGGAAAACAATTGAATACTCAATTTTGTGGAAAGTCGTGTCATTGGGAAAGAAAAACACTTTATGATCGAAATGTTTCCATAATTATGATGGTAAGTCTAGGTTTATCACCACAACAATAATTAAAGTATTTTGGTGAGTTTGGTAACGGATGAACGACGAAGTTTGTAGGAGTTTGGTTTTCGCTAATTAAAAAACTCGTATAATGGATTAGAAATATCCAATAGGAGGTTAAGGCGTTGACATAGGTTTGTGAAGAAAGTCTAGCCATTATAAATCCTTGTATTTGCTTTCTTTAACGCTTAGGCATCTCATTTACCATTCATATATACTAAATTGGTATTGTATATGGGATGACAAATTGAGCTCATTGATTTAATTGAAAGGGCATTTATGAGAATGTAGATTCTTTATAGGCTTGTGATTGGGTCAAATAGTTTTAATTTGCAATTCTTATTTGAAACCCAATTCAGCCCCTCTTATATTGTCGTAAACCCAACAACAAACTAAAATCAGCCCATTCACATTTAGCTACTTGGTACATATGATTAACAAAAAATCTTCCTTGTTTCATGTTGAAAGGGGGTCTCTTATAAAAAAAAAAAAGAAAAAAAAAGTTCCTTCTAGTCTCATGTTTAATAGGTCTTCCCTATACAATTTAGTTAGTTTAGCGCCAATAGCTTGTCCAATTTTGTGGTAAATATGCTAATCAGATTTAGTACATGTCAGGGAGTATATTAAAAGTATAAGCTCCAATGTCAATAAATCAAATCCATAACTTTTAATACAATAACGAACGAATTTCTTATCACTATACTACAACAACATTCGATGGTAAGTACACTTTTTTTTGCACCAACCGTGAGATGCCGCAGATTGCTTGGAAGACAGAGAGACTATAGTGAAGCCGGGGGTAATTTGTAATGCGCAAAAAGATTGAGTAGGATGTTCATAGATAAGAAAATAGTTATCAATGAAATGGCTAAGATTGAGTTCCAATAGGTAAAAGAGAGACTTTAAGAAGCGATCAAATTTATATAATTTTATCCTATTTTGTGAAAAAATTGTTTTCGGCCCTCTAAATTCCGGCATGTCAAGCACAAAATATCGGGCAATTTGTCATTAAATCCAGTTGGAATAAGTGAATGTTTTATGGATTAGTTGGAAGCCATTTTAATTAAATCCATAAGACTTAACTTACCACATGCTCTTCCCAAATGCAGATACAGCCCATGGAAAAGTCCCCCCAAAGTTAAACATGAACTGGGGATTCTCATTAGGCTTCCATTTGGTCACTACAAGCAAAAGCGCAGGCCTAAATATTAAATTCAGCTTCAGAGATAAATGTTTTATGGCCCAACCTGTTGTCATGCTCACATTCTGCAATTCATTAAATAATATCTAGCATAGGTTAAAAAAAAAAAAATGCCATAAACCCTTTTGTAGGAAACTGGGCAGTTTTGGTATGGGAAATTGAATTGTAGCCTGGGAACAAGCAAGATATCACATTATCCACACAGAAAAATTATATATACCAGTGAATTGGACGCATCCCACCAGCACATTGGACTATCGCATTTGTTAGTTGTTGCAGTTAATTATAGAAACCACATACGCATGCATCCACTGATCATAGTAATAATAATGTAATACAGATATACCTCAAATTGACCGCATGACTCTCAAATCTGCATTTTTATTTTGCTATACCATACTTTGCATTCCTGCTAGCTCCACCAAACATTGTATAATATTGGACCTTGTGAATGCTGTGGTACTGTCGGTGAAGCCATTAAGCACACCGTGCATGCGAGACACACGTGCAGACACACCTAAGGTGCACACACATACTTAACACCACCATTAAAGTGATAGCATTGTCAACCCCAGCTGGCTCCGGCTCTCTGCACAATAGGGTCATCGTGCATTCTGTAAAGTACATTAACCAATGTCAGCCTGTCTATATATTGGGAAATAAATTAGAGATACTCCAAATTGACCATGGACTAATTGGCTTCATTTTTTCATTTACTAATAGGTCTGTCGCGGAGCAGAGTAAAAACAAGGAGGCAGAGCCAAAGGGAAATAAAGAAAACCAGAAACATCATCTTAATAACTACACAAATACATTGGTAAATTTCACTGAGACATCCCATCCAGAGCCACAGCCAGCTTTTTTCTTCCTACAGACCACAGCAGAGAATCTAGTCAAAATCCACCAGCTCCACTAAAAGATACAAATCTCAAGTCAAACACCATACTTTTCTCTCTCTCCTTTTTTTTTTTTTTTTCTCCTTATCCCTTCCACATTCTCTCTCATTACATTACTGAACAGCTGCTCGTGTTCTCATCACTGAACATATGTGATGCTGCTGCAGAATGATCTCCAGTGTAATTAGGCTGTTCAAAGTAAGGGTAAGGTGCAGTGCTATAATTATAGCAATAGCCAGTGCTGGGTGGAATAAATGGAGACCTATGATGCATCATCTGAGGTTGCTGTTGCATGACATGTCCGTTTCGCATGTTCATCATCATTGATGCTGGATGGTTGTAGCCATTTATGTTCATCAACATGGATGATGATGGATGTTGACCTGCAGCATATCCACCAGTAGGAAATCCTGCTGCAGAAGATCCTTGACACCCATTATTTGATAGAACTTGAAATCCTCCTAACCCATTGGAATTGCCTGCTAAACCACCTCCGGCACTAGCTCCATTTCCATGAAAACCAGCTAGGTTCATCATTGTCCCAATGTCACCTCCCCTTTTGCCTTCCACAGCATTTATGTTTCCACCACCTAATTGGGGATTGTTCATTTTGAAAGCTGCCATGGTTTTCTGGTCTATCCCACCTTGGTTAACCTTCATTCCCATATTCTGATTTGGGTTTCCTTTCTTTCCAGCATTCCCATTTGCAACATTATTGTTCATCTTATTCCCATTGTTGGAAGCTGCAGAAACGGCTCCAATACTTTTTCTTGCATTGTTAGCATTCAGGGCCTGCTGCCCAAAAAGACCCAATTGTTTAGCTGGAAGAAACCTGAGCTCATCTTCATCATAATCATCATCTTCCTCTTCCTCATCAAAATAATCATCATCCTCTTCAGAGCTGAAAGCAGGAAGCTTTTGTTGGTTTTTTAAGGCTTCAATGCCCTTAATCAAGCCTTGCTTTTGGCCTTTGTTGCACTTGTCATCTTTGATGCAGTTAGTCTTTTGCTTTTGGCTTTGGTTGGACTTTTGGCACCAAACCTCAGCATGCTTGCCAGCCCTGACTAATTTTTTAATCAAAGTTGCAGTATCTACACTCCCTGATACTGTGACCTTCTGTTGCTCTCCATCTATGTTTACTTGGTAAACACCTGAAACAAAAGAGAGATCACTCCCTCAAGAAGAAAAATTTAGTTAAACTCAGAGGATAAGTCACACATTGTACCATTCCCTTTATCTGATAAAGTACACAATTGTTTTACTTTCTTAATTTTGAAACCCCCTCATTCCTTAGTAAATGTCTCTCTCCCATAAACACAATGTAACAAATATATTAAGAAATTTTAGTATACCATTGTTTAAGGAAAATTAGTTAAACTACTGACTGAAATACAACAATTGATTAAATGACATTGAGGACAAGAAAACAACAGCTGCACTATGAAGTTTTGAGAAAATTTTAAGGAAAAGAAGAAAAAACTAAAATAGGTAATTTGGCTCAGAAACCAGTATACTCACTCTTTTGCTTCATTTTAAAAGTAAGCACAAAAGTAAGGAAACATATAAGAGCAGAGAGAAAACAAGAGAACAAAAAAGGCAGTCCAAAATCCAACAAGCAAAAAAGGGAAAAAGCAAATAGTACAATATTTTAAAAAAAAAAATAAAAAACTGTAATGAAGTGAGCACCTTCAATCCTTTGAAGGAGTTTCTTGACTTTCTGCTTACACCCATCACAGTGGATGTTCACTTTGAGAACACAAGTCTGTAGGATGAAAATAAAGAGAAGATTAAGAAAAGCAAACAACAAAAACAAGAAGAAAGATTCTTGAGGAAATGACCACCAACATATTTTGCCCACAAATGTGGGAGAAATAAAAGATATAAAACAGTGGACTCAAAAAAGACAAGAATGTGATTGAGAGAGAGAGAGAGAGAGAGAGAGAGAGAGACCTGGATCTTAAGAAGTCTAAAGCCTTCTTCTTTGGTCATTTCTTCAGTGCTGTTTGAAATTGGAAGTGTCTCTACATACACTTAGCTAGAGAAGGGAAGGGAAAAGCACAATCTACTTCAATAAAACCAGTGTCTGAAGTCAGGTTTAAAAATACAGCAAGCCTTTGCATGGGTGTTTCTAGTTACACAACCTCCTATAGAATATACATTTTTCGTTTTCTCAGAATATATTAATAATTAAAATTAAAAATTTTTTAAAAATTATATTTTAATTTTAAAATATAAAATTTTTAAAAATTTTAAAAAATTATTTATATAATATAATTTACTGTTAAATAAAATTTTTTAATAAAAAATATATTTTTTATTTTTAAAATTTGGGTTCCTTCACTCCTCCCCACTTTTCTTTCAGTTTTTCAAAAGCAAACAAAACAAAAAGCACATGGGTGTTTTCTGTTTTAGCTTCAACTTCAAAAAAAGGCATTATTTTATGTGAAACAGCACAAGCAGGAAACAAAACCCAAAACCCAAACCAGAACTAAGCAAAGTAAAAGGGGGAGAAAGAGAGAGTTGGTTGAGACAGTGGAGCAACAAGAGAGAGGATGAAAAGTCAGAGACAGTAAAAAGTTGGTGGAGAGAGAGAAGAAAAGGGTGCTCTCTCTTTTTTCTTTTTCCTTCTTTCTCTGAAAGGATGTGATTTAACGTTAAAATGATGGGGTAAGAGAAAAACAACAAACGAAGAACAGCGACTTGACAGGCCGACTTCCATCCCAGTCCCGCCCCGTTTCTCATATTATCCGCTTGTATTCCTCGCGAAAATGAGAAAGAAAATCATCCGGTAGCAGCAGTTTGGTGCTAGTTCATCAGGTTTCGGAGAGGTTAAATGCGAAAAAATTAAAATTAAAAAAAAGAAGAAGAAAACTACATAAACGTATTCGAAAATGATATCATATTTTTAAAATTTTATTCGAATATAATCCAAGCAAAAAATTTATTATTGGGTTAAAAAGCTAATAGATAATTTAATGATTGAATCTATAAATCAATTCCTATTTATTAAAATAATAACAAACATCATATATAAATAAAAAAATTCACTAATTTAATTATTTTCTAACCCAAAATTCCTTATTAGAGCATGACCGACCATGATATTTTAAAGCATAGATGATATATATTTATAGAAAGAGTTTATTATATTCATTTTTTGAGTAATTATTATTTATAACTTTATATTAAAAATTTTATTTTGCTATTTATATATATATATAATTATAAATAAATTATATTAATAAAAAAGAGTTGAAATAGAAATTACCATTATTATAAACTTTCTCAGGAAGGCACTAGAACAGACCCTACCGCAGCTCCTATACATCCACAGTAAACTAAAGCCAAGCAAACGAAACTAACCCAGCCATTCAAAAATGAACCCAAAACTGATCCCACGTCACCAACCCACAATCTCTCTAGTGCCATCGTCAGCCACAGATACATGCATCGGACAACTTGACCTTGCTACAACTGGAGAAATTCAACACCCCCTTTACAGAGATAGTTAATAGTATCCCCAGGAATTTGTACAGAGCTCCACCATAACTCACAGATCACCAAGATGTGGGGGAGTTGCACGACTTTAACAACAGCAAAGGAAGTACGTCTACATGAAAACCCAAAATGGTCTATCTCAACACAACACAATGCAAAAGCTCTTTAACCCAAATCAAGATCCATAGCTTCACAGCCTCCTTTCCACCGGCTCTGCAACTTCTTTCCCAGGCTTCGTAAGATTGAATCTATCAAAAAAGAAACAAAAGACCAGAGGTAACTAAAGTCTCGCTATTTGACAAGGCCGAGACCAAGGCTCGTTCTTGTTAAGGTTTTGCTTTGAGGAGAAACGACAAACTTCAGACCCAAAAATAAGAAACGAACCGGTCAGCTTTCAATCGTTCGGTTCAGCGGATTTTTGGGTAACCAGGTCCGTCCGGTTCAGCTCGATTCACACGGTTTTTTTTTTGGTTACCTTCTTATCCCGTCAAATAAGAAAATTACACCAATTCAAATTTCAGATCACTCATTCATCGACTAATCATTGATCTAATTCAATTTTTAAAATTATAGATAATATGAAACTTATACAAATTTATAAAAAATATTATGTATTACGAGTGCAATGTATGATAAAAATTAAAAAATAAAAAATATTTTTAAATATAAATTGCCTTACCCCTTTCGAATACTTTCAATTTTTATATTATATATATATATTTAATAAAAAGTATATTTATAAAAAACATTAAGCAAATATATTACTTAATTAATATAACTAAATTAATATAATTACATTACATAAATAATATAAAAATAAATTTAATTTTATATAAAATTTGTATAATATTAAATATTATTTTTATGATATACATTATAATATATTTAAGTAAACAACAATGTATGTACCTAAAGAAGTTTTTTTTTTTTTTTTAATTTTTTAAAAGGTGATTATTTTGAGGGGACGGTGCCAGTTCATTGATTACCGCACCAAATTGGCATTGAAGGACAGCACGATCCGTCTTGTGCAAGCTCAAGCTCGCAGTCTGGATACCGACATTTCGATCCTGCTTTTGGAGGTGGCCTAGACTACAGGTGAATCAAGTAGTTTTTTTTTTTTTTTTTTTTTAAATCATAAAAAGAGTACAATACATATATATTGACTAATCCTGGGGTGAAAAATTATTTGTACATATTAATATTAATAATTTAAATATTATTAAATTTGAATAATTATATTATAATTTACGAAAAAAAATTGACTGATTAATTGTGTATATTCCGTGCATATCATCGAAGTTCTCCCCTACTTCCAGGCAAAGGTCGCCGAGAAGAAAAGTACCGACGTACCCCCCATCGTATTGAGAAGAAAACAAAAATGAGGGATGTTTTTGGTAAAAAGCAATTGGGTAATTTTATAATTAAATAATAAAATTTTGATATCAAATTTACTGTAAAATCAACTTTATAAGCTTTATCTTCTATTTTGTTGTCGTGTACTAAATTAAGGATAGTTCACGAAACTAGGGCAAATGAAAATTAAAATTTAGCCAATTAAATTTAGTATAAAATTTAATTGTTTTAAATAATTCGTAATTAAAGTTTGCAGGAGAATTTGTAATAAATGAGTGTCAATAGAGAGTCCAATATTAGCAGGAATGACTTGGTTGCCTTACAATTTAATATAAAAAAGCATTTTCAAACTATATTCTTTTTGGCCATTAAGCATTTCATTTCAAACTTTCGTGCACAACAAACAACTTCTTCTTCTCTTCTAATATCTGTGGAAGGAGATCGGGTAATTGCTGTTGAGGTGGGCTTGGACAATGGGCATTCATTCGTTAATAAGATTTTTTTTTTTTTTTTTTTTTGGTTGCCCTCCGGGTTTCACCATAATTGAGGTGGGCTCAGCTTGTGCCGAAGCACTAAATTCATATTCCCAATAGGAAATAAAAAATTACAAATTCATAGAAATTAGGGATAAAAATAAAAATTGAGCAGGGTCATTGAAAGGAGAAGACATCGTCCGGTGACAATGGAAAAAGAAGTCTGACTTGTTTTAACATTTTTAGTGCACACGGTTCCCCAGCATCATTCCTTTTATTTTAACCATTTTCTGTCCATATATTTACTACCGCAACCATACTTACTTTGTTTATGTACGTTTCTTTCTCAAATCACATTGGACTTGGAGTCCTGAGCCCTGATCGTCCTTTAAAGAGGCCCACTTTTCGTTTTGTTCTTCGAGGTATCGGAGAGGACCATTGACCAGAGGGAGCACATGATCAAACGAAGTTAAGGCGACGAGACAAAAAGAAAATTTGAGAATTAGTTAGTACAGCATCGCATGAAAATACGTAAAAAATATTTAATTTGAATTTAATTTTTTTTTACGTTTTTTTAATAATAAAATGTAATGTTAAGTCTAAATAAAATATTAAATGTTAAATATAATAATATTTATTATTAAATATAACAAATTGTATTTAGAGGTATTATTATTTGACATAAGAATATGTGAAAATATTTAATTTAAATTTAAAATTTATCTGTATTTTTTAATAATAAATTAAAATATAATATTAAATTTTATATTTGATGAACTTTTTTTTATTAAATATGAGAAAATTTTATTTGCCTAAAATGCTTAAAGTATAAAATTATTACAGAATATTATTTGAACCTCAATGTTAAATTAAAAGGTCAACGATAAATTTTAAATTAGACTTATGAAAAAATAATTAATATTTTTATACCAATTTTTTATTTTAAAAAATTAGAAAACTAAATCACAAATAAAAGTGACAGAATGTGATTGAAACCCAAAATTAGATGCCATCATTTAAACCTTATTTGCTTAAAATGCAAAAATAAAAAATAATATAGAATATTATTTGAACATAACTCATTTAAATCTAAACTAATATGATATTCTAATAAACGAACTAATAATTAAGTAACTCAAATAATATTTAATTTAAATTCAATTCAAATTGAATTTGATTTGATTTAAGATTTGTCACTAAAACAAAATTTAATATAAAATAACTTGAATAATTTAAAATCGAGGGAATGAATTAATTTCTTCAACAATTCAAACCTAAATGAATGTAAGATCCAGAATAACCTCAACCATAAAAATATATAATGATCAAAATGCACTCGACATGAACTTCAAGTTGCTAGACCCAACTCGATTGGCCCCCTATAATCATAAATCAATCAATTGGCTTTTTTTTTTTTTTTTTTTGTCAATTCATTCAAGTGGAGTGGAGTGGACTGGTATAAATGATCTACTTTTCATACAAATAAACTTAATTTAAAATGTAAAAATTATAAAAGTAATTGACTGCAATATTATATAAGAAAAGGTGATGCAAAAAGTGTGTCAAAGCAATTTAAAATATAGGGATGTAGAAAGAGCTGGGGAGCATGTTTTAGGTGCATCATTACCTGCTCCCCAGACCTGCAACTGCAAGTCTCATTGCACGCTGTCTCCCCCAAGTGCCCCACTTTTGAAACTTTATTTGCTTTCTTCTAAACCCGATTTCTCCTTATTAAATGGAAAAAAGAAAACTTCTCTTTATTGTCATTGCTTCTATTTCAAGTCACTGTGCGGAGCTTGATGAGCATACTATTTTTGAATTTACCTTTTATATATATATATATATATATATATATATATATATATATATCATCATAGTTACACTAATTGCAACTGGGTTTTGGGTTTTTTATTAGCTTCTTAGCATGTCTAAAAAGTCACCAATTTCACCAAAAAAATGGTGAGTTGAAATCTCTGTCTGGGCCCAGAGTTCAGAGATCAGGATCTGAACTCTGAGAAGGAATTTAAAGAGGTGAATGGTACTATTTTTGGGTCCGGGTGGGTTTGAATCGTCTGGGACTTGGGGATGGCTCTAAGAAGTATTTGATGATGTTTGGTCAGCTGGCCCAGTGGTTAAAACGATAGTCTAATTGCTGATACTACGAACAGACCGAGTAATTGTTATATACTTTTAGCGCACTGTTTCTGATTTGAATCCTTCCAGCAGCCACCTACTCGAAAGAAATTACTCTGTCTGTTCGTAGTATCAACAATTAGTTATTTTATTTACTCCTATATGTTTTTTTTTTTTTTATAAAAAAAGGATTTTTATGATTTATTCATAAGAATAGCATTGTTCATTATTATATAAATTTGTGTCAGGGATGCAATTGCCTAGTTGTGTTAATACTAATATGGTGATAATTATAATATTTGAAATTCAACTTTTTAATATAAGAATGGATGCCGGAGTAGTGGACCTAACCCAGGTAGGATTATAAATAAATAATTAAATAAATAAATAAAAGAAAAAAACTTAACAAAATGTGTCCATTATACTCGGACAAATATACTCGGGGAAATGGAATATCTGCGTGGCATGAATTTAAATCCCACTACTCATTAACAATATATAATTTTTCCAACCACAAATGTTAGTCCAATTAGTTCTCCACATTTTAAAACCTGGAGTGTTTTTTTTTTTTTTATTCATTTGAAAATTCATTAAATTGTAAATTATATAATAAAACTAATTTTTTATTTTTATAAGTCTCATATTGTTTTTATAGTTAAAATTCAAAATTTTTAAAACAAGAGTGTAAAAATTGCACTCGCAATTGAGGAGGCCCAATTTGATTAGACCCATCACAAAATTGGCGCAATGCTGGCCAGTGACTCGGTAACCTCTCAAGATAAGTGGGCTTGTAGGCCGGTCCACCTGCAACAGGTTCTGTGCAACGTGAAACAGAAAAGCTCAATAGCAAGGGCCCATGTTCAGTCTCCAAGACTTTAGGTCCACTTGGATGTCTCTAGAGTTTTCTGCAACGTAATACGTTGTTTTTTTTTTTTTTTTTTAAATATATTTTTGTAGCTGTGCTGGTAATGCGAGGAAATGTGAGTGAAATCCTCTAGAATATAGTAAGATGAGAAAAATAAATAAAATTATAGGTCCATTTTTTTCAATAAAATAAAATTAAGTTGACATTAGGTTATAGAAAATTTTAAAAATTTCAGAAATAAAATTCAAATAAATTCAAATTCAATTTATATATAAAAAAAATATATATCAATTCTCTAGCTGACCCAACTGCTTGCTATGTCTTCCAATGCCTTGAAGTTTACCCCAAAAAAGGAGAAAAGAGGAATGAACTGGCTTGCAAATGTTTGGCTCTTTCTTCCTTTTTTGTTTTTGGGTTTTTTTTTTTTGCTGTTTTTTCAAGAAAATAATTCTGCAGCAACTGGGACAGGGTCAATCCAGTCAGCTAGCAAGCCAATTTACTCTTGTGAAAATTGTATCTAATCTACTTTTCCAATTTGGTTACAAATTGGTCATTCATGGAAAAATCAAAAGGCTCATAAAGAATTAGCTCCCTGTGATCTGATTTTTCTGGAAATGAATCTGAGCACATCTGCTCGACAATCTAGCCATAAATTCAGCAGCTTAAACAAAAAGAAAAGGTGAGAAAATTCAATGGCCGCAGTGGGAGTACTTTTGATATTCGGTCGGTTAATGCACGTCACTGTCGCATCACCACCTTTGAATCTTCCTTTTTGATGAACTGTCCAGCAAATAATAAAAGATCATTTTGATTCTGATTCTTGTAACACACTATCAAAGAAAGCAGTGTATATCTCGAAAGCCACAGCTTGGGAAGGTAATGCGTGAGTCAAGAACATTAAGTGGCTGGTTTTCCTGCAGACTCTGAAGCAAAAGATTCACCAAATAGTCAGGCAAAGGTTTGTTTTTGAAATAGAGAATTGCTATTTACACGCCCCGACCCCTACACATCCAAAAACATTGGCTTAACTACATGAGGCAATGGTTTATACACTACATCTACCAGTAAATAACAATTCCCTTCACAGAATTGCCAAAAGAGAAAACACACACGCACACACACACACGCACTGGATTGTTCAATGCTGGGAGAAAACTTGAGATTTTGTGCCAAGACAGATGCTATGAATTTGATTTTCTCTATAATCAAACCATGAAATAAGTGGGGGGCGGCCGTGGTGTAGATTATGCTAATAGTGATCAAATGGGATTTTTGTCGTTAACCAAAGAAAAATAATTAGAGCATTCGCTGAGACGATTCTCAGCTGTACGCGGCAAGTAGGAGACATGAGGAATGACTCTCATTTTATTAGACGAGCTTGACGTAGCGAAAGAAAGATAATGCTTTCTGAACAACTTTCAATTTTGGTTCCCCTTCAATTAAGGCCATCCAGAGTACCTTGGTAAAAGGAAAAAGGTTCAGATCTTCTTTTCCTTAATTAGTCTTTATAAGTGCTCGAGTGGGGTCAGATTCAAATTGAATTATTTTCAGTCTTGGATCATTTTAAGTTTTGGATTTTTTGACTTCTTGTTACATTGCTTTCTAGATTCATCGATATGCTAGTTTGATTAATTTTAAGGACATAAGGTTTTGGTTTATGTGCAAATTATTTAATTTTTAAATTAGTCTAATTTTAACTCATTTTAAATTTTAATTATATTTTTTAAAATATTTTAATTTTAAATATTTTTAATTAGCATTTTCATTCAATATAAATTAAAAATTGGGTCAAGTTGTGGCCTCTAATCAAATGGCATCGAACAGCTAAAAAACATATATTAACCTTCCCGATATTTTGTCAAATTTAAGCTAGTTGATTCTCTCAGAGAATATTAATGTCTTACTCTCTTTGCTACATAAAGTGGAGAATCTTGCAGCTTCCTTCCTTCTATCTTTTGGATATCTAAAGATAGGATGGAATTGCTTGGTTTACACTTAAAACGCAAATCGACCTATTCTCAAGCCTATCCATTGCCTTTTTTCACTTTATTTTTGGTCCTTCATATACAGAATCTAGTATTCTTTCTTGAATGACATGCAATAAAAAGGATCGAAGGTGTAGATGCTGCAACGTGTGCTTTTACTGTGGTCCATGTTCACCACATCACCAACATTCGCATGCTTTATAGTCTTTCATCCCCCCTTGGCCCAATCTTATGCGCTTTGGTCCATGAACTGGGGCGGGCCCATGGTCAGCCACTCAACACAACGCAACCGAGCCATACCCTTCTGAATCCAACCCGCCACACTCCCCCCCCCCCCGAGTCCAAATGTCAGGCTGATTGATGCATATTCTACCCAACAACACCATATCGAGTTCAAATTTCTATAAAAATCAATTAAAAAAGACAAAAACACACTACTCTGTTAGGTAACGGCTACTTGGGGCATTAACGCCACCAGGGTCGCTCCGCCTTTAGCCCAACGTAAAGACTTGTTGTATGGGACCTTCCGACTTTATAGGTACCTTGACTTTCTTAGGACGATGGGATGCGAATTCTCAATCTAAAATTACTTCTTTCAACTATTCTGATGGTTATTGATTTAAATATTAGAGTGATAACACTAATTTTCAATTTGACACTTTTTTTTTTTTTTTATGTTGCAAATGTCTGACACTCATCAACCATCCATAACTCCTTAAAAGAAGATACAAAATCACTTATAATATATATATATAATAATGTCTTCAGAAAAACTGAAAAAGCAAAAAGAGATGACACACATTCATCTATGTGTCAAAACATAGCTTGTACTTGTTGCCGAAAATTCATTACCTTTTATTTTATTTTATTAATTTACTCACTACCTTTTCTTGTTATTGAGCAATTGTGCATATCCTCTTTCTTTTTTTGTCTGTTTGCAATCCAAGTAAGAAAGGGAGAAAGATATTGCTAAAAAAAAAAAAAAAAAAGATGGAGAAAGATGATTTGTTAATTTTGGATTTGAATAAACACTGATATGGGATGAAAATTACTCGAAACATGTCTCCATTGGTCTCTTGCAATATGCACTCCCGTTGATTGTTAGTTCCTCTTGATTGACACACCATGCCGGGACCTCACACACGTGTCAAATGCCCAGATTGTTGGGGCCCTTCCTTCAAGTGCTTACAACACTTATCTTATTATCTTGACTTATAATTATTTTTTTATTTTAATTAGTTTTTATTTATTTTTATATATAATATTAAATTAATTTAATTCTCTTAAAATAAAATAAATTAAAATTCTTCTCAGTTTATATTGTCCACAATTTTTGTAACAGCATCAGCTAAATTTATAGGTTAGAACCATATCTTATCCTTGTCGATTGGACCCATTTAATGCTTGAAATTTTATTCAAGTTGGTCAGCTCAAGAAACACTTTGAAGCAGATTCAATACTATATTTATATGATATATCAAAAGGTAATCCGATGAATGCATCATATATAGTTAATTTATTTCTCAACTACCAAGAAATCATGCGACTAAAAAATTTAAGTTCATAGGCGGTAAAATTTATAAACTTTATGAGCCATTTCCAGTCATTATATTTTATAAATATGAAATTTTATGCTCCCAGACCAGAAGTAAACGACAGGCTGATCTCAGGTACGAAGTCTGACCAGCACTAGATTGAACTGATTTAAATTGAACATAGAAGGACACAAGACTACCGCGAGCAGACAAAGGTAGTAAAACAAGCTGATAACTATTCAACTCAAGTATTTAAGTGAATCAACTTAATATACTACTGTGCATATTTTTTTTATTATTGTGTGATATTTTATCAAATTAATAAAATTATAAGTGTTAGTATTTGTCTAACAGTCATACTAAAATTATTGCCTTCTAATAGATTGTGGATGCAAGTCCATCATGAACAAGCAAGAGATCATCAAATTAAAAGGCTGTTTGTGCTTTTTGCAGAAGCAGCCTTGTCCTACTGACAATTATTCCTTCACTTTTATGGGACGTAAGGTTTTATGTTGCAATTATTATAATTGTATATGTTTATGCTTTTGCCCTCTACCAAATTAAAAGAAAAAAAAAAAAAAACATCAATGTCAGCTGCAAGTTAAAGTTACTTGACTCAATGGCCACTATAAGTCTATAAGTCTAAGTGATGATATTTAATATGGCCGAAAGCAATGATCAGTTTTGCATAAAATATATACCGCTTCTCGACAACATTGAACCCTTTTTCATGGCCTCTGCTATCCCCCATTTGGCTTCCGGTTCTCTGTGGTGCTGATTTTGTTGGTGGCTAGTCGTGAGCATAGATTGGCTGTGAGCTTTGTATAGGGTCACTGCTGGTCTGGTTCCAGTGGAGTTTGCCTTTCTGCCTTGGTGCCCATATGGTTGCTCAATTCGTGGCTGTCATCTAGTTTTGCTGCATTTTCTATAGTTGTTTGGGGCTCTTGTTTTTGGTTTTTTCTTTTTCTTTCTTTGATTGTACTCCAATGGCTTGATATTCTTCTGTGCTTGTTGCTTTGGATTGGGTCGTGTCAGGCTGGGGGATTGGCTGTTTATCCCTAATTTTTAATTAATCATGAGATACATTAGACCATATACTATACATATATACGAGATAATAAATTCTTTTATTTCCCATTAATCTCGGGCTTTACTCCGAGCTCGAATACTTTAGGCGTCTAGGCTACACCATTGATTTTGAAATTAAAGGTTGGGATACAATTTTCGGAATCAAAGGTCTAGACCCACTCGAAATGGTCTGTCATGTTATCTTACAGAGAAAAGTAGCCAATTCCTAATGCCCCGTCACTACTGTGCACCATCTAGTACCCACCAAATATCCTGAAAATTGTGGGGAAGGGCAGAGCTAGGGTGGTTGTGTTTAATGACTTTTCCTTCCCTTTCCCCATAAATTAGTAGAAGAATAACATTAGTCATATATAACATTACATTAGGAGACTCATATTTTGAGAGATCTAAACAGAAGTATATACATTCATTTTTTATTCTTATTTTTATAATGAAATTATTTCTTCAATTTGAACATATCCTAACGTCTAATGATGTAAACTCGGTGTTACGTTTCAAATCTTATTTTAAGAATAGTATTAGTAATGCAATAGTAATTTTTTTATTAACTGACTCCGCAAATTTAAAGTTTTTCAGTAACTTCATATATATCATGTGATTTACTTAACAAAAAAAAACCTAGTATCGTAATATTAATTAATCTAAACACGACTTTCGGCTACATGTATAAAACTACTGGTTTCCAAAACGGCAAACTCATACACATACAAGGAAAATATCCATAAAAGCTACATAGCTCAACCATTTTTCCTGGTTGAGAATCTCCTACATAATGGAACATGCATTTGGGTTTTCATCACTGAACATTGTTGTGAACCTCTCGTCAGGCGCATTGGGGCTAGGAAGTGCTTGAACAACATTCTTGACATAGCCTGATGGTGCCTTCTTGTCATAGGCTTGAGCCACATAAGGGTAAGCCACTAAGTTGTAAGGCACATAAGGCCAGAACTCTGCTCTCTTGCCTGTGCTTCTTATCTTGTTTAGCACCTTGTTTGGCTCCACGAACCCACTAACTGTTACCCTGCTTTGCTTTCTGTTCACATCAACTGATCTCACACCTACACGGGAAAAACACTAAAAATCAGAATTTTTAGTAATTAATCTTTATTTGAAGTGGTTCATTTTACAACTTTACGCTAAAGGGTGTGTTTTGGTGAGTTGCATTTATTGTGGCAGCAAGTAAGCTTTAATGGCTTTCAATTTTGAAACTTGCAAGGTTGGTTATAAATGATGATGTCCTGTTGTGTCAACAGAACCTATAAGCTGATTGCCGCTGAGAAAATTTTGAATGGTTGAAAAAATGGCTATTTCCAGTTATCTTTTGGTCGTTTTGATTTGGCATCCAGCAATAAAATTTTGCCTTAATCATGGGAAGATAGACAACATATGTGAAAAGTAGCAAAAGGGTGTCCGGAAATAGCTACCTCTCTCCTAAAAATTTATGATATCAAATTTAAAAAATTTAGAAAGATTAAATGATCGTCATTTGTAATTTAGGAAGATTAAATTTTTGCTATCTCTCTATTATGGCCTCCAATCACTTCAGCCCGCGCCTTTAGTTTAACCACCCTGAAGTTAAAGGAAAGCCTAGAAACTGCGCAGAAAGTTGAAACGAAAAAAAGGTAGTGGACAAAAATTCTTTTCAAATAAGATTACGAGGTTTCTTTTTTCACCTAAAAATCATCTCATATGATTTTGATTTTGGATGGGATTTTTTTAGTTTTTAAGACTTATTTCTCTCTGGAAAGAGTATGCTCCAGCTTCAAATCTTGTGTTCTAGCTACAAGCTTTGCTTTCCAGACAAGAAGACAACAAAGGCTTTAGAGCACAAAACTTTAGTGAACATGTAATATAACCCAGCTAGCTTTAGCTTTTAATGCGTTCATGGAGAAGAGAAACAGAGAGTTATAAGCTTCAAAAAAAAAAAAAAAAAAAAAAAAAGAAAACAAACCTTTCATGTTGCGAGCAGCCTCTTTAACTTTCCTTTCACAGCCATCGCAATCCATTTTCACTTTGATCTCAACTGTCTGGAGGAAGAAGAGACATTAAGAAGGGAAAAATAAAACGTGTTAATGGTAATTAAGTAGCCAAAGAAGCTAACACCACAGCCCACACAGAAATTGCCATAAACTGAAGACAGAAATATATGTACCTGCATTGGCTTTCTTTTCCTTTGTTTCCTGGCAACTATGAGGAAGTCAGAGAGAAGATCTGATAGAGAGTCTAAAGCACCCATATTAGCTAATTGCTTCCCCAGAGACAGAGCACAGAATTAGAGAGAGAGAGAAGGAAAGAGAGAGAGAGCGAGAGAGAGAGAGCGAGAGAGAGACAGAGGCGCGGGTGAGTGACTGCAACAATTGAAGGGATGGGCTTGGAGTACTTGAGGTGTTGTTGGTCTATTTATATTATAATAAGGTGAATTTGCGGTGATAGTTAAAAATTTTAAATTTTTATTAGTGAAGCATAAGATTTTAATTTTAAAAAATATTATAAAAATAAAAAGAATTATTTTTATAATGTAATCTATGTTTAATAATTTTTAATAATAATAATAATAAGGTGAGGAGAAACCGTGTTAATCGATGCAAGTTGTCCTTCTTGAAATTAAATGCACAAAAACTCCGACTCTGTGTCCTCAAATCGTGGTAGTCTTCCAAAATATCGTGCGGCACAACTAGACACAATGAAAAAACTAGAAGCATTAGGCAGCTGAAATAAAATCCAACAGGCTCGGCTGTTTTTTTTTTTTTTTTCCCTTTTTTCGCCAAGCATTAAGTAGACTGGCATATTCTTTTTTTTTTTTCCTGTGTGTGTTTAACTAACCCGAATAAAAATTTGAATTCAAGACTTTCATATCTGTTCTTTTAAACTAAGATTTCATTTGGAAAAGTTATGTGTCACAAACTACATCTACAATTTTGCGGTGAGTTTCACAATTTACATGAAAGATAAAAATATCAATCCCTGCCATACGTTGGTTTCACAATTTACAAACCATTCACGACGACACTGATTCGTTGCTAAAAATAGGAAGGCCCCCTTTGGTAGATAGTACACGAGACTATTTCACGACTATTGGTTGCGGAAGAGTGCATCGTAGTATATACATTTAAGAAAATAAGAATTACTTCTCCACTAATAGGTGCTTATTCTTGAGAATTGGCATCATAAGTCATGTTGGGATTCTGTTTTCTTGGAGCTTAAGCATGATGGTACGTGGGCAAGTGCCCTGGAGATTGCTGGATGCGATGCCGATGCTGGCTGATGCCAGTTGAACTGTCTAATTTACCGCTTTTGCATGATGGAGGCGAAGCGGGTCCAATCATAATTAGACAACCTTAATACGGGTTTTAATACGTAGCATTATCTACTATCGAAAGAGCAGAGCCACAAATTATATTTCGTGAGAGCGATGCCGTCTAAGAAGAAATAGGCAAAAAAAAAAAAGAAAAAAAGAAAAAAAATATACGTCATAGATATTAAAACAGAAAAATTTTATTAGGTATTTATAAAATTTTTTAGATTATATTTTCTTATCTAATAAAAAAAATTAGTTAGATCGTAATGAATTTATAACAGTATTGTAAATTGTATTTATAGAAATTTTTTTAATTTGACCCTTTTAAAATATAAATTAAATTAACTTAATATTATGTATTAAAAAATAAAAAATTCCAAATTAATTTAATTAAAATTAAAAAATATATAATTTACGATAGTAAATTTATTTCGATAATAAATTTGGTATGCTAATAAAAAGAATGAATAAGTGTAATGAACACTTTATATTATATTATCTAATGTCAGAAATTTTGTTTATCCTTAATTTAGTGGAGGCGAAGGTTATATTTCAATTGGACGCCAACAAAAGCTTTGATAAGAAAATTTCAAATTTTGCTTCGCCCCAGGTAAGAAACGAATAGATCCGCCCCATAACCCGTTAATGTCGAGGGGCTGTCGCCCTGCTGTTTCCCTTTTTAGCCCAAAGACAGATAAACAATTACATAATTCTTTTTGATTGTGGCCAACTTAGTTTGTAGTCTACCATGCGACAAAGTGGAAATTATTGGAGGGATAATTTAGTTAATAATTTGATATTTTCATCAGTTTAAATTTGAATTTTTTTTATTTTTTTAATAAACAAAAATTTACATAAAAATATTAAATTTTAAATTCATTAATATTAAAATTAAAAGACACACTCGAATATAATAATAATTATAACATAATTTTTTTAAAAAAAAGTTAAATAAAATATAAATAAACAATCTTAAATTTAATTTATAATGAATAATAAATTATAATTTAAAATTGAATGTTTAATAATTTAATTAGTTATACATTTAAGTAAATTTAATTCAAAAAAATTTTTGAAATTTGACATTAAAACACCAAATATTTAAAATTTGATAAGTTCGATAAATTTAAATTTTGATAGGCTCAAAAAAAAAAATGATAAATCCAAATGATTTGGGACTTCAAACAACTCGACCGAAATTCGGCCGAACATGTGCCTTCGTGACCTCTAACAACCGCTCAAGATTTAGAATTAGATGTTTCTTGACGAGCAATCAAAACGAGTTTAAGGGCAATTCTGCGGCAGAAACTATGTGGGCTAGAATCCGCCATATTTAATGTCTCGCTCTGATGTTCACTAGCGGGCAAAGCAACACCACTAACCATATCTGTGTGCACTGAAACATTTTATAAAGCCCCTCCAATTATTGCTACGATTATAGCACATAATAAACATGATGATTGGATCGCACAACCGCATGCACCTGTGTTCAACACCTCAATTTTCAGAGTTTTTATCTTTCCTTATTGGTTTTTATGGTGAGGTTTCTTTATCGTTTCTCGAACTCGTTATGCTTAGCTGCGTTGACAGGACACGGAGAGTTGGCTTTCACGCATAAGAGGGGCAAGATATGTTTCGACTCTCTGGAGCCCATCTGGCTTTCATCGTTGTTGGGGCTTGGAAATGGTCGATCCAGCCGCGTTCTTCCAGGCTCTAAACACTTTTCACGCGAACACGCGGTACCATACAGTTGTAGATGCCCTGTCTTTTTTTTTTTTCTGCTACCATTCCGTTTGTTTGTGGCACACTCAACTGAAATAGTTGATAATAGATCGCATGTTAAATTATTACTATCATAATAAATGAACCGTGATTAGGCTATTCATAACAATAATAATAAAAAAAAAACTATTTTTTATATTGACATGAGAATTAAACCTTAATCAAAAAGATGACCAATTGACGTGCTTGCAACTGGCGTCGAGGGTGTTTCCACGTGGAGGCGTATTATTAGCTGAGAAGGAACGTCAAAACGTTTGTAACTTTGCACTGAGCAACTGTAACACCATTTCCCCTGTGCATACATGTTTGTAGAGTTTGGGCATGAAGACAAGCGACGATAGTGTTATTTACTTTATTATTATTATTATTCTTTATGTTGCAGTGGTATATTACTAATCGATTTGCCTTCATGGTACCATTAATGCTTGGTCAAATACAGGAGCCTCACATAACTCAAAAATCTAAGATTTGTGTGAATTACTTAAATCAATTGGACATTTTATAATGATGAGATGGGGTCTAAAAATTAAAGAAAATTAGGTAATTGATGTAGCCATTCTCAAAGACTGCAGCCCTTCTTACATCAATCCCATTTTAAGTCCTCTTCATATGGCCGGCATCCACTTGAGAGGACAATTCATCTTTATATGTCATTTTCTTATATATATATATATATATATATATATATGTAGTTATAGTCAAGCTGCATTAATATAATAGTTGGTCCGCCAAGCATTAAATTTTACTATTGTCCTCCCGGGAATCCTGAAATATGTTTGTCATACATTTTGTCTTTTATCACGGCATTTCTAGTACCTTTGGAAGTTTAAACTTCAAAGCTTCCATAAAATGGAGTATGAACAAACCAATCAACCCAAAGAGCTCATACTATTAGATGAGGC
This sequence comes from Bruguiera parviflora, assembly GCA_019804595.1. Lineage (NCBI taxonomy): Eukaryota > Viridiplantae > Streptophyta > Magnoliopsida > Malpighiales > Rhizophoraceae > Bruguiera > Bruguiera parviflora. The sequence goes on from CM034059.1 coordinate 6,352,146, forward strand.
ATAAGAATTTTTGACATATTAAACTCTAACATACTCTCTATTTATAAACACATTGTAAGAAAAATGTGAACTAGGTATAGACTGTTCTTTACTTGTAAAAATTCATAATTAAATACAAATAATGAGGGTAGAGTGAATTTCTTGGTTATTAAAATTTTGATATTATATATATATATATATATAACTCAAACATTAAGATTTATAGAAGGAACCAGGTAACCTGTGACCAGAAAGCTAATCAGCCCTCCTTAACTATGGATACAAGCTAGTCAGTGTCAATTATTGGTGCGTATAAGTATTATTGGCTTCATCTAGTCTTTTCAGATGAAAAGGACTTAATTCTGAGCCTCAAGTCACATAAGCATACCAGTCTGCATCTGCAGATGGCCCACTCAATGAGGGTGCCACAAGCTGTGACCCTCTTTCCAGGTTAGCACGTATTAACTAAGTTACCAAATGATACTTCGTAGTTGGCTACATCCAAATTAGGGGTGTTTCCATACACCTGAACCAGATTATAGTTCAACATTCTGTAGTATTTGAATTATTGGTAGCATTATATTGGTCGGCCAAGATTTATGAACACTTGGGTAACCCCCTAAAATTAGTCTAGTATTAGAGATAAACTTGAGTTTTTGTGGAATATATTCCTTGAAACCAATGAGAATCATGATAGCAGGAATCATACTAACAATCTGAGGTTTGTTTGAAAGGCGTTACTCCTCATACAACAAAGATTTCTGTGGCAATGAGAGTAACCTTCATAAAATGTCCCCAATCTACTAGACTGCAAAGAATAGTGCCAAAGCCACCCATCAAATCCCTTCTCCCCTTTTTCCCCATGCATGAGCAGTAGAAATCATATGTATGCTCAGATGTATACTCCTCAGACATTAAAATAAAGTCTGACTTAGTTGTTTCATTTCCTATATACCCTTTCCTTAATTCCAATACCAAGTATTAAGGGCAATAAGTTTCACATTGATGAGATACAATGATCTAGCTTTGTTTACACTGTTCATGAACATCATTAGTACCTTTTTTTTTTTTAATAGTAAAAAATTATCAGCTAAGCACATTAGCCAGGTGCCTAAACTGAGTACATCATTAAAATAATTATATACAAAAGTCAAAAATCCCAAACAATTACACACAACAACAGGCGTCGCCCACAAGATCTTTTAAGCGTAGTCCTCTTTCCCCACCCTCATCTTTGCTAATCGATCCACAAAATGATTAGAATTCCTTTTCTGAAGAACAATACTACCTAATAGCTTAATATAACGCCTCGCGATCATCTCACTCCCATATCGTCAAGAAAAAAGAGAAACTTGGACTTTATAAGTAGGTGTACTGCACACCCCAACAAGCTGCCTTTTGGGGAGAAAGTAATGACTCCGTGACAAAGTAGTATCAGAGCTTACCCCTCCCGCCGTGGGAGCTTGACTTGGCGCGAAATGCCGAGAAACTGGCTCGGTGCGTGTCCAAGAGCATCGATGAGTACATCGATGAATTCAGTGTGAGAGAATGTAACGAGTCGTAATCATCCCACTCCCATGTCGTCAAGGAAAAAGGAAAACTTGAGCCTTATAAACGGATGTACTACACACTCCAACAGACTGTCTTTTAGGAGAAGGTAATGATCCCGTGACATTAAGCTATGCATATGTTAGCATGACATTGTATGACAAAAAATTTGATCTATTTAGCACATCAATTTTCCTTTTTTGGGACCATATGCACATACCATCTCATCTCTCTTGTCACTTTTTTTGTTTTTTTTTTTTTTTTTGGAGTTTATATGTTTAAGCAAAGGTGGTCAGCGCTCGTCAAATCAAAGGCTCGTTTTGCAAGAAAGTGTATTACCGCCTTTCGAGATCTTCGTCAGGTAGGTTTCATTTCAGTAACCTATTGAGAATAAGGGCTCCAAAATAGATGATTGAAGCCAAAGGCCAGCCAAGCAGTGTTCGTTGAAGAATTGGGTTTAGGGATACTATCATAGACTTTTTTTATTTTTAAGAAATCAGTTCAATTAGTTAAGAAGGGAAATTTAAAATTTTGAATATCTAAAATTTGGATAATTTAATATTTAATAAATTTAAAATTTAATTAGCTCATAATTTAAAATTTAAAATAGTTGAATTTAAATCTAACTAGACCTGCCCATTGTCATTTTTATGCTGAACTCGAGCCCTGATTCACAAGGGCGAGACCACGTCAACCTTGTCAACTGGGCCAAGGTAACTAGCGATCATCAAATGTGTCACGTACTTGCCTAGTAATGCATGTATAGGTGGAAGCTATTACAATCAAAGATAGTGAGATTCCAATCTTAATTTTAATTTTAATTTAGTCATCATGTTTGTACATGTTAACATGTGCCAATGTACATTGCTAATCTGATCACAAACACAGAAGTGTACAGCCTGTTCTCTTAATTAGAAGGAGAAAGCGAGAGCTAATTCGAGCAATCTATTCATTGAAACCTCGATACGTTTAAGCCCATTAATACTTTCCTTTGGGAATCCACAACCCAGTAACAAATCATAAACTTCCTAAATACCGGCATAAGTAGATGAAGGCACCTCATACCCTTAAGCAACAGCTAAACACATATTGAAACCATATCACGAACTTCCAATCCATCAGTGCACGCAAGCACTGGATTCAGGATTCAATTTGTCACTACATTGGAGTCGTAGTAACAACCTCCTTGTGCAAATAAGAGTAAAACTGGATACATTTCATTCTTAGCTCCGCATTGCAGATGCCTAATGCACTGGGGCTTCCTTTTTAATACGAAGTGCCTTTTGACAAACAGAATGAACTTGTTTAGAAAAAACAACATTCTGCATTGCATGAGCCTAACATAGTCTCGTATGACCTTGAGATGTGCAATTATACGGTAGCCCTTAGCATCTATTGTTGGCCTCAACCAACTAAAGGGACTTTCTTAAGCTTATCCATCTTCCGTGCCAATTGCAATACCGTGTCCTTCTTGCCATTGTCAAGAAGAGCTTGTTTGAGATTACTAAACATTGGCCCTGGAGGCCGGATACCCAAATCCAACATTTCCTGAAAGAACTTGCAAGCCTCGTCTAGCCTATCCTCATGGCACAATTCGTTAATCAATGTACAGAACATATGCATCACCGGCAATACTCCCTTAGCCTGCATTTGATCCCAAATTTTTAATGCCATATCCACTTTGTCCTCATTGCAAAACATCCTGACAATTATCTCGTAGGTACTCACTGTTGGCTCACATCCCTCCACATGGCTCATTTTCTGGAAAACTGAATAAGCCTCTTCTGTTCTGCCGGCCTTTACGAGATGATGAAGAATTATATCATAAGTTCTTGAATTTGGACCAATCTCACACTTTCTCATCTCATCAACCGTCCCATATGCATCATCCATCCTCATTGATGAACAATAAGCCCCAACAACAGCATTGTATGTGTGTGCGCCTGGCACAAACCCACTAGCTTTCAATCGCTTAAAAAATTCAAGTGCTTCATTCAACCTCTTCTCAGCTCCCAAACCAGCAATCAAAGTGCAAAAAATATGAGCATTTGGCTTGCAATTCTTCTCTTCCATCTCATCAAACAATTTGATCGCCTCATCATAGTCCCCAGCCTTGCAATATGCATTGATAAGAGCACTATATGTCACAACATCCGGCTCAAAGCCTTCAGCTTTCATTTTTCCGAACACCTCATTCAATCTCGCCATATCTTTCTCTGCTCCCCACCCTTCCAGCAATATCGTGTATGACTTAATATCGGGCACAAATTTTCTCTTCCTCATTTTATCAAACACCTCCTGTGCTTTATGCACCTGCCTCGACTTCACCAGAATATCAATCAATCTATTGTAATCTGAAGATTCAATCTTTAGTCCAAACTCCTCCATTCTGTTAAATGCATTCACTGCTTCTTTCACTTTCTTCGCTCTCGCGTATCTTCTTGAAATCAGCATAAAAGTCTCTTTACTCAACACGCCTTTTCTCTTCATGTCGCTAACTAAATTCCAAATTACATTAAACTGCTTGATTTTTCCCAGAGAATCAATCAATGCATTATAGCTCTCTGTGCTATGTTGAAACCCCTTTTGCTTCTCTGCCCATCTGAAGAAAGACAAAGCAAGAACACCAGAATTGCTTAGCCTTTTCAATACATCGGATACAAAGGTGGATGACACCTCCATCATGGCCTGATCAAGCAGAGCCTCGATGTTAGTTTTGGACTTTGTTGACAATAATTTGCAGATTTTTTCAATGTTTTCGTTGATTTCAAGGGGAAAGATTTCTGGGTTTTTGCCATGGATTGATCTTTGAGAACTAAAATGGGGATTTAATGAAGACCCATTTGGGTTTCCAACGTAGGGTGTTGATTTGAGAGTGAAATTTTGGGTTTTGATGCCTTCTGGTTGACGAAGGATCAGAAAATTGGGTTCTTTTAGTGATCTTGATAGGATATTGAAGAACCTAGAGAGACCCATTTTGAAGGGAAGCTCAAATTTCCTAAAACCCTGAAATTAAGGAACTTTAGGGTAAGTCCCGTAGGATTTTGTAAAAATTGTAAGATTTTATAATAAATGTGGATCCGTGCCTATCCCTCTGATCTATTTTTATCTACTCAAACTAATAATTTAATTATTTATTATTTTAGAATAATATAACTTAAAGTTGCATTTATTTTAATTCCATTCACCCAAATATTTAAGTCGTTTATGGAAATGGGCATGTTTTTCGCTCAAATTTGTAAAATCTTAGATTAGTCTCACTTTTACATCAAAGCTCGACCCTCGCAAATATGGTGCACTAATCACCTTTTTCCTTCTCTGATATGTCAAGCCCATGGTAACCCACTTCTACAGCCTGATAATCTTGGAGGATAAGCAAAAATCACCCTTTTTATCTCTTGATCAAAATAGCCCATGCGACAAAATCAGATGAAATAGTTGAATGAAAGCACCGGCCTTTCCATCCACGTTTGGAAACTACTGAGCCAAGTACAATGGAAACACAAAGAATTGGCTTCCGAGAACTCTCATTTAGGACAGCCTAATATACTAGAAATCTCCGAAACTTGAGGACCACTTTTTGATATGGTTAGGAAGTTTAGGACTAACCAATCATCGTACCAAACATCTAGGCACTTCAGGGCATTTAACAGGTACTTCTAGTTTGCCAACAACAGTCTGATACAAACTAACTCGTGCAAAATCTCTTGCAAATGGTACTCATGATTTTTCTTGATCATCTGCTCGTGCATTTTGTGCTTCTATAAGAAGCCAGACGCTAGAGATAATACAACAAATATGACTTTAATAAATGAGACTTCTGTTACAACATGAGGAGACTGCCAATCAACAACAACAGAGGATAAAGCATTAAGCAACAATGGCATGCTAATGGCTGTCTGAAGAGGATGAAGACCCTCTTATTGAATGAATGACCCTGGCTCTGGAATGAATAATGAAGAAAGTGGTGCCAGGAAATCTGAAAACTTCGAGGAACGAATTCATCGTGCTGTTTCAACCGTCACTCCTAAAGATATATTATCATATACTTTCAGTGAAGAAGCAATCAGAACAGCTCAGGGACCAAGTGTCCCTCACCGCTGATCTCTGTCCTTCATTCTGATTGACAAAATTCAGATGCAAAAATGATCGCACAAGATTTAACTCAACCTTTTACAGATGCACTTTCATTTGCACTGATTCACCTGAGAATTCCAGTCATCGAGGAGGTTTGAGATGGTTTCTTCGAGTTTTTTTGCCTGAGGACCAGGCTTAACAATATTTACGTCACCCCATTGTGAGCAAGGGTCTGACCACCAACTCCACTGGCCAGTGCACCAAGCACCCGGGGCAGCTTGTTTTCTTCCACGCTTGAGGATATTCTCATCAACCATGTCCAGGACAGGGTCATCCTTTTGGAATTGTCTTGCAAATGCAGCTCCACTTTGAACCATAAGATCGTAATCAGAAATGTTAAGAAAGTGAGGTTCCATCTTTGGAGGATTGTCCCAGACCATATATCTAAGATCATTGTTCACTGTTGTGTTTTTGAACTCTGGCGAATTGCAAATGACAGAATGAAAATAGCCTTCTTCAGATAAAACTGCATTGCTGAAGTACATAAGAAGGGTTCGGGGAAGGCTATCCCAACCAAGAATGCAAAATTCCAAAAATGAACGGCTCAAGACAATCCATGGGGAACCTGCAATGGGATATATAGTTACGCACACCTAGTATTTCAAGCAATGCAATGTAAAACATCATATATTTTCTTTTCCTCCAGTTGAAAAGCATTGAGATTAGACTTTGCCTGTGAATATTTTGAAAGCATCAGGTGTTGGCCGCTTCTCCTTGGCATAAAAAATTTGGCTTCTCCTTGCAAGGTAGAGCCCTGGGTCTACTATAATAGGGTGGAACCTTTGAGCTCTGCATCCAAATCAACCAATACACTTCAGATTATCTTAAACTTTGTAAGGCAGAGGTGTAATTATACCTTGAAAAAAGAGTAGCCTACTCTTTCCATCCAAGGTCACCGGTGTGATCTATGAAATTGAGGTCTCTGCCAACAGAGGAGAATACATGGAACAAGTCTGGAAGCATTTCATATGCAAAAGTTAGCCTTGCGAAGGAAGATAGCACAAGACAAAGCAGTAGTACATGAAACCAGATTCACCAAACTGACCAAAACATAGCAAACTGACCACATGGAACAACTGATACTAAATGCTCATTAGCGATAGACAAATGGAAGAAAATAGATCCAGAGCCATTATGATATTCAAGCAAAAATAGGCCAATAACCACCAACAGAGATTTTCAATCAAACACCAAAGTTTGTCAGCATATGTCTTCACAAAATCTTTCAGTAATCCCTAAACAGAACAAATCAGTCCCTATCATAAGACATCATCCCGTTCATGAGTAAACCTTGCCCATGAGAGTCTCTATTGATTCAATAACATATAAGACACTGCATCATCCATCAGTGCAGCAATTCTAGCCTCAGATACTAGAATCATGTAGATAGCACAGAATCTGAAACACACTACTAATTCATAGATTATTTGCGCAAGAAACAGGGCAATCATCATAAAAGTTTATGAGGAGATCAGATCACTTGTTTGTGGACATAGAAACTTGGGTCTTTCAATTACATTCCACCTGTTCCATATCTTCTTTCATGCCTTTGCTAATTAAACCTTTTAGTAGGTGCACCCATGCTATTAACATGCAAAGAGAAGAAGAAATGAAAGGAACCTTGTAGATTTTTTTTTTATATGTTTTAGAACAAACCATTGGGATAACCATAGGGAGTCAGACCTATCAAGACACTGTTCCTGTATAGCAAAACCTATGATTGCCCAAGTAGAGGTATAGGCCTAGAAGATGGATGGTATCATCTAATTCTCTAACTAGGAGATTGGCCCCTTTTTTTTCAGCTAAGAATGTTAGTTACACAAAATAGGAGCATTTGAATGACTGTTACATAACAGTCATGATAATCTACCTAGAACAAGAATCAGCCACTCAATGACCTCTGAGAATAACAGTCTTGATGATCTCCTGATGTCTATATCAAACCCGAAAATGAAAACATCTTATCATTACAGCTAACCTTTCCAGTTCTGCCATACCTAGCTCATGAAAGGAAAAGCAATTTAGCAACTGAAATGCTTCTCACTCACCATGAAATGCCTAGAGTAAGGCCCCTCATGTTACACATACGACAACTCATTTACAACCATATTGCCAGGAAACAACCCTGTCTGTAGATACTTTTATTTTCAACCTATATGGTAAATAAAAAAACAAAGGTAGTAATACTCCTCTTTGAGACATCTACAACTTGCACAAGTCACTTCTTGTTGGAAATATCCTTTTTTAGGGGGAGAGGCTCTAAACTTTGTGTTATCCAATTAGGATTAGCTTAGAGTGACTTAATTCATCCATAATCAAGTATATATACCAAAACAATTCCTCCCAGTAAAAAAAACCTAATTACAGTTACCCTCACTTCTCACATTGTAAAGCTCATCAGCAAGTGTAGACATAGCATGACTACCCTTGAGTTTTAACCCAATTTTAGGGGGATCACAGAACAGCACTTTTAACAAGAACAGAAGTACCTGAACTGCAATCAAACAGTGTAAAAAATGAAGCTTTTTATTTTTTTTTTTAAAGAAAATCTTACCCTGCAGCACTCTATTTTGTTATGCAACCCATAAAAAGAGTTTTAAATGGCCAACACACTAGCAAGTTTATAGACCACCACAAATAATACACCCGTTTCAACTGCAGCACAGCACATTTGAATCTGTATTTACCACTACATTACTGAGTTAGACATAGATAAAAGGGTTAATGAACGGATCACCAGGTCAGTGTATAAAATAAAGGATGTGACTTCAAGAAAACCTAACAATCGGATAAAACCAAACTGATAAATGCTACCAAAATTCTGCCCCAATGACAAATCACCATTAGATTCTGGCAGAGTTGAAAATCAAATAGCATTTTCTACGTCAACCATAAAAGGATTGGGCTGAGTCAAAAACTGAGTCCTCCGTAATCCAACTCAAGGAACAATAAGTGACTTTCCATACCCACAAATCATTATGATGTTGCCCAAGAGATGATGTGACAGATTTTGAATTCAGAAAATAAACCACAAATTCAGGAAAAGCAAGATAGTGCCATTCTCTCTGAGATCATGGGCGTACGGTAGCGTATTCACTGGAATTTTTCATGTTGGCTAATCCACATATTTTATCCAATCCTAATTCATTCTTCAGAATCTATATGAAGGTTCATTGTAAACCATAAATTTTCACTGGTTTTGAGCGTTTACAAGAATCAACACAATAGACCTTGAAATCTTCACCTAAAATATCCATTTGTAAACAAATGATTTCTTTCCCATATTATACCAATTGAGAATGCACAGCCTAAACAACGAGCTGTTAAACAAGCATATAAAGAGAGCTCAGTTCATTACAGTTTGCTAATATAATCTAGCCTACTCATTGTTTTCCCAATGAATTTCTGATTCTATAATACAGATAGTCAATAGAGAAGAAACAGAAACGAAGAAAAAAAATGATGGATGATGGCAGCATCCCATTCGAGGATATTCAAAGAAGCCAAAATAAAAAGAAATAAAAAAAAACACACACACACACACAACAAAAAAAAAAAAACAAAAACAATGGCAGCATTTGATTGGATGGCATCAAATGCATGCAATGCCAAACTTTCCAAACCGCAAAGACCAAAGTTTCAACTCCTACAAAATTTTACATTTGAAAAAAAAAAAATTTCTTGAAAAGCTAAGGGGAGTCAAAAATGACCAAGTGGACGGAACTTGCGCACCACAACAAGACATATAATTGCAAAGGTGTCTGCACCTAATCAAGTTTTCCAGCATTACGACACCTATATGCATTCCAAGGAAAATTTCCCAAAATTAACATATAAACCAACATTTAAAAAAAAAAACCTACATAATTATAGTAATCAAAGGGGGAAAAAAACATGCCAATCTCACAAATCCAAGAACAAACAGAGAGAAATAAAAGAAAAAAAAAGGATTACCATCCTGAGTCAACAAGGGGTAATCCATGGCACTCAATACCACAAACCAGTTCCATCCTGCATCCACCTTCAGCAAAATGGCAGCAGCTCGCAATATTGCCGCCACATTAGAGGATCCCATATAGATAATCCGATTAGGCATCCCAACAACATCCACATTAGCAAAAGAACTGATTGCAGGAACTGCATTTACAGCCCTAACAAGTTGAATTCTCTCTTTATCCGAGGCATCAGTGTTAAGATGCAATAAATACCGGTTTCTAGGGTGATATACAGCGAGCAATAGCCGGAAGATACGATCTCCATCGCCCCGGCCACCGGAGATGTAGTAGGCAAAAGAGGGTGGATAGTGGTTACCATGGTGGATTAGAGAAGGGAAAGGCTTTGGAGAGCTGAAAGTGGAGAGTGAGTAAAGTAATAGAACAATAATAGAGAGGAATGTTGCGGAGAAGAGCGTGAAAAGGCATCTTTTCTCCGCTCTCATAGTGGAAACAACACTAGTGTGGAAGCAACTCCTCTTTCCTGTTCCTGTTCTTGAGGATAACCAAGTTGGGCATATGTTGTTATCTATCAAATCAAGTTCAAAATTTTCTGCTAAAGTTGGGGTCTTTGAAGGAAATGGAGAAATGGGTATGCATCAAAATCAAGACTTTCTCGCCATAACTTCTGAATTTGAGCATATGGTGTTATCAATCAAAACAAGTTAAAAATTTTTCAGCTGAGGAGGCTTTTGAAGGAAATGGAGAAATGGGTATGCATCAAAATCAAGACTGTCTCCCCAGAACTTCTGGATTTGAATTAAAATTCAAAAGATAGGTATGAACCCTCCCAAAACAAAGCAAAAATTTAAAAAAAAGAAAAAAACTGAAACTTCCAATTTTCAGGAAAATGAAGAGATGGGCATTCGTCAAATGAAGAATATTGGGGTTAAAGTTGGACTTATAAAGGAAATGCACAAATGGGGGCAAGTGGGGATCTTGTGACCTTCACAGGTTTGCTAGGGGCCAAAAGTTGCAAACCAAAAACATAAAATTGCAAGGCAAGCCTAGATCAGAAAATGTCAAAAGTTTCACTTTTGACCCTCTCTCTCACTCCTTTTTCCCCCTTTTTTTTTTTTTTTTTGTTTCAAACTCTGCTTCTATTTCTGTCTTAACTTCTTCACTTTCCTCTCTCCATCACAGAAAAACGAGCATGGGTTAGGGTTTTCAGTTTGGATTTACATTGTTCCCTGCTGCGCGCGAGAAGAAAATGGACAGTAGTCAGAAGATCAATCCTAATCAAACATTTTTGTATTTTGTCGCTTGGCAATTTTGATTTGGTCTTTGAATCTAAGAACAGTTGAAAGTTGCACTGTACGTGTGGGTCTGTCTGAGCCTGAAAACTAGTTCATTTCCAGAAATTTTCACTTTCAACCAAGAGCGCGTGATGACACTCTCCAAGCACTATTTTTACTTATGGAAATGATATAATTTTACTAACCATTGGTATAGTTTGAGTGAACATTGAAAGCGTGACATGGAAATAATGAAATTCCTCCTATAAAATGATTTCTTTTCCTTTTTTTTTTTGTCTATTATGAGATTTAGTGGTCTATAAATTATAAATTTAACCTGTTAATAATTTGAATATATTTTTTTAAAAAATTGTCATCACTAATATTTGTTAGTAATTTATAATTTTTATTTAAGTATATTTATTTTTGATTGTTCGTAATTAAATTATTAATTCTGTTGATAAATTATTTTATTAAGAAAAAATGAGGCAATTTTATCAGTTTAACTGCTAAGTCAATAAATTTGCAAATTTGACTTTTACAAAAAAATGTTGCCTAAAATTGACTTTCACAACTTGAAATTGTTGCCAATACGTCCGGCTAAAGATGTTTGTGAGTGGAGGTGAGCGTGGAAACAGGCCGCCAGCCAGTTTACGGCAACGTGGCGTGACGTGATGATGTTCGCCACATGATTATTTATTGATTAATATATGGTCGGTGTACTTAATTATTGAAAGAAATTTGTGTAATTAATCTGTATTAGAATATAGATTACGTGTTTGTCACGGTACGACCGCAGTAACATATACCCTACCTAACGTTAACTTAGACCTGGTCAGTAATAAGGTAGAATTTTTAACAAGATTCATCGAGACTGACATATTAATTAAATTTTATTTTTTAAATGTACGGATATCTGAGAAATACAGTGAGGCTTCTTAATATTATGTCGGCATTTGAATTTTAAAAAAGAAAAAAAAAATTATGTTATATGACTGTTGGCATGTAATGGAGTCCATCGATTGCAATGTTTAACATGGCAGCAAGAATGTCGGAAAAATGAAGCCGATTAAGACACGTGCCCGGCGAAGAATGATGGGTTATAATGACTTGTCTTAATCTAATTTTAACCTCTTATACTTTCACTTTTTTTATTTGCCTTTGGACCGATCAACTCGTTTTCGTTAGGGGGGGACTTGTCGATTTTGTACTATGAAAGAGATGGCTTAGGGCTGTAATTTTCTTTCAATACCACTTTCTCTTACAATTGTTCTTTCTAAGCTTCGCTACGTAGAACAGTGAAATTGATAAATTTTAAACGTAAATTTACATTATATTATATTATTATAATACGATTAGATTTATATTTATAATTTTTATTATTAATTATTATTATTATATATCAAAATATTAAAATAATGTATAATTAATAATTGTTATAGTGGGTTTAAATTTACATTTAAAACGTAACGATAAAAAATTTATGAATTCTTTAAAAAATTTTCTTCTTAAAATTAATTAATTTTATGAATTCTTTAAATTTATAATTAAATCAAAACTATACAATAAAAAATAACTCTTTATTTTATTTTATTTACATAATTTCACACTCTCTGTCCTTGTAATTTGAGTATGAGTCCTTTGAGATAAATATTTCAATTTTTAACAATTAATATCCCTTGGAATAAAGGAATTTGTTTTGAAATTCAATACATTGGAAATCACTACTTATAAGGGAAGTGATAATTGGATTTGTTTCAGCCTTAAAAAGTTTTTTTTTTTTTTTTTTCTAAAGAATAACCCTAGCAGGCCACAGGGCCCACCTTCTCTGGGGCCCAACCTTCGTACCCTAATAGGAGGCTCCAGCGATCGGGCCCCTCAACGTCCCTGCAGACCCTCCACCACAGGCCCCATCGGCCTTCGCCAGTAGAATCTACACGGCAACGTCGGCCTGAGAATCCCACCGAATACCTCTTCAAACAGGAAAGGTTACGTTCCTGTCTATTTTACCATTTATGTATCAGAATACTAACATCAAAGCCTGACTCGACACTTCGTAGCCTTTCCTGTTCTTTGAAATGCATTAGCGTCACATTTTTATTATAATTTTAACAATACTTCAATCTGCATCGATATCAACAATCTCATCAATGGTGTCGTGTTAATGTGGCACATTGATGTCGAATCCAATGTCAACTTTCTGTCCAGTTGCGTCCTCATTATCGGGCGAGACAGCAACAAACAAATCCTCGACATCTATATCCTGACGTTCTTCAACTTCGTCATCTATGGGGCTTGGCAAATGGTAAGGAAGTGGGTACAGCTGGGGGATCAGCTCGAAAGAATGTTGTAAATACCAACATCAATTTGTTCCAACTTAACCTTTACAAATACCAATAAAATAAAATCTTTAAACAACGGAATCGGCAGCAACAAATTTGAGGTAACCAAGGCTGAAATTTAGCGACTAAATATAATAATACAATGATAACAAAATTTTACTTTGAAATTTAATTTGATGAACTAAACGTAGAAATTAAATAAAAATTTTAAATTACTAATTACAAAATTTAATAATAAAATTATATGAATTTTTAGTTTTAGATTTAAAATTCAATCGCACTAAACCAACTATAAGTACAATCGGAAAAAAAAAAAAAACCAACTAAACGTTTTAGTTGTAATCCTTGCTTCTTTGCTCCCTTCGAAAGTGACTTGTTGGTTTTCCTAGTCGTTGTTTTTTTTTTTTTTCTTCTTTTTAAGAACCGTCTGATTGAAGATCAGGAAGTTTGGAACAACGGCGAAGGATCCCTGATGAAATGGGACCCAGAACTTGCTGACGTGGCAAGATAAGTAGGAAAAGATCCTAAAGTTAGATTTGGTAAGTGCGGGCAAAACGCTTTCGTTGGAGAAGACCCGGGGGGGTGGAAGTATTTTTCTGTGTTGCGACTTGGACCGTCTTTCCTACAACCACTAATAACGTTATGCCACGTTTTGAGATTATAGTTGAGATTCGACGTGGGGGAGGTCACATGGCAGTGGATTAAAAACGGAATGGATTCTTTCACACACAACCGAGAGATATGTGCACGTGCCACGTGACGATGTCGATCTCGCGAGTAATCGAATGCCTGTCACGTGCCTTGGACCGTTGGGCAAGTTGCAGTTTAGATGCCAGAAATGGATGTCGTTGGGCCGAACCGGGCCGGTCGAGCGAAGTGGAAAAATTACGCAATAATTATGTGTAATTAATAATTATATGTAATTTATTATTATTATTATTATTATTATTGGAATTGGAGTTAGTGTTGATGAAGTGATTATATTAGTTTGTACTTGGTAGTTAATTTCACTGTCATTATTTCCCTAACCACTTATTATGTTTTGATGGGTTGGGTACATCAACTCAACTTAGCGACTTGGTGCTCGGAAAAATAGGATAATTACTGTTTTAAGAAAAAAATTCACAACATAAATATTGGATAAAAGTGAAGTGAAAGAATAAGACAGTTGTAAAAATGGTGACCACTGCATTTTTCTTTTGGAAAGAAAAATATGTTACATTTTCTTGTCTCAATTCCAGCATCAATGAATTTACTTTCTTACCTTTTTTCTTTTTTAATAAAACAAATTTCTTTCTCTTGCATGGTCAAAATTTTCTTGCCACATATATGCTGGGATTCAAATCTTATAGATGTAAATGCCGATTGAATGCTTGGAAAAATTATGTTGATATGGTCAATTGAATGTGTTTAAGACATGAATTGAGTTTACACATTGCACAATATATTAATTATTAATTATATATTTTTATTCTTTTGATGCATGTTCATGCATAATAATCTGCATCACAAATGTAGAAATGAGGATAATTTTAATTTAAATTGAAATTAAACTAAAATTTTTTGTTACGATTTTAATTCGGATCCAAATTGTGTGAAGGGACAATATAGTTAATATTTGGCTTTTTTTTTTTTTCGAACTATGAACTACCAATTAAATCGGAGGTTCTAAATCGAAATTAGAACGACTAGTTAAACTAAAGTTTACTGTTAAAAAATAATAAAATAAAATAAAAAATTAGATTAACAGTCAAGATTATTTTTGAAATAATGTTTTATATGAATTTTATTTATTAAAAAAATTAAAATATTTCAAATTTTCAAGATTAAAAAAAAAAAAAAAGAAAAGACTAAGCCTATTTAAATTAAACCAAACCAAATAATCTTGAATCGAATCAAATTTAACCAAAAGTGAAACTTTAACTTGATCGAAATTTAAAATCAGACTGCAACTGAATTGTTAGATTGAAATTAAAACTGAAGAGGGTCGTGCTTACAGAAATGATTATGTTGGTGCAATGCTATTTTACGTGTAGATGTAATGAAAGGCTGTCTGCATGGATCTGGGGTTGACTGCACATGTCCTGTCACACGGCACCTCCGAAAGTCTGAATACTTGAAAGGGAAGATTTGGTATCTACGACGTGTGGCTAACTAGGTTTACAATTTCAACCGGCGTTGGACATCATCTTGTTCAATGTCTCTGAGTTAATTGTACCACGTGCCTTAATAATCGGAAAGGAATCGCAGAATTGCTGCCTGATATTCTGGATAACATCCTGGCACATGCATTTCCGCGTATGAAGAATTCATTATCGAAACGGTGACAATTGAGCAATCTAAATTTTAAGCTATGTCGTCGTTTTTAGGGTCCCAATCGAAATTTATGAATTTACAAAAACAATTGCACCAACTAAGTTGACGTTCAACCTGTCATGGATTACGTATGTTGCCAGCCAATTGAAACCCAATGTGTTCAATATGTGGTCATCCGCAGCCTGTAGTATGACAATTTTTTATTTTTTTTTTTAAATGGATTCTTTTAAACAGCTGTCTTCTTGGGCGTGTTCTAGCACAACGGCGCAGCAATATTCAAAAGGCATACAATATGGAGTTTTAAATGAATATCACTACACGATTATAAAAAATTTTTATATTGTATAAAAAAAATTTCTCTTTTCAATATCAGCAAAGTAACCGCACTTTCTTCCGAGCCAAGTCATCCGCCATGCCCCAAAAAATGACAGTGTCCTCACACAATCTCATCGCATTTTCTTTCCTTTGTCCAATATCCCCTATAAATACAAGGCCAAGATGGCTTTTGTTCTCTCTAACATATTACAGCATTTCATTGCCACCATTTGAACCAGGTTAGTTCATGGCAAATAATGCAACTTTTTACACAGCGGTGTCATATAATTCATTTCCACGCAATAAACTATTGCCACCAAAAACAATATACCAAAGATACAACAACGAGAGACCTCATGTCACCAAGTTCGCCGTTTCAGCAGCATCAAGAGGGGAATACAACGGCAAAGCCGTCGACGAAAACATGGTTGTTCTAAGGAAAAGGATTCAAGAGATGAAGATAACGGAGGCAAGCTGTAATGCCCCAGATGAGTGGATGGAATGGGAGAAGAGATATTATTGCGAAAGGTACAGTACTTCAGATATATGTCAAGCAGTGGGGCTCTTGCAGTCTCTCTTGATCAATACTAGGCCTAGCTTGGCTTTGGGAATGGCTGCCCTCATTCTCCTAAGCGTTCCATTGTCAGTTGGGGTAACGTTCTTCTATTTGGTGGAGGGGGCCAAGTGGGTTCTGACTGGAATTCATCTTTAGATCTTTAAGCTGTTTTCTTCCATCAATTTATCATTCCTCCACCTTTGAAGGCAGAGAAGAAATTGGATCTGAAAACCTCAGGCCACTTAATTCCGTACACAATAACGTTTGGTTCAAGTTATGGGCATGCTTGGAAGGAAAGTTCAAGTTTGCGGGCAAGCTTAAGTGTGGTTTTTCTTCAATGTTTTAGTGCTTGACTTTTGAAGTTGACACGTTAACATGTGATCAATGTGGGGTATTCTGCTGTAGCAAAGATAATGCAGCTCCAATTTTTTCTTTTCTCTTTATGTCTTTAAGAAAGTAATTTATCAGCTTAATCTATATAATATTACTGTTTTATGACATCAACGTACCATATGACATGCTTCTCTTCTATTTTACCCCATTTTTTTTTATCATTTCTAACACTCTTTCAGTATAACTCATCATATGGTAACTTTTATTTAGATACTAATGCAGCAATTAGTGGGCATAGATAGATTTAATGTAATTTAAAGATAAGAAAACAATTGAACTGAGAGTACAAAAATTGAAGGGAAAAGCTCTTTTTCAATTCCACTTTCAACTCTTATAATTTAAGTCCAACAATCATCAAAATGTGATAACTGATAAAAATGGTAATTGGATTTTGATTGACTAAATGAAGTTTAAAGTCATAGAATTGAAATAAGAAATGAAATAATAAATCTTATAATATGTTTAGTTTAGTATAGAATCAAAATCAAATTTTTTTAGTAATTTTTTATTAAATTTGAAATTAGAATCAAAACAAAAGGTATGATAAAATAATGGGTATATAATTAAAATATATTTAATTATTATAAAAATATAAATATAATTTTTACTTAAAAACTTATCTAGTAATAATAATATTTATAATAATAATAATTTAAATTAATAATCATAAATATAAAAAATAAAATAAATATATTAATATAACAATTTTATAGTAAAAATATTTACTAATTAATAATTTAAATATTTTATAATCTTTACGATTTTTCTTTCTCATTATAGCACTAATATATAATAATAATCTTTATAATTTAATATATATTTTTTACTAATATAACAATATATATATATATATATATATTATTGATAATTTTATTATTATTATTATTATTATCATTATTATTAATTTTTATTAATATTTTATTTATAAGATTTATTATATTTATATTATTAATATTGTAGTATATTTTATTTACCATGTATAACCATGTATAAAAAATCTCATTACTATAAATAATGAAATAATAATGTGAATTTTTTTTCTAAACACAAAAATAGAAATTATTAATTTTTATTTTTATTTTTTAATAAAGTCAATCTCAATCAAACACCCCTCAGTTGAATATATGTACTGGTGGCTCTGGCGATGGGGATAGAAGCAAAATTTTAGAAAGATTTCTTAGGTCAGTTAGTAATGTTGAAATCACAAATCCCCCTTTGAATTTTTTTACTAATCTTTTTACCCAAAATTGATTCAACTTAACCATATTTCAGTTTTCTATTGATTTTTCATTCTTATTATTTGAAAGTTTTATTTTTATTTCGCCGATGGGATCTTTACATGCAAAGGTTGGTTTTGGATGTGAAATAAAGCGAATAACATTTGGAAGGCCGTGAGACAGTAATTGGAAACCTCTAAATTTAAAAAAATATTATGAGAGAGTGTAGGAACATCAACATCGTTCATTTGCGAACATTTGATCAGAAGGAATGAGAGTGAATCTGGCAATGAATGTTATTTTGGGTTTCCAAATTTTTCTATTGCAGAGAAAGAATTTTAGGTTACGGGTACATTTATGTTCAATTTCTGTGAGTTGGTCTAATTTATTGTCTTTATTTTGTTAATTTACCTTTCGTTTATTATTTTTTAAGATAGTGCACCTATTCTTTTAAGACGTAATTACTAATATGTTATTTGTTTAAAAATAATGTTAAAAACAGTTTTTTTTTTAACCTTTCTTTTATCCACTTTTCTTATAAAAAATTTCTTAATACAAAATAATACCCAAAAAAAAAAAACATACATGCATAGTACGAGTAATTATTGCCCTTAAATTAAGATGGAAAAATATTAATCATGAAGAAAAATGAAGAAACAAAAAGAACGAGAAATGTTATTTTTGGATGTCTTCAGTCTTTCCTAACTACAGGTTTCGATTCCTGTTTTTTAATTGGCCCAATTACAATTCGAGGCTCACCCAGAAGATTTGGTGGACTTAGACATGAAGCTGCCGGATCCATTGTTGACGGTTGGATCCATGCATGGCTCACAACTAGTCGAAATCATATTGCCAGAGGGATACACCAGATTTAAATTTTACATGCACAGCATTCAAGATATTAGTTTAGTGGATAATTCAGTATTTTTTTTATTAGTTTCAATTTAAGTTTTCGCGTTGTAGTTCAATTTGGTAAAAAATAAGTTCAGATATTTAAATAAATTGTAGTAAGACGTAAAAAAATTTATTTTGAATTTATTAATATTAAATTTAACCGTGAAAGAAATTTATTCAAATATATTAATATTAAATAATAGGATTTTATTATAAGAAAGATTGGATGAAAATAATTGTAGATGATTCCCTAATTTCAACTCATAGTTACAATAATTGACATACTCACAAAATATTTTTATCGTAAAAAAGATTTCCTAGTTCGAATTTGTATGTTTTTAGCATACGTAAGTTTGAATTTATAGTTAAAATCCATGCAAAAGCCATAAAGAAAAAATATATATCCCCTGCGCGTCTTCATAAAGTAAATCCAATACCCAATTTGTACGTTAAAAAATCCGATCATTAATAATGCCCCTAAATTATGTACCCAACAATAAAAAAAAAAAAAGAAGATTAATATTGCCTATAAATTGCGATGCTCATCTATCATAGCATGGCAGCAATAATACACAAACGTGTCTGTGGTTGTTTTCTCACGCTATCAACTTTCAAAGAACAACTGAGTTTCACTACTTAAGGAACTTATCGCAGTTGAACCAATCCTACAATACACAATAATCAAGTGAACCTAATGGCTACTCGATCTCCTCAATGCTACAACACATTTACTGAAGAAAAAGAACAAATATAATGAATAATTCAAAAATGTTACTTGTACGCAAGTTTTTGGACTCAGATCATCAATACAAGTGATATGATAATATGCATCAAACCGCAATAATGATGTATTCAATAAATACAACGACACAACCAATAATTCTTCATGAAATATTCAAATAACAGATTTTGAATATTAAATTTAATTACTAGTAATAATGACGAAAAATATGTACACACCTTATTGAGTACACGCATACACACCTTTTAACAAAAAGATAAAACTTATTGAGTACAAAATGATGCAACTATTATTAAACCTATAAATACAACCAAAAGAGACAAATGTATGTTTTAAAATTAATATTTTACTGTATCAAATCACTGTATTTACGTAATAAAATTCTTACTTATTAGTAGGAAGATTCCGACGAGGGCCCGTAAAAAAGAAAAAGGGATATATACTATATGGGTCTGGTTGCGTAAGATTGTAGCATTTACGAGTATTGTTAATCATCCAGATGTGATGGATGTCAAATCACCGAATGCAATCCAGAATTTACGCGTGGGGAGGACACGGTTTTGCTTCAACCCTTTCCCACCTAAGTAATTTCTTAATCAGTAATCAATTGCCATAATCACATGGCCCGCCATCCCCGACTAATCTGTCTTTCATTAAGATTTTTATATAACCTTTATAGATATCAATCCACACCATGTTCCTCCTAGCTAACACTTCCACCATTCCCTTACCCTTAACTTCATTCCAAAATTACACACATTTTCAAGCCGACATGGATTCAGCTTCTCTATGTTTATGTAGCATCACTCTTCCTTTTGGTGGACCACTTTCCAGTTGCTCAAGATCAAGCCGCGATTCTCGGAAAAGGGTATTGACCACAAGAATTTTGGCATCAAGAAGAGAGTCGCATGACCAAAATTACAGGGGCAGGCTGGTGGATGAGAACATGATTGTTCTCAGGAAAAGAATTCATGAGATGGAGGTGGTGGAGAGGAATTACGAGCCGCCAACGCATTGGATGGAATGGGAGAAGCAATATTATGCGAGATATGATTCGTTGATATGTGACATGCTAGGTTTCTTGCAATCCCAGTTGATGGATACACGGCCTGCCATGGCTTTGGCGATCATTGGCTTGGTGACTTTAAGCGTGCCAATGTCAACCGCCATGGTGTTGCTCCATCTAATGGAGTCAACTAAGATGGTCTTGAGTGGGATTCATCTTAGCTAGTTAGAGACTATAGTGTTGTGAGTGCGATTTTGTTTGCCAATAGACAAACCATGGAGTCAACTATATTTGAATCTTTCTATTGCTTTGTTGTTGAGTTCATCATTTTCAAGTGTTCTGAGTGTATGAGATTTTTATATGCAAGATCTTCAAAAGAGTTAAATATGTGTAATGTTACTTTAATTTTTTCCATGGTTATATTGTTCATCCCAGCACGATGGTGAGCAGCATTATAATTTATTTTTGAAGTTTGTTGCTGGGTAATTAATTAACAATAGGACGATGAGCCAGAATGGTTCTGCTCTGCTATATAATCTAAGAAATCAAATACAAATAGCCAGTTATGTCAGAGAATATGATGCAAGAGAATGGTTAATCTGACGGAAGACTACATATAAAACAGCTTGGAAAGTGGGATCAGTACTGGAAATTTGGTTAAATAGATCACTGCCTTCAAGCAAAAAAATGTGACTAACATCACCACTAAAGAAGCAAAAGAAATATTGCAAACCTTCTGTTTTTTCGTCCAAGTCTCGTCGATCGTAAATTAAACAATAAAGATGACTTCCTTGTGTTCCAAATATTGTCTGCTATTTTATTTAGTGAATTCAAACCTCAATTACTTTAATTTAAAAATCAAAGTTTTGACAATTAAAATTTCGCTTAAACATAGAAAGCATCCCTATACATATCAATCACTAATTCAATACACAATTCACATAATCATGCAGCCTAGACATTTAACAAAACACTTATGAATTTGCTGGCATTTAATCCTTCCTTAAACTCACAGTGGGAGAGACTCTTATACTTAGATGTCTTTTAATAAATAAAAAGAAAAGAAAAAAAAATGACGAAAAGCACACTACCACCTTGCTAATGCATAATAATAATATCCATTAATCCTTGAGGATCTGGCCCTCTATCCATGTAAAGAAGGCAGAATAGATTTGATTTAAAAATGAACACAAGTGAGCGCATCCACTCTGATACTCAAGCAGGAATGCTTTTGCATTCATGTTTAATTCTAGACCAGATAAGAACGGGGAATGTTATCCGTGGAAATAACTGATCAATGTTGATTATAGCGTCCATATTCCAATCTAGTAGACATGTAAACGGGCACGGGCCAAAATTGTTCGGACTTGGTAAAGTGTTTGCTTGTACGTATAATGATATCCTGAAAGAAATTAGGGAGAAAGGGTAGCATTAATGCACATGAAACACTACAAATAGTTTCTGCTTTGGTCAACCCGGAGAAAGGACAAGATCCCAGGATTCTATCAATTGAGCTAGCAAGCAAACGATATCGCCGGAAGAAATTACAAGCAAAATTAATGATGTGTATCGATATGACTCTGACTCAGAAACAAGTTTCATTAGAACTTGAAATCATTCGTACTAAGAAGCCTAACGGTAAAGGTGAACTTGGAAGTACGTGGATTAAGCAGAGTCTCAGCTCGAATCTCCTTATTGTGTGCATTCTATGAAGCAAGTAGGAGTCACGATTGTTGGTATCATGCTTGCTAGTCGGGTTTGCTTATCAAAAACATTCAAGGGCGTGAACTTGAAAAAGTCACGACTAAAAAATGATGACTGCTTGCCATAGGTTACAATTGCACGCCATATTCCACACCTTTTCATACTTTTTATAGGATTAGTGTACCCGTAACTTGCAGCTTCATGAAACTCGAAAGTCAACGCCCCAATTAGCCGAGCCTCGTCCAGAGCAAACTTGCCAGCTTGGTTGGAATAGTTCACCTACATTAATTGAATGCAGGATGGACCATAAGTTAGAATGTGTACATCGTTGTGCAATATATGCAATACAAAGTTGGAAATAAAGGGGTGGTGGCCGTGAAAATTGGAGGGAGCTCCCTTCAGTCCAAGACGTGACAGCCACAAACTGAATTGCAGCTCCTGCTTCGTTGGATCAATTACACATCTCCCTACTAAACTCTTCACATATTGATCAATTCAGTTCCCGTTTTGACGATGAATGATGATGATGAGCTCTTGAACCAACGACTCAGCAGCTAAGTTCCAGCTATCCACTGCCCCGGACTGGACTGAGTAGAGCTCCTTCTTCCCTTAACCATTAAACAAAGCAACCCAAATAATAATAATAATAAATAAAGAAAAAAAAAATTCACGAGAGACCCTAAATTCTATCATGCCAATCATAAGAGAAATACAGAAACTTATATCAAGGGCATGACGGTAATGGCCAGCAGTGGGAGGAGTTGCTCACAATCATAAAGGAACGTAAAGAAAGAAGAATAAAGCAAAACGCCGACATGGAAATCTAGAGGCAGAGTGGGACAGAGATTTAGGCCAGGCAGAGGCAGGCATCTTCATGATAACAGTATTTGCAATTATATATATGTATGTACTTTTTAAAAAAAAAAAATCACAATGAAAATTATGTGAACACTAATTCAAAAAAGAAATGAAATTTGCAAAGATGGGCCAGTGAGATTAACGAAACTTTCTTTTTCAAAAACACCAAGTCGAAAAAGAGAAAGATAGGCCAGTGAACATATAATTTCTGACAAAAGGACCAAGTGTAGAATGTTGTAGTGGTTTCTAATTCCAATGTTTGATTTCATTCCAACCAACCCAGTTCATTCCCAACCAATTGTTACGTACCGAAGGCAGCAAGACAATGCAAATTCGAGACAATTACAAGTGTTTGTTGGGCTGAAGTTCTGCCATGAGTAGTGCTAGTTGGTGTCCTTTTCTTTAACAGAGTGACTTTAAGCTTAATTCTTCGGAGTTATTGATGTCTTCGATGACTTGCAGTTGTAGCGTTGCTTACATTACCCTTCAGTGGCATTGTCAAAGGTACTCCGTCTTGTCAGTTCCTTTTATTTTTATTTTTTATTTTTTATTTTTGGTCTTCCCAATTGATGTTTTTTAGCATTACATCAAGGGGATGTTAAATCTGATCTGAACATGGACTGAAAATTGGATTATTGGATAATGGGTTTAACCAGTAGGGTTTTGGAAATGGACTAGACCCACTTGTGAATTGATGGATCCTTCGGGCCCAACAACCTAGCATTTACTATATTGGGGTCATTTTGTGCTACATGCAAGGGCCCAATAAAAGCTATTTAGTGACATTCAACACATGAAAATTATTAAAAATTAAAAACAAAAAAGCCAAAAAAAAAAAAACACAACACAAAACAAAAAGGCTGAAAATAGAATATGACCATTCCCCCACAGCACAGCAAAAGTTGTTGGTCTATGCGTAGCCTCATCCTGGACATTAAATAATTGTACTGAGATCCATTTGAAGTGTTTGTTTGTATTATAAAATTTTGAGTCTTGAATATCCGTCTAATCAGTAACAAAAATAAATATATAATTTCTTTAATAAAATTATAGGTGGATATTCTGCATTTTCATTTTATTTATTAAAAAATAAATTCATAAATTATTTTATAAATCTACAATATATATATATGATATGAATTAAAATTTCATTTTCAATAAATAAAACCCAACTAGTCATATCAGACCATTTTTTTTTATTCTTTTTTATTTAATTTCTTTTTGGAAATCATGACAGCTGGAATATAAACATCCTAAATTTGTAGTCATAACGCATCTCAGGCGTAGAAAATGGATTAATCTGGAGGTTAATCAGATTTTAGGGTTCGAGGTTGTCTTTCCGCCTAAATTTAGAAAAAAGAAAGCAAAAAAAGGAAAAAGCAAATGAGCAAGACAGAAGGAGAAATGCAAATCTTTGTGGCCATAAATCTTGATTCTTTCTCAATTTGAAACACAGATTGTTTGATGATTTTCCCTTTCTGCCCTCCTTCCTGTTCTCTTATCTGTAAGCTCTCTCTCTCTCTCTCTCTCTCTCTTTGTGGCCATAAATCTTGATTCTTTCAGTTTGAAACACAGATTGTTAGATGATTTTCCCTTGCTGCCCTCCTTCCCGTTCTCTTTTCTGTAAGCTCTCTCTCTCTCTCTCTCTTTCAATCTCTCACTCTCTGTATTTGCATCTTTCGTGTGATTCATTTGATGGGTTTTTGTTTTGGAGAACTAAAGTTGTAAAATTGTCGAAACCCATGTAGTATCTTAGTTGATTTTATTGACGGATAGAATTAACATGTAAAACCCATATTGTGTTTTTCTTTGATTCTCAATATTGTTTATCTGTTACACCATTGACCTGCAATTTATTGTTGTTCTTTGGTTTTTTTTTTTTTTTGTGATGTGAACACACCAAATTTTCTCCCAATAATCTGGTTATAAACTTATTTTCATATGCCTTTTTGGGTGGATGATTGGTGTCTGCCCATTAATCCTGTATTGTAATGGAGATGTGAGAAATGGAATTTTGTGTGACCGCAAGACTTTCCGTGATTTGAACGAATAACAAGTAAATTAGGGATGGTGTATGATAGTGAATGTTGGACTGTTGAGAAACAACATGTCCAAAAAATGAGTGTTGTTGAGATGAGAATTCTTAGATGAATCTTTCGGTCACTGTAAGGACAGAATAAGAAATAAGGATATTTGTAGCTAAGTGTAATACCGATAGAAGATAAGAGTGGTGTTTGCTTTAGTTTGGACACATCTAATGTAGAGATAAAAATGCTCCAATCAAAAGAGGGATTACCAAATCCAGTGGATGGTGAGAAAATAGGGAGATAATGATCTAAGTTGATTTAGAATAAAGATTTTAAACAATTAGATCTCATACCAAATTTAGTTCATAATAGAACAAATGCTGAGAAAAGATTTGTGTAGTTAAATCTAATTAAATTTTGGATTAAGGTTTTGTTGTTATTGCTATTACTGCTGCTTTTCCCATGTGACAGAATTGGTATTAAGTGTTGTTATTTAAAGCATAATTTTTATTTATTCTTCATTTTGTTGCAGAAAGAAATATTGTTATTGAGCTTGAAGCAGTTTGAGGAAAGATGTTACATTATTTAGCTGGTTTTTATGGCAATAATATGAGATCTAGTGGTGAAAATCTGGTTACTGCCATGGTTCCTTTGTTGAAACTCCTCTGCCTCACAGTGATAGGACTGATTCTTGCACACCCAAAGAAACAAATCATCCCCAGAGCAACGTTTAAGCTCCTAAGCAAGCTGGTTTTTGCTCTGTTCTTACCCTGTCTAATATTCACTGAGCTTGGTGAATCCATTACTTTTGACAACATAGCTCGTTGGTGGTTTATCCCAGTTAATGTATTGATTAGTACACTCATTGGTGTCTTTCTGGGGGCTTTAGTTGTGGTCATATGCCGCCCTCCGCCACAGTTTAACAGATTCACCATGGTCATGACTGCCTTTGGCAACACTGGAAATCTCCCTCTCGCCATTGTGACTTCTGTTTGTCATACTAAAGATAACCCATTTGGACCCCATTGCCACTCAAGTGGTGTTGCATTTGTTTCTTTTGCTCAATGGGTTGCTGTAATTCTTGTTTACACTCTTGTTTATCACATGATGGAACCACCATTGCAGTATTATGAGATTGTTGAAGAAGGGATTGAAATTGAAGAACAGGGGTCAATTATTGAAGAGCAGCCAAATGTTAATGATGTCAGTAGGCCTCTCCTCGTAGAAGCTGAATGGCCAGGCATTGAGGACAAAGAAACTGAACATTGCAAGACACCTTTTATCGCTAAGATATTTACCAGCATCTCAAATGTTTCACAGACAGCATTTCCGGATCTTGATTCTTCTGGTGAAGGTACTGCAAGCAGCCCTAAGTCCATTAGGTGTTTGGCTGAGCCAAGAGTTGTGAGGAAGATGAGAATTGTTGCAGAGCAAACTCCTATACAACACATACTTCAGCCTCCAACAATTGCTTCTCTATTAGCTATTATTATTGGGATGGTGCCTCAGTTTAAAGGCTTTTTCTTTGGACATGATGCTCCTCTATCTTTTATCACTGACAGTTTAGAGATTTTAGCTGGTGCTACGGTTCCTTCAGTGATGCTTATTCTTGGGGGTATGCTAGCCGAGGGGCCTAATGACTCTAAACTTGGTCTTCGAACCACTGTTGGCATAATTGTGGCACGGCTATTGATCCTTCCTCTTCTTGGAATTGCTATTATAGCATTGGCTGATAAGTTGCATATGCTTGCCCTTAATGATCCCATGTACATATTTGTGCTCTTGTTGCATTATACAACACCAAGTGCTATTTTACTTGGTGCAATTGCCAGCCTGAGAGGTTACGCGGTCAAGGAGGCTTCTGCTCTTCTTTTCTGGCAGCATATTTTTGCCCTCTTCTCTCTTTCCTTGTATATCGTAGTCTATTTTAAGCTACTCTCCTATATTTAAGGTTAACATCTATCTACTTTAACATTGTATTTCGCCATCAGATTCTAGTTTATTGTAGCATCTTAAGTGCCATCACATTTTTGTTGCCCTCTTGTCCATTAGCATTTCTTAATGATGGATTTCTTTATTTGACGGTGAATGATGCATCTAGAAAGTGTGCATTGCAGAAGGATATAATATGATTCTTTTTCTTGGTGGAAACTTAGCAGCGCATAGATGGTTTGGATTATCAGTTAATGTTACAAGAGATAAGTTCAATGAAAAAAAATTCAGAATTGGTTTTTGCATAGGTGAACTCAACATGTGCTCCATTTGCTGTCTATTACAAGTATTGAGATTCATTGAAATGCACAGCTAAGTTTATAGAATGACCACTCAGTATCTGCTTATGATGGTTGAAGCCCAGGAAAACGGCTGTATGCATCTTTTCCGTGGTGCCTGCGTGAGTGCTCTCAGAGGTATTTTCCATAAAACTTTGTGACCATTAATTGGTATCTCTTACACCATATATTTTCGTTAAATTTTCAGACATAGCTTTTCAATATCTATAATGATGGTGGGTGGGGCTAGGGAATGAATGTTTAAGTGCCAATGGATGCAATTGTCAGTTCCCGTATCTTGTATGTTGCGAACTCTGAGAAGTTGGAGCCTGGAGTCACGGATTAATTCAACTCCTGAGCACATTATACTCGGCACTATTGTTTAACCTTGTTTTTTTTTTTTGGAATAACTGTTTAAACTTGTTTTGGGTTCCAAAAAGAGACCCATTAAAGAAAATGTAAGCTACTCTTTGGTTGTTCAGTGTCTGTCCATCTCTTTAATTTGAGCATAAAACCTCGCTTCATTTCATGCATGGAGAAATTTCATACGAAGAAAGTAGATTATATCTATAGTTGATATACCCGGCATTGAGAGTTCGTTGACAAGGGGCCCAAAACACTTTTTCTAAACTAGAACCTTTTTTTTTTTTCTATCTATTAAAAGATTCGTTAAACCTGTAAATTATATGGTAAAAATGGTTTTTCTTATTTTCATAACTTTATATTACTCTCGGGATTGCAATTGAAAACTTCATAGATAGAGATATAGGATTTTATGCTATAAATACTACAACCAAATCAAGCAAAATTGTCAGTAGGAGATGTTTGCGGGCACAACTACGTACCCCGAAATTTGGAAGGCGATAAGGTGGGAACGTGTATTTTTTATTCACAATAATTGTTAAAATTTTAGTATAGTTGATAAAACAATTCCCAACACTCAATTTTCATTGAAAAAGTATGTGGCTAGCGTATGATGTGTAGATGTGCCACCAAGACTGTAACAACAGGAACGGATACAGAGTGGGGCGAGGGGGGGTAATTAAATCTGTCTTCCACCCCCCCCCTTGCCTCTTTTTTTCTTTTTTTTTTCTAAATTAAGACAGGCCTAGTTTGGAGCCTGATAATTCATGAAAGGGTTATATTTTTTTTCACCGTGTCACTCTAAGGTTCAATCTTTAATCTATAAGATGAGAAACACACTCACTTGTGACCAATGAGGTGAATACGAGATGTTCCTTTTGATGTGTAGCACAAAAAAAAAAAAAAAATTGAATCCAACAATAGGAAATATTGTATCCACTATCGCAACACATTTTTTTGGAGTGGCCCCCCTGCTATATTTAGGTGGAAATGTTCCTAATAAAATCTCAAGTTACATTAACAATCCAAGTAAAAAAAAAGAAAAAAAGAAAAGGCTAAATGAAACTTAAACTCTTTTTTTTTTTATCTATTAAAATATTCTCTGTACTGTAAGTTATATATTAAAAAAATAACTTTTTTATTTTTATAATTGTCAACCACTTTTTAAAATTAAAATTTTAGATTTTAAAAATGAAAAGAAAAAATTTCAATAATTAAAGTGTTTTTAAGTGACGAAACCTAAACCTTAAACTTTTGGAAAACGTTGATCTCAATCATTAAATGCTCTACTTAAATCAATTTGTTTGGCCGGATGCAAAATTTTCAATGGAAAAAATTTTCACATTTTAATACCGAGTCATGCCGGATGTGATCCACCGGAGAGTCGTTTTTGGACTTTTAATGTTAGTAGAAGACAGAGTGTTGGCGTTAATTTAAATTAATAATAATACCAATAATAATAATAATAATAAAGTATAAATTAAATAATTGAGTTATATATAGTATGATTTTTATATTAAATTAAAAATTAATGCAATTTAGTACATGAAAATTTAAAAAATTTTAGTTTATTACGTGACACATATTAATTAAAAATGTTATTAAAATATTCTTATATAATTAATTAATAATAATATAAAATTAATTAAATTTTTAACATAGATTAATTTATAATATAGGTAGCGAGACTCAAAAATCTCGTCCACGTTTTTTGCAGGCTTGTCAAACAAGTCGGCCGAGAACACGGGTTAGATGAAATAAAGGAAGAAGATCCACTTTAAACGCCTAAATGAATGTGGGATTGGATTGCATTTACCGAATTGCTGCAATAACTTTAATTTTAATATTATTAAATTTAAAATATATAAAAATTTAAATATAAATCAATACAAAATTATCAGATCATTTGAACCACGAAATGTCCACACGCCTTTCCTTTCCTCCCCCATCGCCACCACTCTTTCCCTCCTTTTCATTAACTTACCTCTATAAAAGGCCACAAAAAGCCAGAGGAGCCTGCTTCTTTCATCCACAAACGTCAAGCCTGCCCACCTTTATCACGTAATAGCTCCCAAACATGTACAAATTCAACATCTTCACTACCCCATAGTAAACCCTCTCTCTCTCTCTCTCTCTCTCTCTCTGTGTTTCTGTTTTTTGGTATTTTAATTTCTTTTCTGAAAAAAAGAAAAAAAAAACCTGTGAATGGCTATTCCTTGGCCACCATTTATTGGTTCAGACAAGTTATCAAAGAAGACAGAAGCTTTGTCCTTCCTGTCGTCTTCTTCTTGCGCTCGCCCACCCGTAATCTTAACCCAAGACGAGCTCAAGAAAATAGCCGCCTACAAGGCCGTCGAGTTCGTCGAGTCCGGCATGGTGGTTGGCCTTGGCACCGGTTCCACCGCCAAGCACGCCGTCGACCGTATCGCCGAGCTGCTCCGACAAGGAAAATTGAACAACATTATCGGCATACCCACCTCCAAAAAGACCCACCAACAGGCCTTGTCCCTCGGCATTCCTTTGTCCGACCTCGATTCACACCCCACCGTTGATCTCGCCATCGACGGCGCCGATGAGCTCGACCCGGATCTTAACTTAGTTAAAGGCCGAGGTGGGTCGTTGCTCCGGGAGAAAATGATCGAGAGCGCCACCAAGAAATTCGTCGTTATCGTCGACGAGACCAAATTGGTGCCGTACGTCGGCGCCAATGGCGGCGCCATGCCGGTGGAGGTGGTGCCTTTCTGCTGGAAATTCACGCAAGATAGGCTACAGAAGTTGTTTGACTACGCCGATTGCGTGGCCAAGTTGAGGTCCACCACCGCAGGCGGCGGCGAGCCATTTGTTACTGACAACGGGAACTACATTGTGGACTTGTTTTTCAAGAAGGATATTGGAGATTTGAAGGCTGCCGGCGATGCAATTTTGAGGCTTGCTGGGGTTATTGAGCATGGGATGTTTCTTGACATGGCCACCACTGTTATTGTAGCCGGCGAGCTTGGGGTCACCGTCGAGAACAAGTAGATTGAGAATGTGAGAGATGGGTGTTCAACAATTTTGGACAATTTTAATGGTACTTATTATTGATTTATGATTTTTGTAACCTAATTGAAGATTAATTTTATTGGTTTGCCCCTCTTGCTGCCAAAAAACCCTAGTACCATTGACCGAGTAGCGCTCTTTGTGCAATTAATTGAAAGCGTTCTTGAAGTAGGTTAAAAAGGATTAGTAAGTTTTTTTTTTTTTTTGTTTTTTCAATTGTTTTAAAAAATATTTAATATTAATATTATTTAAATATTTTTAAATTTAAATATATTTTTTATATTTAATATATAAATTTTAATAAATATAAATTTTAATACAGTACAATTTAATAATTTTTTTAATTATTAAAACATGAGTAATAATAAAAAAAATTAAATTTAAGTTAATATGAAAAAAAAAACCCTTAAATTATTAACTAAGTGACTACGGCGAGTAGTAATAATAATAAGTTCAGATGGCAGCCCTGGAATGGTAGGGGACTTAATGGTCAAGTGGGCACTTGATATTTGTGTGTATTGATAAATGTTTTTCTTTTTTTTTTTTTGGTCAAAAGATATCTTGATATTAATGTTGCCATTTTATCCGACATTATATTTTTGTTATGATTTTGTCTTCCTCTGGTGAATGTAATTGGCGACCCTTTACCTTATCATCTGTGTCCTGGTCGTCAGTTTCTCACCATTTTATGGATTTGTTCCACCACATTCAGCAGCCGTGGCTTTAGCCTTTTATTGCAAGTGCTGGGGCAAATACAAACTGTTACCATCCCACATCCGAGATTGCTAAAATTATAGCGGTTTTCAAATTGATAAGTCACATTGTGAACCTATGAGAAAGAGTTACGAAATAACTTTCAGAGGAGGATTGTTTAAATCGCAAACAATTAATTTTGGCTTTATGACAATTAGATTAATCACAGAATCTATCATTCTTCTAAAAAAAAGTTGATGGAAAAATATCAGAAAAACAATATTAATCTCCACATGATTTTTTTTGATCTAAATAAAACACATGATAGAGTTCTTATGCATGTGTTGCAGTGGACAATGAATTTAAAAAATTCATAATATTTAGAAGGACTCGAACATAAGGGAGGGGTCTTTTTATTTTTCTATTTTTGGTCGTTTTTAATAAGATGAGAGCTAGATAACAGAAATAAAAATATGCAATTAGAATTTTGTACGAAAGCCAATTTTTTTTGTTAAGTTTAAGGTAAATTTTGATATCAATTATGCCAACGATGTTCTGTAGCTGTGAGTGTCAAGACTATCAAGAAACAACATGTCCACAAAAATAAGTGGTAGTTGAGGTGAGGATTACTGGCGGATTGAACAATAAATGAGAATATTCATATATAAATTAAATGTGATATTAATTGAAAATAAGTTGAGAGAGTAGCTTGTCTTAACTTCGACAAATCTAATATAAGCCAATAAATATTTAAATTAACTTGGAAACCTTTAATTAGTAAAGATTTAAATTTCATACGATGTGACCGAACCATTGCACTGCAACGAAATGTACATTGTTTTTGCCATTATATACTCTGGTAATCGCCATGTAATGAAGTTCGAAGCAAAGCATCCCATATGGTTTTCCTCTTCTACATTCTCCTGTTTTCTAACCATTTAAAGCATTAATCTTTCTTTCATTTTTCTTCCCTTAGTCAACAATCGGAAGAAATGATATTCAACCAAGACAGCAGGAATTCTGAACAATAACCAGAAAGTGACCACAAATGAAAATGGAAAGGATATCAGTGCATATTTGATATATCATCCATTCAGTGGTTTTAAGTTCTTACAACAAACGATCCTAACCTAGAATTTGCATGAAAGACATGCAAAATGAGAACCAAAACTGCAGAAAAAGCCATTTACAGTACCTAATCTACATCTAAGCCAACCAATTGCATGTACTGAAAGCAGAAAGCCAGCATCTTTACACAGGAAATAGCAGCAGGTACTCGAGATCTAAGCAGCCTCAAAATTCTCTATCTTCTTCAAAGATACTCTCTTCTTCTCCTTGGATCCCAGTCTCAGGCGAATATGCTGCTGCCGGTCCTTGTATCCTCTCAGGTGCCTCCAGCATTCTCTGAAGGCCATGAACAACAAGCCAGTCATTGCGATAAATCTCAGGCGAGGCAACCGGAACTCCATTGAGCAACAAAACATCACCAGATCTGGAGACACTAATCCCAAATCCATCCATGTAAGTCTCCAGCACAACCCCATCATTGAAATTAACCAAATCACTCCAGAAAACCTTGCAAGGCAGGACATGCCTAAGCAAGATCGAAGGAAATTCCCCAAAATTCCCAGCATAATCCTTCCAAACCTCATCAACAGGAGCAAAGACTGTGAAAAACAGATCCTGATTCATAAACCCCACCAATTGTAAATCAAGAAACGAGGCCATAATCGAGTACCCTTTTGATCTCAAAACCCCAGTTGCCTCATTAAATGAGTAAAAACTTCCATTAGCACCACCAACCTTAACAGAACAACCCACATTATTACTACCACTAGGCCCTGGAGCTAAAACACTGACCCCGAAATCCGGATCGAAAAACTTGTCAATCCCGAAAATTACCAAAGAGCCATCATCATAAATCGGAGACCCATTAATCTTGACCCCATTTAGAGACAAATCTCCGCTGTCAGACGGCGAGGAGGTGACGAAAAGCGAGTGATTGGCAAAGAAAGTTGGGATCTTCGAGCCAAAAGAGAGGGATTTGAGGGAGCGGAGATGGAAATAGACTGGAGAGAAGTGGAATTCGAGGAGGTTCAGTGAGGGTTGGCCCGATTGAGCGAATGCAAAATCGGAGGGAGTGAAGATGGTTAGAGAGCGAGATTGTGGGGTTGTGGAAGTGTAAAGGAGTTCCAAGGTGAGCGACATTGAAAGGTAGCCGGAGTCAGAGAGGACGCCGACGGCGGAGCGGATGTTTTCTCCGGGGACAGCGGCGGCGGAGAGAGAGAGAAGGGCGGCGGTGACGGCGAGCATAACTGTTAGCAGAGACGCCATCAATGGAGATTTTCCTGGAAAATGGTGGTTTGGGGGTTTATGGGTTTAGAGGGGCAAAGGGTGGGGTCCTCTACATTAGGGAGCTGAGATTTGGCGGGAAAAATTTGACACGTGGACGCATATGATTTGTTTATATTTTCGGTTAATGTAGGTTTGTTAGGCGG
This sequence comes from Bruguiera parviflora, assembly GCA_019804595.1. NCBI lineage: Eukaryota > Viridiplantae > Streptophyta > Magnoliopsida > Malpighiales > Rhizophoraceae > Bruguiera > Bruguiera parviflora. The sequence goes on from CM034059.1 coordinate 6,386,270, forward strand.
CCCTTTTTCTAGAATGACGGAAATACCCCCCAGCTACGGCAGATATTGGGCTTGTACTGTCTCTTTGCAAATTGTATATATATATATATATATCTAATCCAGTTGTGCATTTATTTATAGGTTATTTCACAAGTGTTTGTATTTTAGTTGATAATTTTTTTTTTCAAAAATGATTTCTATTATCGTGAAATTCACTTAGCATTTATATTCTGGTATTCTATCTTATTTATAACTTAAAATGCATCTATAATTTGCAAACTCCTCATTAAACAACTTAAATGTGCCTAATTAATTAAAAAAAATGATTTTTTCACTTTGAAAGATTTCCGTTTGTGAGACTTATGAACCTCATTCAAATAATTTCATTAATGAATTCTTTAGACCTAATCTTTGTTCTTAAAATAAAATAAAAAATAATTTATTGAGGTGATTTTATTAAACTTAAAATTATAATTTAGTTATTATTATTATTATTATTATTCTTTAATCCTAATGTGATGCATGCATGCCTATTTTGTATTAGGTTTTATGAACACTGTTTATAAATTAATTAACATTTTTAATATTAAAAAAGATAAATTATAAATATATTAATTATTATATTTATATATTAAAATTTAAAATTATTTGTAAAAATTTTCTTTTAACCAAATTTTATAAAAAATAACTTAATATCTAAGTAGATTTAAGTGAATTTTCTTTACATTTAAATGTAATGTTAATGAATTTAAAATTTCATTGTATATGCTGTAAAGTTCATTTATTTTAGTACAAAATATGAACAAATAAAATTGAGTTCAATTTAATATGAAGAAAAAGTATATTAAACTATTATCAAATTATTAATTCAGATGATAATAAAAAATTAATAAATTTTACTTTAATGGTAGTGGTGTTATTTTTAAAATTAAAATTTTTAAATTTGAGGTATAATTCATACTAATTAAATTTTTTAAAAAAATTCAATTAACGATACAAATAAAAAAATCAAAAATTTCAAAAAAAAAAAAAAAGAGAGAGAGTCAATTTTCTCAAATTCACAAGAAGGTTTTCTTGGAGTTAACAAATCTCTTCTTCGTTTTACGAGTGGAAAACGAAACCCAATAATTAGTTTTGATGTAACAAGAACCGTGCTGGTTTGTAGATTTCATTTATTAATTTCATTCCACCGAAATCTACCTTCCATTATTATACGACTCCTTGGGACTATATGCACAAGTAATTATATCTTCCCTTCTAATTGCAACATATCAACGGAAAACAAAGAGCCCGATTAATGTAAGGCTTTTAGAAAACCAAGGCATGTTGTGAGTGTTGCATGCATAAAATTAAATACACAGTGGCACTCAACCGTGGTGGCTTCAACTATATAAAGGACCACACCTACAACCCATCTACTTAAATTAGCACCTTAGCTCAAATTTCTTTCTTTCTTTTTTTTTTATTGTAAGTGCCCCATGGTCTCAGATTTTCAATCCCCCCCAAAAAAATGTGTGGTTTCTGGAATTTTGTGGTAGAGGCTGTGGCTCCGTTGATTCTTTTTGGGGTGCAACTGATCTCTATATGCATCTTTGTGGCTCCGTGGATTCTTAGTGTGGTTTCACTGATCCCTATATGCTGCTGAAGTTGGTTTGGGTGATAGCAGAGCATTCTGAATGAATAAACATGATGGACTTTTTTTTTTTTTTTGGTCGTTATAAGGTCTCATTGACTTAGTAACAAGAATTTCTATGTTTCATCGATGGAATGTTTTTGGGTTTCCAAAGCATTTAATGGAATGAATATTTGAGTTTTTAAAGCACTTGATTCTATGAACATTTGAGTTGTACGGGGACTGTTGCCTCTCTCTCTCTCTCTCTCTCTCTCTCTCTCTCTCACACACACACGCACACACACCTACAAACATCCACGATCATTTTGTAGGTTTTTCTTTTGGGTAACTTTTTGCTTTTTATAAAAAAAAAAAAAAAATGATGTTCACTTTGCAACTGTAACGTACGAGGGAAAAAAACAAAAATCTAACTACAGAACGCTTTTTTATTTTTTTGGCTGTTAATTTTCAACAGGAATAGTTGAATCCTTAAGGGACAAGTAGAGCAGTAATTGCAAGGATTAATTAAGGCCGTTTACTTTCTTTTTCTCAATTAGAGCATAGTTGAGTTGAATATGCATTATCCACATCACCGTATAATCTAAAATTAAAAAAAAAATTATTTTGACTCACTTATTTGAGTAAGTCAAAATAATTCACCACAAAATATAAAAATTAAAAAATTAAAAAAATTAATATTTTACGTAATAAATCATTTTAATTTATTAAAAAAATGAATTAAAATAACAAACACATATTTTTTATAGGGATATTTTGAAGAGGATCTTAATATCTCAGCCTACCCATAAAAATATACATTTTTCAGAGACTATTCCCTTTTTCTTTTGTTTTTTTTTCGGGGTGCAAGTACAAGACAATTCTTGGCATACTTTGGGACGGAAGCCAACCAAAGCAAACATGGAGTCGTTTTTATTTTTAGTAACATGTCGTTTTTCACCAAAACTTTTGGCACGCTCGCATGGCTTTTTGTGGGGCCAACAATTCTGAAACGCAAGTCCAATTTGAATTTTTTGAGCCGACCGTCCGTGGATTATTTGTTAATCTCGTTGGCGATTAGTCGTCACAAAGGGTTTTCTGGTCAGAATAATAGAAATTTTAGACTAGCTCAGTGGCTTAGCCTGATCAAACCCGCTCCTAGACGTAATAAAAGAACCTTTTTTTGGGGGGGGGGGGGCGATGTGCTGCACACGTGACATGCCAAAGGAACGGTTGATGGGTCCTGGGAATTTGATTAATTAGTGTTTGGAAATCTGATCGTACAATTTAGTAACTAAATTAGATACAACTATGTAGAGTGTCGGACAGACTGTTAGTTTTTTTTTTTTTTTTGAAATTTAATTTCAAGACCCTTGTCAACACTTGAATTTAAGATTTTTAAAATAAATATTTGCATTTTTAACAAATTAAATGTACGAACAAGATGTTCAATATATGGTTGATTATTGATAATTTCGCTGATTGAGATAAATTTTCCTTAAATTGTCAAGACTTTGATCATACATCACAAGCACCCAAAATGTATCTTCAATCACCAATGGTGGCAACCATTAACAACTTTAACAGCTAGGAGACCTATGGCCATTATAACCTTACGAAATATTTAAAACAAAAAAAAAATAATAACACACAAATTAACAAAAAAGAAAACTTGAACATCTCGAACAGAAATGTGAACTTGAAAACTTTTTGATTTGGGATATATATATATATATAGGGAGGGGGAGATTTCTTAGCTGGGAGATTATGCCATGCCCAGCCTGTAAGTCTCTCTCTTTTGCCTTTCTTGTGGCCTCATCTTTTGTTTAAGATCCCTTTACTTGCTCTGACGCTTAAGCTTATTCCCTTTTTGTCCTCGTCATGGTAAAGCTCTCTTGCTTTTTGCATCTGGGTTTCTTTCATTCTCTCTTTATCCTTTCTGGGGTACTCTCTCTCTCTCTCTCTCTCTCTCTCTCTTGTTCAGGTGCTTTTTCAACGAATTTTCGATGATTTTTTCTGGTGTTTTCTCAACCGGGTTTTTGCCATTTCTTGTGATTGTTAAGTTCTTCGAGTGATTTGACAAGCAATTTCAAATAAAGTTTTTTGCTTTTCTTTTCCCCTCCTGTCTTCACAGTGTTGCTTCTTACAGTATTTCTAGCCTCCTTTAATTTCAATAAAGGCCTTCGCCTACTGATAGATTACCGCTTTTTTTTTTTTTCTAATTGTGAGGAACTTTGGTTTTCAGGAGCTTGGATTTGCATTGACTGAAGCTTAAGTTTCTAACTGTAAGTATTGCAAGTTGAGTTTTGGCTGTTTGAGAAATTGATGATGGATGACCATTTTGTGCTGCTGGTGGATCGCTTGCTCACGGAATCCACATTGGAGGCTGCAATTGAGAGCAGAAACCGGTCGATGCAGGCCGCAGCATCAGCAGTTGATGACACAAAATTTGAAAAACCTTCCCAGAAAGTGGGATTTAGTGGCATGTCTACTCCAGGGAAATTGGTGGAGTGCAGGATTTGCCAGGATGAGGATGAAGATACAAATATGGAGGCACCTTGCTCTTGTTGTGGCAGCTTGAAGGTTGGCTTTTATAATTCAATTTATTGAACATATTTATTCTCTCTTGTTAGCTGTCCTGAAGGACGAGCTTGTTATGGCGGTAAATTTATATCATTATGACATAGAGGTCACAGGTTTTGAGTCAGAGGGAACAAATTCTTTGTGAAAATAAGGTTAAGTAGACTTTTCTGGAGAACCCACATAGCGTAGGCGTTTGAATGTACGTCTCTTTTCCTTAAAAAAAAAAAAAAAAATCTTTCTGCACAGCTTTTTTTGGTTGAATTATTGGATCCTTTAATTGTTTTTCTTGCTGAAAATACCAGTGTGAGATAGAGTGCGGAATTAGGGTACTTTAGACTGGGCGTTTGTTTATGAATTTGTGAATTTGAAGTTAGGTTGTTAACCGGGATATGGTCACATTGTTAACCTTGACTCTTAGTTCTTCCCTCTTTCTGGGCAATTGCTGACTTTTCAAGGGAGAATAATCTTCCTATTTGTTTGAAAAGATGAGGAACATGTTAATCTTCTAGAAGTCAATCATCCCAACTAATCAGGAGCAGTTTTTTTTTTTTTTAATTTTTAATTTTTTTAATTTTATTTTTTTTAATTTTATGAATTCATCTGCTCTGAGTTGGATGCTTGGACATCCGATGCTTGACCATTGAAGACATGGTTTCTTGCTGAGTTTAGAAGGTCCTGATCAAGGGGGATTTTTCATTTTTTTTATGTTGTTCTTCAGTCCCTGCTGTAACTGGTTCCACAAATTTTGCTTTCCATGAGTTTTGGTGCTTAAGAAGCACTGAAAATGCCTTCTTGCCTAAGATTGACTTTATTAAAAGAGCCTGATAGATTTTTCTTCAAGCTGAAAGCAAACTGTTTGAGAAGGTAACCAAGTGAATGTGCCCTGGTATCCCTAGTATGACTTGGTTATGGCACATCATTTTATCAGAAACTATCCTGAGCATAGCAGATGCATTTTGCATGGTCAATCTGATTCTTCCCATTTTGCAGTATGCACATCGCAGATGCGTACAGAGGTGGTGTGATGAGAAAGGCAACACTATATGTGAGATATGCAACCAGGTGGGTTTGACGTTTCATTCAGATATGAATGGTTGCTCAGTTTCTGTTCTTTGCCCCTTTTTTTTTTTTTCGTTTTTCTTTTTGGTTTTGTTTTGGGGGTGCAAAAGGGAGGGGAACTGAGTTTCACCTTTTGTTATAATGCCCTTTAACCTCTCAATGTGAAATTTTAAAATAAGTCTCTGATGTTAGATTGGATGAATTTCAGCAATTCAAGCCTGGATACACAGCACCACTGCCCTTGTTTCAAATTAGTCGTATTCCTATGAACTTGAGGTAACCTTGTTTTGAGCCAAATGCATTTCCCTTTACCATAACCTTACCGTTACTCCTGTAATACATTTATCAGGAGGAATTGGGAGATGCCAAGAAGGGATGTGCGTGGTCCTCAACTTATAGCAATGGTATCAACTGACCACAATTTCCTCAACCGTCGCTATGAAGAGTATTCGGCTTCAACAATGAGGAACGCTATCTGCTGTCTCTCAGTTGCTGTTGTGGTAAATGTCTTCCTTTGCCAACTCTAGCAATTGCTATTTTCCTTTTTCAGAGAGAGGGTTGGAGTGTGGGAAGACCACTGATATAATCTCTTAGGGAATCTAAGGTAATCAGAGAGAACTTCAACACATGGAATTGGTTAGACCTTGATGCCAAAATGTTCAAAATCTTATGTTTTAATTTTTGCAGTGAATATATTAGACCTAAATTCATAAAAATTGTGGTCAGCTATAATTTGTTTCCATTTAATTTCTTTGGTTGAGCAAAAAGTTTTGAGATGCAATTTCATTCATTACCAGCATCTCATTGCTTCTTGTGTTTTTGGCAGTTAATGTTTCTTTTGATACTGAGGCATATTCTTCCCCTCATCCTTTCCGGAGCTGATGATTTATCTTTCCCACTGGTTATGGTAGGACTATGTATATTGTTACCTCATTCAATAAGAAATTGGTGCAGCTCATTTCTGCAATGCTTAAAAGTCAACTCTTTGATACATTCTTTGACAGTTGATATTTCTACGAATGTCTGCGGTTATTCTTCCCATGTGTGTTATGGTGAGAGCAGTGACTCTTCTGCAGCACCACCACCACCAGCAGGTAAGTTTTAACCACTGTTCGGACTCTTCTGCCTGCTCGTTGACATTTAACTTCTTACTCTTTTTATTGTCCACCGTTAGGAGCCATCATCTTTTACTTCACCTGATGAAGAAGCTGAGTGATCAACCATTGAAGTGCAGTCCCATGTGATCAGTATCCATTAGTTTGTTTATACAGTACCATGATAATCAACAAATGAAAAAGGGAAGCACCTAGGACGATTGAATCACTGGAAAAGTTTTAGTAGATCCTGGTTTGCGAAGAACATCTCATCTTCTTCGTCAGTTGTGAGGGAGCAGGCACCAGCTTCCACAGAAACAATAGTCAAACAAGTTTCAATCATGAGTAGGCAGCTAGAAGTGAATTTCTTATAAATCACCAAGGAATATATAACCGTCTTTGGCAAAAGAAATTCACATCAAATCACCAAAATAATTCAATTCAACTTACGCATATGGTGTAAGTGCCAGGTAAGGATCAGTATATACCACAAAGGAAAACCTGCTTTAAGGCTTCTTTTACTGGTCAGATTGAACATTATAAATCCTGCTAATATTAACAAAGGCAGCATAGATTGAACCGACTAATTGTATTGGCGTTCCATGTTCCGATTACACGTCCTCAACTCGATAATAGTCATTTCCCTCGAGTAGGTATATCCGAAGATACGAACCCTGGTGGTCTCCTTTCTTTTTTTGTTTCTCTTGGCTACATCGAAATAGGATGGATTCATGCAATTTAAAAAGCAAACAAACCTTTCGTATGTTTTTTTCTTTCTGTGTATTAAAATGTTTGTTATACCATAAGCTACGCAATAAAAAAAATATTTTTTTATTTTTAAAAATTTTATATATCTTTTTTTTATTTCATGTTCAGCCTCTTCACAACGGGATACCTTTTATAGATTGGTAACCTCTGGTACGACCCATTCCAAAAATTTTTGGGCCATCCAAGGCTGGTCATTTTCAAGTTCGGACTGAGAATCGATAACCAAAATCTTAGTACTTCTTTTAAATACAATTTAAGAAAGTTGATCGTACAACTAGAGCCTAGAGGTGCCGAGTAGGATCGGGCGTGCTCAGGTCTGATCGTTTCGAATTGAGGTCATGTTCAAGTCATGAAAGTTAAACCATAACCTTGAACTTCATCGGTTTACCTATTTTTTCTTTTTTTTTCTTTTAATATGACTTTCATTTCTTTTTAATTCTTTTTATATATTAACATGTATAAAAAAAAATGTAGATATTACAGGAACGGGGGAGTGAGGGTTGGCTTTTCTCTGTTGAGTGTGTATAATTGTATTAATCAATGCTCATCTCTAGATGATATCAGAAACTTCGGATTAATTGGTGTCTGATCCATCCCTGGTGATGAGCCGATCAAATGATCCAAATTTGTGATACTATGTTACAAATTGTCGTTAAGGAAAAAGAGCGGAGACCAAGAAATCAAAAAAAAAAAAAAAAAAGTGATGATCATGACCGAGAAAAGATTAATTACTAGTCATTATCAAAAGATTGAGGGTAGAGTTGCTAGGCAAGCTAGCATTAGCAAAGCCCCTCGTGGCATCGTAAACATGTGCAAGTTTTGCATAAATAGAATGCAAAAACTACAAGACAAGCTTTTCATGGGATATCGACCAGTCCACCGGTCTCGGTGAATCCAAGCTCTCTAAGGACATCAATGCAGCCTGGAAGGGATTGCTCCTTCAAGAAGCCCATAGGATTGACTTGGCGGACTCCGGAAACGACCCCATTGTTGGATGTGAGGCTAACCCTGAAAGCATTCCTGAGAAACTCTCCCTGGCTTATCCCGCTGCACCCAGGATCGATGGACTCGACAGGAACAATCTCGCAGATTTCCTCCTCGTGGTCTCCATCAACCTCTATCCGGTAGGTTCCGGTCTCATCGGTCTCAGCTTGCTCGCTGAAGGTTACGTTGCCTCCTTCGCGGTCCCTGCATTCCAACCGCACCTTTGCCCCTGCAAAAAGGAATCCATTTTAGAAGAATTGAGTTGGTTTATTGGACAGATAGCAAAAGTTCTCAGTTACTCTTATGGCCATAACAAAAACCTTCTTGTGCATGCCAGTTTTATTATTTTTATTATTATTTTTGTTAATTGACTTTGATTGGAACTAAAACTCGACGTATTTTATGTGTACCTTTCATGTATTCGGTGAGTCTGGTAATGAACTGGGTGTTGCAAGTATCGCAGTAGACCTTGCCCTCTACGGTGAAGTGTTGGTCGGCATAGGCGGAGCCGAGGAGGGACACGAGGCAAAAGGCAGCGGAGGCTAGAAAGATGATGGTGATTTTGGGAGAGTAGTGCTTTGCCATTCTGCTTTGTTTTTAGGTCCTCCTTTAATTTTCTTGGGTTTTGGTGTCTATGTTGGAGAATTTATTGATGTTGGAGGTGTGTAATGTTGGACAGGACAGCCTGTGCCCAGGCATTGAGGGCCTACTTTGTAAGAGGACTATTTTTGGTGGGCGTTATCGGCTAAGTTTTCGGGTTGGTTTCTTTTGAGGGGTTGTGGTCATCTGCTCTTGTTGCATATGTGTGGCTCCCAAAATTTGTTTTGGATCCCCTCCTCTCTCTCTCTCTCTCTCTCTCTCTCTCGCTCTCGTCGTACATGTGTGTTTAACGCTGGAAGAATGAGCATACTAAAGATGGGCAGCCAGCCAGCTTGGAAGAAGAAACAGAGAGCATATTGGAAGCGTTCATGATTCGTTTGAATCAAAATTAATGGAAACCTTGGTTCAGCCATTTTGTTAACAGAAACTCGACCAGAACTTGCAACTTAGTTCAGTGTCTTGAAACTTCTCTAGCAATCGACAGGTTAATTATGATAATAATTGAGTGATATTATTTAACATATTAGTAATAATTTTTAATAATGTCAGAATAAATAAATTTAAAAATATATAAAATAACACTTTAATTTTATTTAGTTAATCATGAGTTTTCAAAACCCATTTATGTCCACTTTATTGGCAATTTCTTTTGCTATAATCTTGTCCTGCATCTTTGCTATGAAAGTTTAAGCAGATTTTGATACCATACAAACTTGAAGCATCAAAGGTTTTGGCCGATTGACTTTCATCCTTGCCTGTTGAGCCTTGCATATCCTTTGAGATTACGAAGCCAACTTGTAGTTATGCCCGAAGAAAACCTGTCCAGGGTCTGATACATTCGATGAAATACCCTCATTCCCAATGGCACAGTTTCCAAATTAAGCAAATTTGGGTCCTTTTTCTCATCATCCAAGCCATATGAGCCGTATACAAGCACAAATGGTAGAGATTAAAAGAATGGATTAAACTAAGGTCAGTATTAAGAAAAACAATGATACATGAAATGCTTATGAGGAACTTGGGCCAAGCAAACGCTGTGGGAATACATTTCTCCATATGCATCGTTTGATATAGCCAAATATTAAAGACATCAACCCAGATTTCTATTTCCCCCTTCTCATTACCTTTCTCTCAAAGAAACTTATTTGCACATACCAAGTGAAAGAGAGAATACATAAACTTATGTTTCAGAGGCTTAGCTTCTTTCCACATACAATAGGAGACTCGATGACATTTTTTCCATTTGCTACATGTTCTCATCTTATTTTTCATGAGCTGTGACTACATGGTAACATATACTTGAATTCATAAAAGGACAGGCTGTATTTAATCTAAAGCCAAGCATTTTGCTAAATTACAGAGTCAATTTGTCCCGACCTGGCAAGAAAAACCAAATTGATGATGTTATTAAATATGAACCATGTGAATTATCTTATAGTCATTTGATCCCATTTGTTATGAGTTCTTGACTTTGGAAACAAAAACCAGAAAGAAGACTTCTTATAAAACTTACATCAATTTTGCTGCTGTAAAGTGGCAATGGTCATCTAAGACCAAACATTATTAATTTTTAAGGTCCCGTGTGATTCTATCTTGGGCTAAGGAGCCATTAGCTTCCAGGACACTGCAATTGAAGCTCAGTTCAGATACTCCTGTTCACGCTTAGCTAAGTGAGATGGGCATTTGGAAGGAGGGATTGACTAGGTGGACTCATCTTTTGGCCGGCTGACACATAATACACATTTAATTAAAAAAAAAAAAAAGTCACACAAATAAAAAAATAGGGTTAAAAATGTAATATTTTATATTATACATAATGATAAACATCTAATAAAATGATTACTTTATTAATTGTATATAATGAGTATACTCAACGGTGCATCCACAAAGTGTTTTTCTTGGAAGAAAATGTAATAATCAACTACTTTCTGGTATGTTTATGGGATAGTATTCATGATATATTCTTTCAAATTTTGGGTTAGCCTCTCGGAGTCAGTTTCCCTTTGTGCAAATACAGGTTTTCTTTGCCAAAGAATTTTCTTCATGAATTCATAAATAAATTCTCACACACTCAAAATCCATGGTAATTTTCAAGTGAAAAGGTTTTAGATTTAAAAGATGTAGCAAAAGACTACAAAGATTTGACCAAGAACGAGCACTGGTTGTTTACACCTCATACCTGTCTAATTTCTTGTTGATCCAATTAAGCATGCGTTCAGCTGTCCGTCCATCATCAATTAACTGTATTTCACCTTTTTCTTTACGATTCCAACCGCCAGATACAAATTTAGATGTTGGACCCCAGAATAGCATTGGATAATGATCCACAGAAAATTTGTTACAGAGTTTCACATTTGCCTGCACAGTGAAACAAGTTAAGAAAGGACTATCACCAAACAGGACTTTAAATTGACAGCATTAAGCGTCCACTTCAATTGAACAAGGGGGCATATGTGACAAAGTATCAGTAGCTTTTCAGGAATGGAAAAGTTGGGTGAGTCTCGGACCAGGACTACATGTTGCACTGTCATAACCGTCATTTACACATTGTTAGTCTTTTTTAATGCATGACTGCAGTTAATAATGAGAACTACCAATATCCAACAGTTATGATAGTGTAATGCAAGACTGTGTTTGGAACGTGTCAAGGTGATTGTGTCCATATAATAAAACTCTTTCAAGAATCATAAATAGAAGGAGGCTAGAAACAAATGCTCCACGCAGTTAAACTTTGACTAGCTGCAATCCTTTACTTCATGAACCCTACCTAGGAGTTGTAAAGATGCTCTGCTACTGTTACGTGAATGTAAACAAGACTTATTGTATTCTAGGATGCCACCTAATGCTGAGTCCTAGCCACCAAAATCTCCTATGTGAAAGAGCTGTTTTTAATCCTTTATCAAAATCCTCTATGTTCTATTGCTATAGTCCAATCACAAGTGTATGTAACACATATCCACGCTTTACACCCTGGATGTTAGATTTTCCATAATTTTTATTTTAAAGTTCCCATAGAACTCCAATACTGGCTTCTGTCTTGAAAGCAACCGAAATTCGCACAAAATAGCAACAAAGGAAATGTGAACCATTGTTAAGGAACAAAGTGTCATTTTGGTTGTCTACACAGAGACAAAAGGATGTGATCTCTAAAAATCTACCACAAATAACATGTTCAAGTTTTTCGTTCTGGACAATGGTGGTTTTAACTTTTGAGTCTTACAATGAGAATATCTAGCAATCTACACATGCAGTGAAGGGAGAAATGCACTAAATGGTGCTTCAAGCTTGAATACAATAAGATATTTCTTTGGAGAAATTCTTAAAGAAAGAGCAAATTAGCAATTTTGTTAAATGCAAAAAATGAACTACAAAAGCTGAAAAGGGAGCATATTGGTGATTGCCTTCAACAACTAAGTCAAGGATGTCAGAAAATCCTTCCTTTATGTGCCAACAAAGGATTAGCATTGCCCCAGTGATAAGTAAAAACCACAAACGATTGGCAACCAATGGATGGAAAATATTGCTCATTCTATGTGTCTAGGTGATTGTGATGGACTATTTCATCGAGATAATGAAGTCACGGGTATGGACAAATTCCTCGGTTAATAGAAACAGATAATTTTTTGCACGTGGATAAATGGACTGTAAACACTGGCAAAAAGAAAATCAAGAACACCAGGGCATGTACAGAAGCAAGTTAAGAAACCTTCAATGCGCAATCCACCCTCGCCATCAATATAACACCAAGATGCACAGCATCGGGTCCATTGAAAATCCTTGCAACTTTATCAAAGTGAGGCTGCATATTCCAGCTCAAAGAATAAAATCAACGAGAAACTATAGGACCACAAATTTAAAATTCAAAATATGCCCACGAATAACACCTTATATGTTCTGCATGCAGGGCCCCTGGAAAGCAATACAGCAAAGAGAACAGTTAATACCATATCTCTCATTTGAATCAATATAAATGAGGCTTTCTGCATCACATGCACAAAATCAAGAACAGACTAGTCATTCTGTCAAGCCTTGTCTTCATATTAAGGTTACTCTATTGTGTCCTAGAGGTCACAGCTTGGGGTCATTGAAATAGCTCGCTGGTCCCCCTTTTTTTAACGAAGAAGTGACGCGAACCAACAAATAAATAATAAAAAAAAAAACAATCACGATCATTAGATTTACATTTGTGATACAATTTTTGTGTGACCAACAATTCTGATTACACTTCTTGTAGACCTGCATCACAAACCCGCATCGCTGTAATAGAGAGCCCATCAAACAGACACAACACACCAAACCATTCTTTACAATCACCTCAATTTTAGTCCAAGCAACTAACTTGCTTTCACCACTGTACTACTACAGTCTACATTTAGAAATAATCGTAAAGGTTTACGAGTTGAACAAACAACAAGATCAAGGAGCAAATGAAGCAGAGACAAGAACTGACCAGTGAGCACAGAATTCGACAATAGCGTAGGAAGCCGTGGTATCCCTGAGCACTGCATCGAAATTCGAGCCTTCGAGGTCAACGGCATAGTCCGCCTGACTCTCGTCGGTTATTGGTCGGGGCCTCGAGTGGGATCCTGAAGCATAGGACGCCGTTCTGACACCGACGACCAAAAACGCAGTCATGGTTAGAATCAAACGACATGTTTGAGTCGCGGCCATTGGATTCAATCCTCAACTGAAAACAGAAACAGAAAGAGAGAGAGGGAGAGAGAGAGACGTAGTTACGTTAATGCGAACAGAAAAAAAGACAGAAAGTTCAAGTTGGTGGACGGGGGACTCCATAGAAAATTAGAACGTCAATGTCCACTCTTTCTAACGATCAGAGACCACAAAAAAAAAAAAAAAAAAAAAAAAGTTTGGAACGTCGCACCAGTATTGTCACGGGAACTAAGTCGAGTCGGGGTTAACTCGTTTAATTAAATCTCGTCGAATGAACCAATTGTAAGGAATCAAGTTTTTTATCAAGTGGAATTTACGAGGAATTTATGAACTGTTATAATATTAACAGAAATAATTCAAATTTTAAAAATTTATTATTATTATAAATAATAAAAAAAATTAAAATAATAAAAATATCTACTATAATAAAATTAAACATGTAAAGTATAAAAATGTCTAATTTTAATATTTAATTATAAATATTATATAACATATTATTTAAAAATAAATCTTTTAAATTTTTTATAGTAATAAATTAAATAAAATTTTAAATAATTTTATAAATAAATTATTTATAAGTTAATATTATATTTACTTAAAACTGATTTGTTTATGAAGAGAATTTTAAAATTAAATTTTAATACCATTTGTTTATGTAAATGAATAAACTCAAATAAATTTTTATTAAAACAAGTTAGTGAATTTTATCGAATATCTTGACTTATTTTCAACTTTACTTTTATGTAAATTATTATTTTAATTATTGAATATTCATACATTTTATCAAAATAATTGTGTTAATTTGTTATAAATTATAAAAGATCAAAGTCAAACTAAAAAAAAAAAAGAAAGTCATAATTGCACATTTATTTTAAATTTCTCTTTTAATTTGAACGGAGAGTTATATATTCCATCTATTCAGACATCTTAACTCATTTTCAATCTTTTTTCTACATAAATTACTATTTGGACTATCGAACATCTTATCATAAAAATTGGATTAATTTGTTATAAATTATATAAAAAAATTGAATTTGAGTTGAACAAATAAATTGATCATAATTACACATTTTTTAATTTTTTAAAAAAATTATATAATTCATATATATATAAAGAGAAAAAAGTAAAATTTAAAATTTATCTCTCTCTCTTTTTTTTTGACACAAAATTTGTGAATTAACTGTTTTAAATAAATGGTCTTTATAATTGCACATCCTCTAAAACAGTTTGATCTCTTTTTCTAAACCCAAAAGAGATTTAACTTCAAAATAGGATTTCATGAGCCCATTGGTGCTTCGAGTCCGACTCGGCCCAACATACAATCTAAAAGCCCAATCACAAAATTTCAAAATGGAATAAATCCCCAATTATTAGGTCCCAGAATACGAATATTCGAATTTAGGGCACTTCTCGATCCCCAATCAGGCAGGAAAGTCCTTAAAAATCGACCCCAAATCACTGCAAATTTTCCACAAATTTCAAATTCCAACCCTCTTCAAGGTGCGTTCGTCAATTCAATTTTCCTTTTTAACCCCAAACATGTTTTCGCTTTTCATTTAAATCTAATTTCATTTGCCAACTTCTCTTGCAGAATTTCTAGGGATTTCGATTCGAATTGACCCAATCATGAAGTACTTAGAATACACTCCGCTCGAACGGTAATTATTTTAATTATTTCGGTACTCTATTAAAATTAATTCCATTTCTGTCCGTTGATCTTTTTGCGTTTTTTTGGGGGGGCGGCCCTCTTTTATTTTTGGCTGCGAATTTCAGATTAAATGATTTCTTGAGTAATTTGAACCTCGGAGAGCGAACTATTAAGTGCTGTCTTGAAGCTTACTCTTGTAAGTTCACCAAATGCACAAGTTGTTGTTAAGACATCATTTGTTGTATCGAAAGTTTTGATTGTCTTTAAGGTAATGGAATCTCGTTTTTTTTTTTTTTTTTTTTTTTTTTATGGCGTTTGTCTAGGTAAACACACCGGGACTGACAAGAAGCTCTCGCTTAGTTTGGAGAACGAGGTAGTTCGTGATGCTTGGACAGTGGCTTATTTTATTTTTTATTTTTTATGGTTTTGATTTTGCCCTTTTTTTTTGTTTGTTGTATAATGTCTGTGTGCATGCGTGTATTTATTGAATTTATTTTCTTTTCAGAGATTTTAGAAGGAAAAATAGAATCAAGTCAACATTATAATTAGAGTTTTCTGTGTGTGTGTGTGTGTTTTTAGAGATTTTTTGTAGGTGATGTGTTCATGTTCTTTTGTTGTTTGATTGTGATTTTTTATTGTGATGAGAAGGAAAAGAAAGGGAAAAAGAATTTTTCTTATGGTTTGTGTTACATCAGATCCTTGGTTATCTTGGGAAGTCTGCAGACATGGACTCATCATTGCCCGCTGAATATCTGCTGAGCAGATCCAGGTGCTGCAAGTTGCTTCATGGATCTGGGAATAATTAGTTTTCCCTCCTTTTTTCTTTTTGATGGGATTTTCTCTTTCTTTCTCCAGCCGAAAGACGTTGATTTACCTGGTTCTTACACTCTATCATATGTATCCAGATTATGATTTCAGGTAACCTTATAAGTTTCTTTGCTTGAAGACATTGACATTGTGACTATGCAGATGGAGAAAGGAGGATTATGGGTAATGTCATTGTCAGCTTATTGGGCGACATGACAACCCGCTATATAATCCTCTTAACTTAACTGCATTGGGAGTGTTGTCAAAAGGTTTGACAGACAGTTCACAAAACTGTTGCTCTAGGATGAGCTGAGAGTTCAAGTCTCTCCATTTCCCGGATCTAATTTTAGCCATTTTTGTGGTTGGTCTCTTTCTTATAATCTTCATCTTTGTTTTAGTACGGGATTATGCATGGACATGTTGATGCTAGGTTCTTTGCAAATTCTTTGTGTTATTATATTTCTTTTTCACCCTTGCGGTTTTCAGTGCAATGAAAGCTCACCAGTTCTTCACAGAAGAAAGCCTGGATGCTTTTAAGCAGATTTTTGAAACCTACATGTTTGAAGCATCAAAGGTACTCGCCAATTGGTTTCATTTTTGCCTAATGAGCCTTGCATGCCCTTTGAAACATAACCACTCCTCCTGAGGTGTGTTGACCAAATTAAGAAAAAAAAAAAAATGTTGTATGTCAAATAACATGGACTGCTGGTGCAGACATCTCTTCTTTTAAAAGTAGTTTTGATTTATTGTCACTTTCTATATAATCTGTTTTCATCTTTCTTATCACTTCTGTTCAGTTTATATTTTGACTATTTCACATCAAGTGTATTCTCAATTCTAGTCCTGATTGGTTCTTTTGTTGATGGGTGAAAGGAATGTGGGACAGTTATCCATTTGTTGAAAAGAATGGTAGTTGTTTTTTTTTTTTTTTTTTTCCTTTTTATGCATGAAATATGAGGAATTTTTTTTTTTTTAATATATTGCTTTAATTTTTCCATCCTCTTGTTCTGGGATTTGTTTATTTGAGATAATAAATTGTTGGGTTTCGATTGCATGTATAACTCAATTTGAAAAATATGTTTCATAGATATCCTGTTTCCTTCCTGCAGCTCTGTCCTGGTTATTATTTTGTGCCTAACATTCTGTTTCATGCTTTGTTAAATTGTCCAGGAATGGGCTGTGGAGAATGGAGGTAATTCCTTACTGGAAACATTGTACAAGGCTCTGGATGAGGTAATCCTATACAGAAGAATTGCAGGCAAGTTGTATGAAGGGACAACTTCCTGATACATTGTGATGCAGGTTGTGAAACTGCCAGAATGTGAAATCTACAGTTATGATCCAGATTTTGATGCAGACCCATTTCTAGAGAAAGGAGCAATGTATGTGTAATATCGCCCTCAACCTCTCATATGTTGGGGGCCACACACGAGATTTTGTTTTGTTTAAGTTAGCCCCCCTGAGAACAGGGGAAAAATTGTGAAGAGCTATGACATGGATATTTTTGTTTTCTTTAGTTGGTCCTTCAACTTCTTTTTCTACAATCGAAAACTGAAGCGAGTTGTAAGTGTTCGATTCTGCTGTTTAAGGTGAGCTCAAGCTGCATGTGTAAACATTGTGTCCTTTTTGGCCCATCAACTTCCCTTCAAAGTC
Source organism: Bruguiera parviflora (assembly GCA_019804595.1). NCBI lineage: Eukaryota > Viridiplantae > Streptophyta > Magnoliopsida > Malpighiales > Rhizophoraceae > Bruguiera > Bruguiera parviflora. The sequence goes on from CM034059.1 coordinate 6,403,725, forward strand.
CTTTCATTTCCGTTCTTGCTTCATTTTTGCTGTTTGTGGCAGCAACCTGGTGGCCGAAGGATTTCTCGCGGACAACATAACCTATGAGGAGGACGGGGAAATATTTGATGACATGGACTTGTGAGTACTTTTGGCTATAGGGTATTAGTATGAGGTCCCTTTCTAGTTATTGTAACTTACGGCGTGCCATTCTCCTCTGAAGTAGTAAAGATTAGGTGTACAACTTCTGCATGCACATAGTTGCTAATCTTTTCTTCTTGTACCTAAAATGATACTCTCTGTAGAATATGTGAAAGAAATCTAGGGTGTGAGAAGATATGAGAAGTCAAGTTTCCAGAAGTCATTCATTTCCTTCAACCTTTACTTTTCCAAAAAACACATCTATTATTTGCACATTGTATTTAGTTATGTGCTGGCGTATGTATTTATATATTTGTTGGCAAATGGAATATCCGAAAAAGAATAAAAGTGGAAGGATACAAGAAATTTATGATAATCAAAGTTTGAATATTTATATATTTGTGGCTATATCGTAGTTTAATACTTTTTGATACTACAAATTACATAATAAATAAATTTTTTTATATAAGAAAATGAGGTAATTTTTATTTTAAAAAAAATTATATAGTTGTTTTTTATATAATATTAAATCAGGTTTGGTAGCAATCATAACATACATAAGGTTGCTAATTGTTGATGTATAAAGAGCTCTTGACATGTATTTTTACTCCTCATTTGACTTTAGTGATTGTTCCTTTAAAAGGTTGAGGTGATTTGCCAAACGAGTATCAACTGGCTCTGCTTCTGCAGCTTAAATCAATTCGATAACTTTTTAATATAAGCAACTGCTAATGAATTTAAGGTCTCAGCCCCCCTGTCCCTTACAATTATCATCCCGAGAATTTGCTTCGCAGATTCGAGATCTTTCATTGCAAATTCTTTTGACAATTTACGTTTTAAGTTGGTGATATTTTTAATACTAAAAATTATAATGAGTGTATCATCTAGATACAAGAATAGAATAATATAATAATTGTTAAATTTTTTAAAATAATAACAATGATTTATATTATATCTCTTGAAATTACATTACACATAAAAGTATCAAATTTCTTGCATTATTATATGGAAATTTATTTCAAACTATACAAATTTTTATTAAATTTGCACAAAAGATTTAGAAAAAACTTTTTGGCTCCACCATGTAAATATTTTTCTCTAAGTCACTATGAAGGAAAATTATTTTTACATTAAGTTATTTTATGTGTAAATTTTTGAATGTTAAAATACTAAATACTAACCAAATTATTGATATATTCATAACTAAGAAGAAAATTTTAATGTAGTTAATACCTTATTTCTATTATAATCTCTTCGCAACAAAAGTTACCTTGTAATTCTTACACCTATTGTGTTCTTCTTTGACTTAGTTAATTTACTTATCAATTAATTTCTTTTTACTTTTTGATAATTGAGTTAATTCTTATGTATAATTTATTTTTTTTAGTAAACTTATTTTTTATTTCATAGCTAATTTCTAATTGCTTGAATCTTCAATTTGTATTGCTTTATCAAAACATTTTGACTCACTTTCATTAGTAAAGAGTGAATTATACAAAGAATGAGAGGATTATTATGAAAAATTTAAAAATTCTAGTAAATTTTGTCACTTGTAATACTGGTATAAAATGTTCTGATTGTGTTAAGACATTTTTTAAATTTTTTGATACTCTTTTACTTATATCATTTTTTGACTCAGTATACGTCTCTTTTTTATTATACTTCTTTACATTATTAAATTTTGTAATATGTTTATTTTTATAGATAATATTTTATTAAATATGATATTTTTATTTCTAATGATTTTTCTGTATTGATTATCCCAGGTACGATATCCAAATTTTAAAATCTAATTTATCCCTCTTATTAGAATCCATATGTATATAAGAGACACAATTAAAGATTTTTAGGTATAAAAGATTTACCTCTTTACTTGTTTAAATTTTCTCTAGTAATTCTCCATCCAAGAGAACAAATAGTCTTTGGTTAATCAAATAAATTATAATATTAATAGTATTAACTCAAAATGTTTTTGGTAATTTAGTATATATTTTTATGCTTTTAATACATTCATTTTAAGGTTCTGTGCATGAGTTCAACGATGTCACTATATTACTACGACATCTTCAGAATTGTTTTCTTCATTTAGATCCCATTAGTTATATAGAAATTTTTGAATTTTTTTATTGTCATACCTACTACTATCATTAGATATTAAGTATTTTACTTTTATATCAAATTTATTTTATATCAAATTTTTATATTTTTTAAAAATTATAAATATATTAAATTTATTTTTTAAAAAATAAACTCATTAGATCTAAATGAAATTATCAATGAAAATGACATAATAAAGTAAACCACCTAAAATGCTACTAGAGAAAGATCTCAATTATCAGTGTGCATAATCTTTAACTTTTGTGTCCTTAGTGTTTATTTAATTTTAAAGAAATTAACATTTTTTTACTTTCTAAAAATACAATCCTTATAAGTATCAATATTCATAGTTTTTATACCAGTTAATTTCCCTTTTATTATAAGTATCTTCATTTTTTTCTCATTAATATGTCTAAGCTTGTAATATTAAATTCTAAAATTAATCCTTAATTTTACAACTCTTACTAAATCCTTTATGCCTAAGGTCATATAAAGTGCCTTTGTCTTATTTTTTCTTATTATCATGATTGCACCTTTAGTAATTTTTTATGACTTACCAACAAAGGTTATAGAATGTCTTTCTTTATCAAGTTGTCTTATAGAAATCAAATTTGTTTTTAGTCCCAAGATATGTTGAATATTATTTAGCTACCATACATATTTGTTTAGTATATTAACATGAATATCACTTTTTTTTTTACTATATCCAATGGTTTATTATTAACAAGATATTTTTTTTTTCGAAATTAACAATAATATAATTTTGCATACAATTTTTGTGTGAGGTTAAGTGAAAAGAGACCCAGAGTCTAAAATCCATTACTCCATCACACTGTTGACACTTAAAATCAAAATGTTTGAAAAATTTTTAATTATTATATTCATAGAATTTTCATTAAAATTTTTCTTCTTTAACTACTTATAGTTTCTATTAAAGTGGCTCTTACAACCATAATTCTAGTACGTGGTGCCATATGTTGATTTACTCCTTTCCTTACATTTTGATATGCCTCTATTATAATCATACTAACTTATTCTTCGTCTTAGTTTAATAATTAAGATAGAATTAAAATTAAAAGATATATCTAATCCTTTTTTGTAAATATCTTTATTTAAAATAAAATTTTAAATTATGTTAAATTATAATTGTTATAAATCAAATGAACTATTTATTACAATTATTGTGATGTTCCAACTTTTTGGTAATATAGATAATAAAATTAAATTTTTAACCTCTTCATTAAAATTTATATTTACCTAACTCAATTCATTTGAAATAAAATTAAACTAGTTTATATGATCTGCAACAAAGGTATCTTCCTTTATTTTCAAATTAAATAATTTTCTCATCAAATATACTTTAAATAATTTCGTGCATGTATGGGTTAGTGCTTCCATCAGTCCTTTAGTGGTCTTATTTGTTTGGATATTAAAAGCAACGTTTTGGACTAGTGTTAATAGGATTACTCCCAACGTTTGTCTATCTAGTAACTCTTAATTTTTCGTACTCATTGATTTTGATTCTTTTTCTTCTATAAGAGTTTGATGCAATTTTATTTAGTATAGATAATCTTCCATTTGCATTTTCTAAAAATCAAAATTGGTGCCATCAAACTTGTCAATGCTCATTTTTTCTTTTTCAAATGCTATTGCTCTCACTGCTCTTTTGGTGTCCTTATAAGCAAAATTCTAATACTAATTATTAGAAAACAAAATATTCAAAAAAGAATAAAAATAAAAAAGAATATAAAAAATTATATGAAAATAAATTACATATTTACTCCTTATATAATATTAATTAACTCCGCTCCTCCTATGACAGTATCTACATATGTAGGAGTGAATTTGGCTACCTTTTTATCAGTGGCAGATGATTGCGTCATAGCTTTGCCTATTTTGTGCTTAAAGTCTTAGCATTGTTAATTTAGTGGACAAATTAAGGTCTCTGAGTATGAGATGGAAAGTTGGCTCGGAAGTTTTTAGTAAGAACTGAGGTGGTCACCTAATCAATCTGTGAAATGGTCCCTGATCTCTTGAAATTATGGGGTTGTTTTCCTGTTCAGGGGTACTAAAATGATTGCCATAAATGAGGATGAGGAAATTATGGACGGTGGCACCACCTCAAATCTGTATATGGCCTTTGCAACTGGTATATTGGACCTCAAAGAAGTTTCTCATACAAATGTTTTTTTGAGAACTATTCGAAGCAACGCTCAATTGTTCTTTTCCCATGGTCGCCTGATACATTTAAGACGTTTTACTGTGGCCTTTTTCCCCATTGATTCTATCCGTTCCAGCACCTGCACAACTTCATCCATGTTGGAGGATGTGAAAACTAACCCCATCAATCTGTATATTTGAGGGCTTCTACGAATGATGTGTCACCTATGCAGAAAAGCTATACCACGAGCAGCGCCAATGGCTAGCTTGAGCTGTAAGTTCCAAGATATGGGTTCGACACGGCGGTTCTCTGCATAATCAATTCAAATCTCAAGTTATTACTTCTATGAAGTACCCTGATGTTACTTTATTGATTTTCTTGCTATTTTTCCGTCAGTTCTCACCTATAAAGAGATGATCTTCCAAGCTTCTTTTGCTCATGAATTCATAAGCAGTCGCCCTATACCATGCTCCAAACATTATCCTAACAACTTAATCAGATTGGGGAGTGATAGCCTTCAAAATGGTTCACTTCCATCTTCAGCAGCAAAATAATGAATGAAATAGATGTTATCATCATAAAGGACTAAGAACGGCGCAATTGGCTTGTTAGAAACAATGGATAGAGTCCAAATAAATAGAGGATTCAAGAAACACTCTCCAAATATTGTGTTCGAATCCTACTACAAGCTTTGTGGTAATATTCCGTTTTGGACTTGCAATAGTCTACACACACAAACACACACATGGCTACAGCCATAAACTCAAACATAGGTAAAAAGATATTGCAAACGTAAAAAAGATTGTGCTTAATTAATTTCGTGTTATACTCAAAAAAGATTAAAAAAAAAAAGTGGGTAAATATAGCAAGCATATTAATAACGACAGAGTTGAAATATTGATCGGTTACCTCCCCGTTCCCCATGACCTCTCATACTTGAGCGAAATCTCTTGATAGCAACGACCATCCCAGAGTAAGGCTTGCAAAGGGGCAAAAGTCCTCTCGTCTATCCATCCTTTGAACACTTTCTCCAATGCTTCCCTCACCTAGTAAATTTCCTTTCTCGAAATTCCCAGTTGCCGCCTTCAATTCGCAAAACTGAACGCCTTTCAGAGACTTGCAACCCAAAATTTTGGACCGGACCAAATCCCACTTTTATTTCCCTCAGTCACTGTCTCGGAGAAGTGACTTTTGGCTGCAGTCAAAACTGATTTTCCATGCAGAAGTACTCATTAGATCCTAGCCAATTTAAGTTCAGAACGAGCCAAGAAAAAGAAAAAAAAAATAAAATCGACCCAACAAAGTAAAAGCACTGAGACCTGTGCTAGAAGCGCATGTAAAGGTAGGAGAGCCAGGATGAGCATAATTAGAGGTGGGAGAGCTTGGATGACGAGGATCCCTGGAGAGACATCTTATGCAGTTGCCCGCGTTGACCTGTTTGCGTAGCTTTAGAGTCTCTCTATATTTGAATGAATAAGGCACAACGAAAAGAACGGGGAAGCAGCCAAGAAAAATGTAAACAGGGAGAGCAGCATGTGGGCGCTGACTATTGAAGCTCTACTTGTCTTTAGTGCGTAGCTGCTAGCAAGCACCCTCCAAGGCGAGGAATGAGCAAAAAAAAAAAACCCTCCAAGGCACAGAGATGGGACGCCTCATTTAAAAAATTCACTTAATTACCTAATGTATAAGATTTCTTTTTTTTTATTCTTTCCATGTTCTTAATTGCGTCCATGGATATGTGACGTGAGTCCTTTGTTTCCCGTGTTCACGATTGACCAGCAACTTATTCTTCCAGTATAGATCGGTGAAGGGTTTATGTGAGTATCGCTGAGAGTTAAAATTTGACTTTGGCTGGATAAATCCATGAGGTTAAAACTATTATTGCATATGATTTTTTTTTATTTAATAAAAAAATAGTTTGTAAATATATCAATTATCTTACTGATAAATTATGGAAAAAAGTGAAAAAGATTGTGAATGCTTAATTTTTAGATTTCGTGATAGATAATAGTAACAAAGTTGAAATATAGATTTTGAGCTTCCATTCACGGAGTCTCTGCATACTTTCTCGGTTCAATTTCTTGATACCCTTCTCCGAATGAATCTCCTATTTTGTAGATCTTCGCCTGCCTTTTACGCTGTATTTGCGTGAACCGGTTACTGTCCTTTAGAGAGGTAATTTCGGGCTGTATATAAAGATGAATTTTCATGCAAAACTAATGAGCATCAGGTAGGAAATTAGAAGCAAGACAAGATATTCAATCAACTAGAGTGATTTTTCTATTTTTTACCAAAAAAGAAAACAAAGAATGAGAAAGATACCTAGGTGAAACTAGTAGAGTGGATGGAAATGCAAAACTTCTGTTCTTATTAGAGAGGTGACTTCGTGCTGAATAGAAATCTGATTTTTCATATAGAACTACTGAGAATCCTACTTGCAAAAATAGAAAGACTAGAAGCAAGATAAGAAAATCAATTTATTAAAGTGATTTTTCTTTTTTTATCAAAGACAAAAAAGACATAGAAAGATACAACCAGCAATGTGGATGAGAGTGTTAGGACCTCTATTGCTATTATAGAGGTAACTTTGTATTGAATGAAAACTTGATTTCTCATGTAGAACTAATGAAATCCTAGAAGCAAGACAATAAATTCAATCCATTAAAGTGACTTTTTAATTTTTACCAAAAAACAAAAAAAAAAGAAAGAGAAAGATACTTGTGGTGGAACTAGTAGTATGGATGAGAGTGTCAGGACTTTTATTCTTATTAGAGAAGTGACTTTGCGTTGAATAAAAACCTAATTTTTCATGTAGAACCAATGAGAATCTTGTAGAAATAGAAAGACTATAAACAAGACAAGAAATTCAATCCATTAAAGTGATTTTTTCTTTTTTTCACCAAAACAAATAAAAAAAAGAATGAGAAAAATACCTGTGTTGGAACTAGTAATGTGGATAGGAGTGTCAGGACCTCTATTCTTATTAGTGAAGAGACTTCGGGCTGCATAAGAACCTAAATTTTCATGTTAAACTAATGAGAATTTTACTTGTAGAAACAAGAAAACTATAAGAAAGATAAGAAATTCAATCCAATAAAGTGATTTTTCTTTTTTTACCAAAAAAAAAAGAATGAGAAAAATACTTGTAGTGGAACCAGCAGTGTCGATGGAAGTGTTAGAACCTTTATTCTTATTAGAGAAGTGACCTTGGGTTGAATAGAAACCTGAT
>CM034059.1:6411341-6489195 GCA_019804595.1 Bruguiera parviflora
GTGTCATAACCTCTATTCTTATTAGAGAAGTGACACTGGGCTGAATATAAACTTGACATTTCATGTAAAATTAATGAGAATCCTACTTGCAGAAACAAGAAAACTAGAAGCAAGACAAGAAATTCAATCCACTAAAGTGATTTTTCTGTTTTTACCAAAAAAAAAAAAAAAGAGAGAAAGATACCTGTGGTGGGATTAGTAGTGTGGATGAGAGTGTAAAGACCTTTATTCTTATTAGAGAAGTGACTTTTAGTTGAATAGAAATCTGATTTTTCATTTAAAACTAATAAAAATCATACTTACAAAAATAAGAAGACTAGAAATAAGACAAGAAATTCAATTCATTAAAGTAAATTTTCTTTTTATACTAAAAAAAACAAAGAATGAGAAAGATACTTGTGGTGGAACCAGTAGTGTTGATAGGAGTGTTAGGACTTCTGTTCTTATTAGAGAAGTGGTTCTGGGTTGAATAGAAACCTAATTTTTTATGCAAAACTAATGAGAATCCTACTTGCAAAAATATGAAAATTAGAAGTAAGACAAAAAATTCCAGTCCACTAAAATGATTTTTTTTTACCAAAAAAAAAAAAGAATGAGAAAGATACCTGTGGTGGAACTAGTAGTAGGGATGGAAGTAGGAGTGTCAGGACCTTTATTTTTATTAGAGAAGTGACTTTGCGTTGAGTAAAAACTTGTTTTTTCATGTAAAAACCAATGAGAATCTTGTAGAAACAGAAAGACTATAAACAAGACAAGAAATTCAATTCATTAAAGTGATTTTTTCTTTTTTTTCACCAAAACAAATTAAAAAAAGAATGAGAAAGATACCTGTGTTGGAACTAGTAATGTGGATAGGAGTGTCAGGACCTCTATTCTTATTAGTAAAGAGACTTCGGGCTGCATAAGAACCTAAATTTTCATGTTGAACTAATGAGAATTTTACTTGTAGAAATAAGAGAACTATAAGAAAGATAAGAAATTCAATCCAATAAAGTGATTTTTTTTTTTACCCAAAAAAAAAAGAATGAGAAAAATACTTATAGTGGAACCAGCAGTGTCGATGTAAGTGTTAGAACCTTTATTCTTATCAGAGAAGTGACCTTGGGTTGAATAGAAACCTGATTTTTCATGTGGAACTAATGAGAATCCTATTTGTAAAAACAAGAAAACTACAAGATAAGAAATTCAATCCACTAAAGTGATTTTTTTTTTACCAAAAAATAAAAAAGAATGAGAAAAATATTTATGGTAGAACCAGTAGTGTTAATAGGAGTGTCATAACCTCTATTCTTATTAGAGAAGTGACACTGGGATGAATAGAAACTTGACTTTTCATGTAAAACTAATGAGAATCTTACTTGTAGAAACAAGAAAACTCAGAAGCAGGACAAGAAATTCAATCCACTAAAGTAATTTTTCTTTTTTTACCAAAAAAGAAAAAAAGAATGAGAAAGATACCTATGGTGGGACTAGTGGTGTGGATGAGAGTATAAAGACCTTTATTCTTATTAGAGAAGTGACTTTGAGCTGAATAAAAATTTGATTTTTCATTTGAAACTAATAAAAATCATACTTGCAAAAATAAGAAGACTATAAATAAGACAAGAAATTCAATTCATTAAAGTAAATTTTCTTTTTATACTAAAAGAAAAAAGAATAAGAAAAATACTTGTGGTGGAACCAGTAGTGTTGATAAGAGTGTCAAGACCTCTGTTATTATTAGAGAAGTGGCTCTGGGTTGAATAGAAACCTGATTTTTTTTTGCAAAACTAATAAGAATCCTACTTGCAAAAATAGAAAAATTAAAAGTAAGACAAAAAATTCAATCCACTAAAATGAATTTTTTTTTTTACAAAAAAAAAAAAAGAATGAGAAAGATACTTATGGTGGAACTAGTAGTAGGGATGGAAGTAAGAGTGTCAAGACCTATATTATTATTAGAGAAGTGACTTCGAGATAAAGAAAGACCTGGTTTTTCATGCAGAACTAATAAGAATTCTACTTGCAAAAACAAAAAAACTAGAAGTAAGACAAGAAATTCAATATACTAAAGTGATTTTTCTTTTTTACCAAAAAAAAAATGAGAAAGATACCTGTAATGGAACTAGTAATATAGATAGGAGTGGGAGTGTCAGACCTCTATTCTTATTAAAAAAGCGACTCCGGGACGAATAGGAATCTGATTTTTTATGTAGAACTAATAAGAATCCTTTTTTTAGAAACAAAAAGACTAGAAGTAAGACAAGATCCACTAAAAAGATTTTTCTCTTTTTACCAAAAAATTAAAAAAGAATGAGAAAGATACCTGTGGTAGAACTAGTGGTGTAGATGGAAGTATAAAGACCTTTATTCTTATTAGAAAAGTGACTTTGAGTTGAATAGAAACTTGATTTTTCATTCCAAACTAATAAGAATCATACTTACAGAAACAAGAAAACTAGAAACAAGACAAGAAATTCAATTCATTAAAGTGATTTTTCTTTTTATACCAAAAAAAAAAAAAAAGAATGAGAAAGATACTTGTGGTGTAACTAGTAGTGCTAATGAGAGTGTTAGGACCTTTGTTCTTATTAGAGAAATGGCTCTGGGTTGAATAGAAACCTAATTTTTCATGCAAAACTAATGAGAATCCTACTTGTAGAAACAGGAAAATAAAAAGTAAGACAAAAAATTCAATCCACTAAAATGATATTTCTTTTTTTACTAAAAAAAAAAAAGAGAGAAAGATACCTGTGGTGGAACTAGTAGTAGGGATAGAAGTAGGAGTGTCAAGACCTATATTATTATTAGAGAAGTGACTTCAAGATAAAGAGAGACTTGGTTTTTCATGCAGAGCTAATGAGAATTCCACTTGCAAAAATAGAAAAACTAGAAGTAAAATAAGAAATTCAATATACTAAAGCGGTTTTTTTTTTTTACGAAAAAAAGAAAAAAGAAAGATACTTGTGGTGGAACTATTAGTATAGATGGGAGTGGGAGTGTCGAGACCTTTATTCTTATTAAAGAAGTGACTTCGGGACAAATAGTAATTTGATTTTTTATGTAGAACTAATGAGAATCCTTTTTTCACAATCAAGAAGACTAGAAGTAAGACAAGATCCACTAGAGAGATTTTTCTTTTTTTACCAAAAAATTAAAAAAGAATGAGAAATATACCTGTGGTAGAACTAGTGGTGTAGATGGGAGTATAAAGACCTTTATTCTTATTAGAGAAGTGACTTTGAGTTGAATAGAAACCTGATTTTTCATTCCAAACTAATAAGAATCATACTTACAGAAACAAGAAGATTAGAAACAAGACAAGAAATTCAATTCATTAAAGTGATTTTTTTTATACAAAAATAAAAATAAAAAAAGAATGAGAAAGATACTTGTGGTGGAACCAGTAGTGTCGATGAGAGTGTTAGGACCTTTGTTCTTATTAGAGAAGTGGCTCTAGGTTGAATAGAAACCTAATTTTTCACACAAAACTAATGGAAATCCTACTTGTAGAAATAGAAAAATTAGAAGACAAAAAATTCAATCCACTAAAATAATTTTTCTTTTTTTACCAAAAAAAAAAAAGAGAAAAATACCTGTTGTGGAACTAGTAGTAGGGATGGAAGTAAGAGTGTTAAGACCTATATTTTTATTAAAGAAGTGACTTTGAGATAAAGAGAGACTTGGTTTTTCATGTATAACTAATGAGAATTCTACTTGCAAATACAGAAAAACTAGAAATAAGATAAGAAATTCAATATACTAAAGTGATTTTTTTTTTTTACCAAAAAAAATAAGAAAGATACCTGTGGCGAAACTAGTAGTATAGATGGGAGTGAGAGTGTCGAAACCTCTATTCTTATTAGAGAAGCGACTTCAGGATGAATAGGAATCTGATTTTTTATGTAAAACTAATGAGAACCCTTCTTTTAGAAACAAGAAGACTAGAAGTAAGACAAGATCCATTAAAGAGATTTTTCTTTTTTTATCAAAAAATTAAAAAAGAATGAGAAAAATACTTGTGGTGGAATTAGTAGTATAGATGAGAGTAGAAAGACCTTTATTCTTATTAGAGAAGTAACTTTGGGTTGAATAGAAACTTGATTTTTCATTTCAAACTAATAAAAATCATACTTATAGAAACAAGAAGACTAGAAACAAGATAAAAAATTCAATTCATTGAAGTAATTTTTCTTTTTATATAAAAAAAATATATATATATATACTTGTGGTGGAACTAGTAATGTCGATGGGAGTGTTAAGACCTTTATTCTTCTTAGATAAGTGGCTTTGGGTTAAATAGAAATCTAATTCTTCGAGCAGAACTAATGAGAATCCTACTTATAGAAATAAGAAAATTAAAAGTAAGACAAAAAATTCAATATACTAAAATAATTTTTCTTTTTTTACCGAAAAAAAAGAACGAGAAAAATACTTGTGATGGAATTAATAGTAAGGATGGAAGTAGGAGTCTCAAGACTTATATTCTTATTAGAAAAGTGATTTCGAGATAAAGAGAGACCTAGTTTTTCATGCAGAACTAATAAGCATTTTACTTACAAAAATAGGAAGATTAGAAGCAAGATAAGAAATTCAATCTATTAAAGTGATTTTTCTCTTTTTAACAAAAAATAAAGAAAAAAAATAATATGGTAAAATTAATAGAGTGGATGAGAGGGTCAAGACCTCTATTTTTATTAGAAAAGTGATTTTGGATGAATAAAAATTTGATTTTTTTTAATGTAGAATTAATGAAAATCTTTTTTAGAAAAACAAAAAGAATAAAAATAAGATAAAAAATTCATGATTTTTTTTGTTTTACCAGGAAGAATGAAGAAGATATTTATGGTGAAGATAGAAATGTCAATATCTTTATTCTTATTAGATAAGCGATTTCGAGTTAAATAGAAATATGATTTTTCATAACTAAAGAGAATTCTAGTTGCAGAAATAGGAATACTAGAAGACAAAAAATTCAATCCACCAAATGATTTTTCTTTTCTTTTTTTTACCAAAAAAAGAGAAATAAGATACCTGCTCTGGAAGGAGGACGGCGTTTGCGAGAGCCAGGAACGGAATTTCCGGCGGTGGCAGAGGGAGGAGGATTATAAGGACGAGGATCCTCAGAGGAGGGGGACCTCATTCCTAGGCAATTGCCCATGTGGATCTCTCTCTAACTTGCCTGTTAAATCTTTGATTCTCGCTATATCTTGCTCGACACTATATATAAACACAACTGAGGTAGAAACTGAGAAGGTACAAAGAAAGAATGAAGCAAGTTATAAAAATCGATTCCTTCCTTTTCTTTCCCCTTCTGTTTTAGGCTCCAATACACGGACTGGAGGGAGAGAGCGCACCAGACTTGTGGGGTTTGTGCAGGTTTTACTTAATTTATATATATATATATATATAGTTAATTAAAGTAGAATGAATATATTAATATTATTCTGTATTTTTTAGGTATATATAAAGATTTTATATACATTATACTTTAACTGTTTATAATTCATATATTTTTTTATTAATTTTTTTTTCCGGTCAGTCCCCCACCCGCTCCTACTAACATTTTTCTTCCGGTTTTTGTGGTTGGCGGCATGTGACTGAAAGGGGTAAGGAAAAGGGGTAAGGAAAGTAGCAAAGAGTTGACTTTATAATTTCAACTGCTGCTCTTCTGTCTCCACGTGGCCTGCACAATTTTTTTGTTGGAGTTAATTGAAAAAAAAATAAAATACCAGGTCTTCTGCACAATTTTATATTTTTAATGGATGGATTCTATGTGAATTTATCTTGAAACTTAACTTATTTTGGATTTCACAACATTAAAGAATGTCACCGGAGGTTGTACATTGGTTAGTGATTTGATACGCTTTCTTTCACATTAATCTAATTTGAGCTTTTCATTCTCGTCCGTCGCTAATAATAAATATTTATATCCGCAAGTGTGATATTAAGTTTTGTATTTATTAATATCAAAATTAAGTATAAGAAAAATTTAATTGGGTGCAATAATATCATGTAGTTCTTTATATAGAATAATTAAATAAAAATATTAATATATAATTTTTAATCTTAATTTATAAATATAATAATCAAAATATTTAAAATATATTTTTTTATTATTAAAGAAATAAAATTATTAAAGAATTATGTAAAGTATGTTAATTTTAAAATTTTATATTTTTATATCATATAATATCATTTAAAAATATAGTGTAAATTAGAAATGGTAGAATTATATTTTATTTTTAAATCAGTCGTCTGTTAAATCAAATATGAAGTTTGTTGATAAATGATAAATTATTAATAATGTACCATTTGAGAGTTTTTTAAAATATGGATAATGTATCATTGAGAGTTTTATGTTGATAGCCACTGTGATGGGAATCTAATGGTTATTGGGTATGTTTTCCTCAAATTGGTCTAAATTAGAGTTCCTTCACTTATATCTGCTTTTTAATAAATAAAAATTTATATTGAAAATACAATATTATAATTCAAAAGTTATAATACCAAAGTTAGGGGAGAAAAAGATTTATTCAAGTATAGCAGTAATCAAATAATAGATTTTTTTTATAGAGAAAATTGAATAAAAACATTAACAAGTAAATTGCAATTTCAACTTCAATTTATAAGTATCATAACTAATATTTTCGCTGTGTATTTCTCTTTATTAATTAAAAATAAAATATCAGTCACGATTGTCAAAATGATCGAGGGTTGATCGGTCCTAACCTGCAAAATAGAGGTTGAAACTGTCTGGTTTCGGTTGGTGCCCGTGCATCCACATTGAGGGTGTAGGGAAGGGATCAACAAAGTCGGCTTTACTCCTGTTTTATACTTATGACCGCCAAATTATAATGAAGCAACTTTATTGTGACGCTAAGACAACAACATTTGAGGGAGAGCGAGTTTTGCACTTCTACCAGCCAGGATGAGCATCATTAGAGGTGGGAGAGCTTGGATGACGAGGATCCCTGGAGAGACATCATATGCTGTTGCCCGTGTTGACCTGTTTGCGTAGCTGTACAGTCTCTCCATATTTGAATGAACAAGGCACAACGAAAAGAACCAGAACCGGGAAGCAACCGAGAAAAATGTAAACAGGAGAGCAGCATGTGGGCGCTGACTTTTGAAGCTCTACTTGTCTCTAGTGCGTAGCTGCCAGGCAGCATCCTCCAAGGCGAGTAATAAAAAAAAAGTAACCCAGGGGCCCAGAGGAGGGACGACTCATTTAAAAAATTCACTTAATTACCTGGTATGCAAGATTTTCTTTCTTTGTTTTTTTTTTTTTTTTTTGTTTCCGTGTTCTTAATTGTGTCCATGGACTTGTGATGTGAGTACTCTGTTTCCTGTGTTCACAATTGACCAGCAACTTGTTCTTCCAGTATAGATCGGTGATAAGATTACGTGAATATCGCTGAGGGTAAAATTTTGTCTTTGGCTGGATAAATCTGTGAGGGAAAAACTCTTATTGGATAGTCAGATTATTTGTGTTGAATGTTTTTTTATTATAAATAATAATTATAATAGTTTATTAATATTTTTATTCAAATTTTTTATAAAGAGGATTTATTAACTAAATATTATATAAATATCTTCATGTATAATTTTAATATTAATAAATTTAATATTTAATATAATATACTTAATATAATTTTTTTTATTTTGAGGATAAATAAAAATAAGAAAATTTAAATTTAAATATTATTAGACTCTGACAAGTTATTAATTTAATATTACAACATAATTTTTTATTTAAAATAAATAATAATAATAAATTTAATATATATATATATATATATATATATTATCAAAATATTGCTTTGAGAGAACCACGAAATTGTTGTCCTTGCCAATTTTGAGAATTGCTTTTTGGAATATTTGAAAATAAAAGTGCGTCCACGTATTTGTACCCTAAAATATAATATTCCCATCTACATTTCTAGGAACGTGGCTCACTTTCCTATGTTTATAGAAAAAAAAATGTGGCATTGCATTCCCGGAGTCTCAAATTATCAATTTCATGAAAATGTAAGCTTGCCATGGGTGTGATGGTAACGTGAGATTACCACATCCATGGAAACATTTCAGTAAATTGTAAGGATAACTTTATTCTTACCTAAATAACTAATTAATAAGAAAAATATGACTACTTACGATACTTAATATTATATGGTATTATATATATTTTTAATGAAATCGTATTATATTTATATCATATATTTTGTCAATTATTTATCTACTTTTTATCATGCAAAAAGGCTAGATTAACGGCGTATATATATTTTACAGAGAGCATTATCTTAAGAACAAGAAGACAAGATTAGCATAATTTATGTGGATGAACAAAACGTAAGGAAGAGAACCAGAACCTAGAAGCAGTCAAGAAAAAACGTAAGGAGGAGAGCAGCAAGTGGGCGCTGGCTATCTAAGGTCTTCTTCTTTTACCTCGTAGCTGCTAGGCAGGCAGCATCCTCCAAAGGCCAATAATGAGGATTATCAAGCTTGATGAAATTTCGGGGGAAGGGAATTGCCTGGTTTGATGAGATTTTATTCTTGATTAGTTGATTGGGTTTTGGGCTTCTGTTGGAGAAGTCCCAACCAGCCCACTTATCAAAGCTTGCACACGCGGTGATCATTTTATATTTTCTACACTTTAGCATGTCATGTCACCTGTTCAAACGGATTGTCTCAATAAGAATTTACGGCCAGTTAAATTTATGATTAAAAAAATTATATGAGAACTAAATCATTATTTTTTTTTTCTTTTGAAAGATCCCACTAAATTTGTGACAATACTCTCTCTTGTACATGACGTGTATTTACGTACCTACGTAGGTGTAGTAATGAATAGGGTTGTTTAATTTGTGACAAATGACTCAATTCCTTGGTACTCAAAACCCTTGGAGGTAATAATTTACCTATCAAGTGTAAATGGTAAGATAATCAATAAGATTACCGTAATCTCGGAATGCCAAGGTTTTATATTTAAAGTAAATGACTTGGTATATACACCAGAAATACAACAATTGTCTGTTAATTTTAATTCTATCCTTACTTTAATCCAAATAATTTAAAGAAAAAACCAAATAAACAAAAGGGCCAAAACTATAACTTTAGACTTAAATAATCCAATACACGTATAATGTGAGTTGGAAGGGAAAAGTGAATGCAATCTTATCTCAATTTTTACACCAAGAAAACAAAATTGTGGAAAGACAGATCCACCAGACCCGGTGAAAAGCCTTCTGCATTGTACGCCCTTATTTTATTTTATTTTTCTGAGATGCGAGTTCCCAGAAGACTTCTTTCCCTTCAACCTTTACCTTTGCAGGAATAGTTTAAAAGAGAT
This sequence comes from Bruguiera parviflora, assembly GCA_019804595.1. Classification (NCBI taxonomy): domain Eukaryota; kingdom Viridiplantae; phylum Streptophyta; class Magnoliopsida; order Malpighiales; family Rhizophoraceae; genus Bruguiera; species Bruguiera parviflora. Next base: position 6,420,673 of record CM034059.1, read on the forward strand.
GGTTAATGAACATCTTCAAAAGTTTCAAATTCTGGATATGATAATTTATAGATGTAAATGCGAGACAATGCATGCAAGTAAGAACTTTTACTGTGGCCTTTCCTTCATTGATTCTATCCGTTCCAGCAACCGCAAAACTTCATCATCCATGCTGAGGTGGTTGCGGGGATCTTTTTTCTAAACATCTTGAAGTAATTTGTACTGCTCTTGACGTGGCCATGGATGAATACTGGCCCTTCATTCTTGCGCCCATAATATCCTTCAACCTTCACTGGGCATGAATTCATAAACAAGGAGCAGCTACTTGGTATCCTCCACATTCTCAAAGCAAAAAATCCCTACAACTTAACCGGGTTGGGGTGTGATAGAATCAGATTAAGGTGTTATTGACTCCCCAAAAAGCTCACTTCCGACTGCACTAGCAAAATAATGAAGGAAGTAGATGTTATCATCATAAAGGGGTCCTAAAATGATTGCCATTGTTGACCATGATTACGGTATAGACGTTGGCACTACCATCGAATATGTATGCGGCTTTTGCAACTGGCATGTTGGACCTCATAAATGTCACTTACGAATGTTTGGTGGAAAATTATCGGAGGAAAAATACTTGTTGAATGCAGAATTGATAGATACAGTGGTGTAAAATTGATAAAATAATACAGAGATTATTATAATCACGTAAAATATGAGCTAATCAAGATAGATAAAAGTACAGAAGAATTATTTTATGCATTGTGTAAGTGCTTCATTGTTTGGGAACAATTTAGATTAATCACTGGTTAATTGTTTTTGGCGTGAGCGTGTGTCAGTTGAAATCAGTGTATTCCAATCAAGGTTGACGTTTTTCTTCTCTCATGGTTGCCTGGTAACTTTACCCCAAGAGGTGATTGATTGACGGTAGATCCTTGATTCCTTGTTGCTAATTCTCATTTATCTTAATCAGCCAGACTTATAATGACCAAATTAATTAACAAGCCTACTTTCTTGGTTTTTTTTTTTTTTTTATTCATCTTAATCCGCCAGACTTATCTGCCTAACTACAAACATATTTTGGTCCAGATAATAAGAAAGTATGGATAACACCCCACAATCTCTCCAAGAAAGATTGCGCTAGATCACACCGCACAGTATACTGGGCTTGAATCCAACGGGTGAAAGTGCATCGAGAAGGTAGGCTTGTTAATTAATTTGGCCATTATAGCATTGGGCGGGCTGTCCCCAGATGGAATATTTGGCCATAATTAATTTTAGTGGAACCTGGAAAAGTTACACTAAAAAAAGATATCTTTATCCCCAGCTTAATTTGTCATTATCAAAGACTAGTACAAAAATTCGATCTCTTTACTTCTTTAAGCCAAGATTAAACACCCATGTTATCATCAAATGTGCTCTCACAGCGTTTTGATTTTTAAGCTTTGAATATCCAATAATGAGTAGGGATCTTTTCCAACTGCCCTGAAGTACAGAATTGGGAATATATGGACCTAATTCCTTCATCATTTTGATAGCAATACCAAGACATTAGAAGAAAAATGTGCGCCCTCTTTGTGAACATCGGAAAACATCTTCGAAAGTCTCAAAGTCAGGAAGGGATAATTTATAGATGGAAATGCGAGACGATGCATACAAGTAAGAACTTTAACTGTAGCATTTCCTCCATTGATTACTGCATCCATGCGGGGATCTTTTTCTAAGCATCTTGCAGTAATCTTTGCTGCTCGTAACTGTGCTTTGGATGAAAACTGGCCTTTCATCTTTGTGCCCATGATATTCTTGTCTTCTAAAATAGATGGTGATTATATTTAACCAGCAATTCATCTATTCTCAGAAATCAAAGTTTTGGCTTATTATTAGTTTTGAACAACTGTTACCATTCCGCCGCGTATTTATTTGATAAACACGTAACTATTTCAACAAAATTTCCAACATGGTTATCACCAAAACGAACGTACCCATCTCCATAACACCATTTGCCTTTTTTATTTCTTACACGCACAAACAGTTACAATCACAAACTCAACATAAGTAATATGATATTAGAAAAAGTGAAAACGATTGTGAATGCTTAATTTTTAGATTTCTTGATAGATTATAATAGCAAAGTTGAAATATAGATTTTGAGCTTCCATTCACGGAGCCTCTGCATACTTTCTCGGTTCAATTTCTTGATACTCTTCTCCAAATGAATCTCCTATTTCGTGGATCTTCCCCTGCCTTTTATGCTGTATTTGCGTGAACCGGTTATTGTCCTCGAATCAGAGAGGTAATCTCGTGCTGGATAGTAAACTGATTTTTCATGCAGAACTAATGAGAATCTAACTGCAGACAAGAAGTTCAATCCACTAAAGTGATTTTTCTTGTTTTTTACCAACAAAAGAGAGAAAGATACCTGTAGTGGAACCAGTAGTGGGGTTGGAAATGCCGGGACCCCTATTCTCATTAAAGAAGCGATTTTGGGCTGAATGGTAAACTGATTTTTCATACCGAACTAATGAGAATCTTACTTGCGGAAACAGAAAGACTGTAAAGAGAAGAAATTCCCGATTTTTCATTTTTTACCAAAAAAACGAAATGAGAAAGATACCTGTGGTGGAAGGAAGAGGGCTTTTGCGAGATTCAAGAACGGAATTTCTAGCGGGAGGATCATAAGAATAAGGGGCGCCAGCGAGAGCAGGATCAGAAGGACGAGGATCCTCGGAGGAGGGGGACCTCATTCCTAGGCAATTGCCCATGTGGATCTATCTCTTACTTTCCTGTTAAATCTTTGATTCTCGCTATATCTTGCTCGACACTCTATATAAACACAACTGAGGTAGAAACTGAGAAGGTGCAAAGAAAGAATGAAGCAAGTAATAAAAATTGACTCATTGACTTCACAACTTCTTTTCCTTTTCTTTCCCCTCCAATACACGGACTGGAGAGAGAGCACCGGATTTGAGGGGTTTGTGCGGGTTTTACTTAATTTTCTTTTTTTTTTAATATATAAAATGTAAATAATTAAAGTAGATTGGATATATTAATATTATATTACTTATATTCAGTATTTTTTTATGGTTAATATATATTTTTCTAGATTTATATACATTATAGTTTTAACTGTTTACAATTCATATATTTTTCTCCTCCTAACACTTTTCTTCTGGTTTTTTTGGTTGGAAGTTTGTGATTGAAAAGAGTAAGGAAAGTTGCCAGAATTGACTTTTTGACTTCAACTTCTTCTTTTCTTTCTCCTTTATTGGCAGTATGTGGCCGGCACAATTTTTGGTTGGAGTTAATTTGAAAAAGAAAAGAAACTTACTAGGGTCTTCTGCACAATTTTATTTTTTTAATGGATGGATTCTATCTTAATTTATTTTAAAACTTATTTTGGATTTCACAAGATTAAAGAATGTCACCGGAGGTTGTACGTTGGTTAGTGATTTAATAAACTTTCTTTCACATTAATTTAATTTATTTTTTTATTATTTTTTTGACAATAATAAAAATTTATATAAATTTTATATTTATTAATATTAAAATTAAATATAAAAAATTAAGTAGACACAATAATTTAATATAGTGGGTTGTTTTATAGAATAAGTTAAATAAATATGCCAATAAATAACTTTTAACTTTCACTTAAAATATAATAATCAAGATATTTATGACATTTTTTATTATTAAAGAAAAAAATAATTAAACTATTAAAGAATTATGTAAAGAATGTTAATTTTAAAATTTTTTATTCTTATATCATATGATATTATTTAAAAATACAAAATAAATCATAAGTGATATAATTATATATATTTTTTAAATCAACCAATTAATAGTAAAGAGTATGTGTTAAATGAAATTTAAAATTTGTTGATAAATAATAAATTATTGATAATATTCCATTTGAGAAGTTTTTAATATATTAATAGTGTATCGTTTGAGAGTTTTATATTAATAACCACCTATGGTGTGAGTATAACGGTATTGGGTACGTTTTTTTTCCTCAAATGGGTCAAAATTAAAGTTATTTTACTTATATTGACTTTTTAATAAATAAAAATTTATATTAAAATTTAATATTAAAATTAAGAGAAAAAAAATTTATTTAAATTTAATATTATTCAAGTAATAATTTTTAAAAAAAATTAAATAAAAATATTAATAAATAATTTTTATTTTTAGTACATATATAAATATCAGGATTAACATTTTTGCTGTGTATTTCTTTATTAATTAAAAATAAAATCTCAGTCAATGTCGTCAAAATGGTCATGGGTTGATCGGTCCTAACCTGCAAAATAGGGGTTGAAGAACGGCTACCCGAGCATCCATATTTGAGTGTTTAGGGAAGGGATCGACAGAATCGGCTTTACTCCTGTTTTATACGTATGGCCACCAAATTATAATGAAGCAACTCTATTGTTAAGCTAAGACCACAAAATTTTAGGAAGAACGTGTTTTGCACTTTTGCTATCATGGGAGGGTTACTGGTCGCCTGGTAATCGTAACCTGATAGGTGATTGACCGATGGTAGGGCCATGTTGCTAATTCTTATATTATCTTAAATCAAACGTCTACTTTAACGAGTAAAAACTGCATGGAGAAGATAGGCTTCTTACTTAATTTGGTCTGCATGATCCCATTTTGCGGGTTGTCTCCAGACGGACCATTTGGCCATAGTGAGCTCCAGTGGAATCCAGTAATGACTAAAAGCTGCACTAAAAGAATATATTGTACCCTGCTTAATCAGAGACTGTACAGAGATTAAATCTCTCTACGCTTACATTCCCTTAATCACGATTATGCAGATGTGACCATTAAAGGTACCCTCACAGCGTTTTGATTTTACAGCCTCGAATATCCAAGAATGAGCGGGAATATTTTCCAACTGCTATGGTGGGAATACATGTACTTAAATCTCTCTTCATTTTGATAAAAAGATCAGGAAATTAAAGGAAGAATTGCCTTGCACCATATCAACAGTGTGCCCTCTTTGTGAACATTTCCAGAGGAAAACATCTTCAAAAGTTGAAAATTTTGCATAGGATAATTTATAGATGTAAAAAAAAAAAAAAAAAAAAGAAAGAACTTTTTAAAACATCTTCATTGATTCTCTGTTCCAGCACCTGCAGAACTTCATCCATGCTGGGGCTGCTGCTGGGATCTTTTTCTAGGCATCTTGAAGCGATTTCTGCTGCTTTTAGCATTGCCTTTGATGAAAACTGGCCTTCCTTCCTTGCGTCCACAATATTCTCCAGGCTGGTTTCATCAGTGAGTATGGGCTATAACCAATAAACCAAGATTTCCTGCTAGTCTGGGCGCCTTCCATCATATGCCCTTAAACATGTCATCATTTCAAGCAGCACCACCCCGGAGGCATATACATCACTCTTCACATATAGATGACCTGTTTATCATGAAGGAAATGAAATGACAGGTTAGATGATTTGATATGCCTAAAAATAAGTCAAATTTGTCTATTTTCCCTATCTGTCCAATAAAAAGAGGCATCTCATAAGATTTCTATACTGTGCCATCTAGGTAATAGTCGAATGTTTGCAGTATTACAAAATAAAATAAAAATTAAAAATAGGTGTTCCCATGCGAGGCCTCTTGTTTTGCAAAGGTTGGTAGAGGATTGTTTAGACTATTAGTTGGACGATGAAAACATAACAACCCTAAATTGATTGAGAAAGAACGCAACTATTTGAAAATTTTGTACAAATATCATTGCCAGTTGCAAGGTATTCTAGACCAGCATAACAAAGTAAACTGGTGGGCACATAACTTCCCTCGTAAGGTCCCTTTATAGCGAATCCAATGTCTGATATTTTAGCATTGTAGTCTTGAAAAAAAAGAGAGAGAGAGAGAGAGAGAGAGAGAGAGAGAGAGAGAGAGAAAAGGGATTACCCTAATAGCAAATCATGTGCAAAAGGTACGCCCATGGACTAGAACAAGCAAAGTGAAATTCTTGCAACTGTATTCCAACTACAAATTAACTAAAATACACTACAATTTTTTTAAAAAAAAAAAAGTTCCATTTACCTACTAACAAACGCATCAATTTTCTCACTTACCATATGCATTTATCAAAACTGAAGTTCCTGGTAGTGTTGCCATTTTGCAATCTTGGTGTGCAAGTTATTGTCTTTGTCCAAGTTTCCCACCAAAGTTCAAAAATCTATTATGACAGTTAAGAGCAAGTGTTGTAGCTGTTGTTGGTGTCTGGACACACTTTGTTTCTAACTTCAGCAGCCCTTTGTTGCAATTTTTTAATTAGAATTAGCTTCTTGCTTAAGCTAACAAACCATTGTGTATAAGCATGCTAGCTCTACTTTTTTAATGTTTATACTTTTAATTTTAATTTCAATTTCAACTTGTAAAGGGCTACAAATTGTGACAGCTCTTTACTTCGAATTTTGCAACTAGAAGACTTCATTTATAATGAAGTAAAATGCAATGAGAAGGCTTCTAAGCCATCTTTTTCAGATCAAACAACCTCTCTACTTTTTTCCGTTCTTGTTTCTGTCATTGCCTTGTTTTGGTTGCAGCATAAAGACCAGCGAGGAAAAACTAAGCTTCTCAACTTTAAAACCAACAAAAACATATTTGCTGAACAGAACAAGGTGTTGGAATCACAGAAGTCCGTCCAGTAACAGTTCGGTGCAATCGAAAAATCGTTCCTTTGTAACCAAGAAATGGATGGAGATTTATTGTCATAAAGCTACCATCCAAAGCACTAGGCTGTTGAATTTCTAACAAGAAAACAGGGAGAAGGAATCCATGAATCAAATGAGGCAGAAATGAAAGCAGAAATGAAGGAATCCATAAGCTTTAGCTTATGCAAATATTGGTTTCCAAGGACTGGACTCTAAATTTCAATCTAGAAATTGAATCTGATTCCTATATTGTGATTGGGTGGATCAATGGTGGCTCTAGCCCGTGGAGACTACTTCAGGAAATACACACCATATGCAGACATACTAAACCATTCTCTAGTGAGATATTTAAGCATATCAGAAAGGGAGCAAATTCACTAGCTGATGGATTTGCAAAACAAGCTGTTCACAGGTCTGAGGAGTTCGTGGTATGGTTCTAATTCTCAGGATCCGTGAGGCAAATTATGGTGCTTTTAGCTGACTGTGATCAATGGTGCTAGTAAGAGCTAGGCTGCGTGACAGTTGGCTCTCAACCTTGGCTCAATCCAGTCTCCACAAAGATAATTCTCATCAATCATCAAACGTGCTCTCACATCGTTTTGATTTTACAGCTTTTAATATCCAATAATGAGTAAGGACATTTTCCTTCCAACTGCTATGGTGTGAATTGGCGTTATCTTCAGTACAAGCTCGGGAATATATAAACTTATTTATCTTTTTATTTTGATAACAAGACCCCGAGATTAGGAGAATTGCCTTGCAGTCTTGCATCAATCGAGTGATCAACCATGCGCCCGCCTATGAACGTCTAGGAAGACAACTTCAAAAGGTTCAAGTTCAGGATAGGATAATTTATACATGTACATGCGAGACGATACGTACAAGAACTAAAAACTTCTATCGTAGCCTTCCCTCGATTGATGCTATATTTTCCAACGCCTGCAAAACTTCATCCATGCTGGGGCGGCTTCTGGGCTTTTGTTTTAAGCATCTCGAGGTAATTTGTGCTGCTCGTAAAATGGCCTTGGATGAATACTGGCCTTTCATCTTTGCATCCACAATATCCTTCAGCCTTTCTCTATTGGCGAGAATCGGCTTTAACCAATCAACCAAATATTTCTGCCTGTCAGGACGGTTTCGATCAATTGCTCTTAAACCTGTTATCATTTCAAGCAGCACTACACCGAAAGAATACACATCACTCTTCACATATAAATGACCTGCTTATTTTTGTGGAAATGGAAATGACAAGTTAGACGTTTGACATGTCCAAAGATAATTCAAACAATTTTCATAGCTAAGAGTTTCAAATTCAAGCCCGATAAAATATTAGATGTAGACATATGTTCATTTTTACAGAGGTTGTTTACTTTTTTTCTCTACAATAAATACTAAATTAATCTTGAATTTCTTGAAATTTTTTTAATATAAGTCCTATAACTTAAAATCTTATTTCAATTTAATATTTTTTAAATATATATATATATATATATATATATATATATATATATATATATATATATTATACATATAATAAAATATTCTAATAATTTTTATTTTTATCTAAAAATGCTTTACATGGAGACAAAATTTTAAATTATAAGATTTAAATAAAAATAACAAAACGTTTAACATTATGTTAAAAAAATTTCAAATTATTTAGGACTAAATTAGTGTTTATGTCATTTTTATTCTATAAGATAAAACAAAAAGGAGGTCTTCCCAAATGACCCCTTGTTTTTACAATGGTGGGCAGAAGACTCTCTTATATAACTCTCGTTCACAAAATGACCAACCTTACTATTGTCCTAAGTCTCACCATGTTAGAAATATAACGTCCCAAAATTGATTGAGAAAGAATATAATAAATCGCCAAATTTTCACAGAAATTATTACCAGTTGCAACGTATTCTGGAGCACCATAATCATAGGTACCCATCACCCTGGTTCTCACATGTGAATGTTCCCCACCAGGCACCTCTCTTGCCAAGCCAAAGCCTGATAGTTTAGCATTGTACTTCTGAGAAAAAAAGAAAAAAAACAGATAGCCTCATGCCACATTAAAGCGAGAGGCTAATCCTGAAGCACAGATGCTTGTAGACTAGACCCTAATAAGGAGCCTCTGTTTCCTTTTAGCTTAAGTGTTTAAAGCACATTAAGAAAGGGACAAATAGACCTTTTTCTTCTTCTTCTCTTTTATTTTTTTTGTTTTTCCTTTCTTTAGTGGATTCCTTGATGTCCTAGAAGAAAAAGATACTTGAAGTTCTTGCAATGGTGTTCCAACTACAAATTAACGAAAGGAAAAGTTTTTGTACCATCTTTAACACATAAATCTTTTCACTTATCATAGTCTAAAATTTGATATGCGTTTATAAAAACAGGGAGAACAAAATTTGAGGAAGTAAATAGCTAACCCGATCAAGCAAAATATTTGAGGGATTGAAATCTCTATGAATGACCCGAGACATATGCAGAAAAGCCAAACCTCGAGCAGCACCAATGGCTATCTTGAGCCGTAAGTTCCAAGGTAAGGGTTTAGGAGGGGGGTCCTCTGCATGATCAATCCAAATCTCAAGTCATTACTCTATCAAGCACCTAATGTTAATTTATTGATTTTCTTGCTATTCTCCTATCAGTCCTTACTCATAAAAAGATGATCTGCCAAGCTTCCCTTGGGCATGAATTCATAAACGAGGAGCAGCTCCTTAGTTTTTTTCACATCCTCAGAGCAAAACCCCAACAACTGAATCAGATTGGGGTGTGATAGCCTTTCGAAAAAGCTCACTTCCGACTGCACTAGCAAAATAATGAATGAAATAGATGTTATCATCATAAAGGACTAAGATGGACCCATTTTAGTCAATGATCAAACCCATTAACCTAACAACAACAGCAGCATTTGCCGTTTTTTTTCCCAAACACACACACAGATGGCTACAGTCATACACTCAACATAAGTAAAGAGATAGTGGAAAAGTAAACAAGATTGTGAATGCTTAAATTTTGGGTTTCTTGGTAGATAATGATGACAGAATTAAAATATAGATTGCTGACCTCCCATTGTCCAAGTTGACCCAGACTTTGTGGTTCCATTTTCTCGACAGCAACGACCATCCCAGAGCCAGGCTTAGAAGGTGCACAAGTCCTCTCATCTATCCATCCTTTGAACACTTTTCCAGAGACTCCCCCACCTAGTAAATTTTGTACCCTGAAATTCCCAGTTGCAGTCTTCAATTCCGCAAAAGTGAACGCCTTTAAGTTAGATAAAGCCCTTTCGAAGCCCCCATCATCACAAGCATTTCGAACGGATGGATTCGGGCCTTCATTTCCTTCGGTCTCTGTCTCAGAGAAGTGACTTTTGGCTGCAGTGTAAACTGATTTTCCATGCAGAACAAGTCATTAGATCCCAGCTACTCTCAGTTCTGAATCAAGCCGGGAAAAGAAAAACAGGAAAAAAAAAAAAAAACAAGAAAGAATAAATCAACCCAAGAGAGTAAAAGCACTGAGAAAGTTGTATATATAGACCTGTGCCTGTGTCCGAATTTCCGTCACTCACTGTCTCAGAGAAGTGACTTTTGGTTGCACTGTACACTGATTTCCCCCACTTTCAGAAACAGGAAAACTAAAAGCAAGAAAATAAATTGAGTTATGAAAACAAAAGTGAGAAAGATACCTGTGCTGGAAGCATAAGCGAAGCTGGAAGAGTGACGACGACGATGATCGTTAGAGGCAGTGGGAGATCCATTTCTTAGGCAATTGCCCATGTTGGCCTGTATGTGACTTGTGTAGTAGTAGAACCTTTGGAACTTGTTGGAGATCTAAGTAGATAATTCAATTTCTATAGAAACAAAGAAGGTGTGGAGAAACAATTAATGAATGCGGCAGGACTCGACTCATTGACTTCAAGTCCTTCTCGTCGTGTCTTTCTGTGGTAGTCAACTGCGCAATACTAACGAAAGCGAGGGGATTTTTGTTGCAGTTAATTAAAATTAAAAATAAACCGGATCTTCTGCACTTTTTAAGTTTTTTATTTTTTAAGGTTAAGTGCAAATTTAAGGTTTTTTTTTTTATTTTGTTTTATTCGGAGCAAAGGAAGCTAAACTACAGAAAGAAAACTACTGCCGTAGAAACAAAACGCCATGTCTATCGGCCTCTAAGAGAGGGACTAGCGCTGCAGGGGAAGAAGAAGAAGAATGACGTCCGTGGTAGCCCCAGTGGCTCCCAACTTTGCAAGAAGATCAGTACATGAGTTCCCTTCTCACAAGGTGCATTGCAACCGCAAATTCCAACAAGTGCTTCGAATCATGGCTATTTGACTCGGACCTGTGCTCAAAATCAAGAAGTCAAAGATGTTCACACGGACAGAGTCAAGGAAAACCTCTGTTTGTCGACAGGGACAAAGATAATTCCCAGTTGCTGTCTTCAATTCCGCAAAAATGAACGCCTTTAACTGACCTTCAGTCACTAATTCAGAGAAGTGACCTTTGGCTGGAGCGAAAACTGATTGTCCATGCGGAAGTACTCATTAGATCCTAGCCACTTTCATTTCAGAATAAAGACAGAAACAGAAAACAAAAAAACAAAAAATCGACCCAACAATGTGGAAGTACTGAGACCTGTGCTCGAAGCGTACATAGAGGTAGGAGGGCCAGGATGAGCATCATTAGAGGTGGGAGAGCTGGAATTTAGTTACCGAGCCTTTGGACTCGGAGAGATCATGAGATTGAATCTAATCGCCTCCTCAAACCTCTCACATTAACTAGAATTTTGGTTCAATACACCCCATTTACAAGGTCCGATGATTTGACCCCCCCCCTCCATTGACACTTCACTATTTCTGAGTTAAAAATAATGATAATAATAAATAAATAACTAAAAAACTGCATCAAAAATCAGTTATACGTTTAAAGTAAATGACTTAGAATGTACATGTTCTAATGCGACAATTCGAAATGATAGAAATCTCGTAGTGGTCATGATTGTCCTCAATTTGAATTCTACATCCTTAATAATTTAAGGAAAATGCACCAAAAAAAAACAGATAAATTTAGAACTTTAGACTCTAATAATCCAAGGCGAGTTAAAATGATCAGTAAATGCAGCCCTGTCCCTGCTTTTACCAATGAACATATATTTGCGCCCAGCTTAAATTGTCTTTATCTATATATTTACATATATTGAGGAATAAATTGTCATTCTAGGAAACGTACAAAAATTCGATCCCTCTCGTTCCTTCCCGTAACCACCATCAAGTGCACATGTGACCATTCATAAAGACTAAACTAAGCTCGCTGGATCTCGGAGCTCGGGTCCCTTTGAGCCCATCCCCCACTTTGTTCGAGGTTAAATATCCCTAGCCTGGACTCACTAACCCAAATCATAAACCCTAACAAGTTCCACGTTCCTATCATTAGCGTCCAAACATACTGAGACCCACTATGCATTAGATGCCCCTTCTGAGTTCTATTTGTAGGAGCGTCGTTGCCTTGCCATAGGTAAGCCTCACTCTCTTGGACTCCTGTTATTAACTTAAATATTAAGATGCTAACCCCAAACTCTAGCCCAACACTCTTTAGTTTTCCTCTTGTTTTGTAAGTGTTGGCTCCCAACCTTGGCTCAATCCAGTCTCCACAAAGATGATTCGCATCAATCATCAAACGTGCTCTCACATCGTTTTGATTTTACAGCTTTTAATATCCAATAATGAGTAAGGATATTTTCCAACTGCTATGGTGTGAATTGGTGTTATCTTCAGTACAAAATTGGGAATATATGAACTTAATTATCCTTTTATTTTGATAACAAGACCCTGAGATTAGGAGAATGGCCTTGCAGTCTTGCATCAATCGAGTGATCAACTATGTGCCCGCCTATGAACATCTTGGAAACAACTTCGAAAGGTTCAAGTTCAGGATAGGATAATTTATACACGTACATGCGGGACGATACATACAAGAACTAAAACCTTTTATGTAGCCTTTCCTCGATTGATACTATTTGTTCCAACGTCTCCAAAACTTCACCCATTCTGGGGCGGCTTCTGGGCATTTCGTCCAAGCATCTTAAGGTAATTTGTGCTGCGCGTAACATGGCCTTGGATGAATACTGGCCTTTCATCCTTGCATCCATAATATCCTTCAGCCTTTTTCTATTGGTGAGAATCGGCTTTAACCAAACAGCCAAAAGTTTCCGCCCTCCAGGACGTTTTTGATCAAATGCTCTTAAACCCGTCATCATTTCCAGCAGCACTACGCCGAATGAATATACATCACTCCCCACATATAAGTGACCTGCTTATCATTGTGGAAATGGAAAAGACAAGTTAGATGTTTGACATGTCCGAAGATGACTCAAACCTTTTTTGAAGCTAAAAGTCTCCAATTCTAGCCTACTAAAAGATTAGATGTAGACTTAGAAATTGTTTATATTTTTACCCTACCATAAATATTAAATTAATTCTAAATTTTTAAAAAAAATTTCAATGCAATTATAAAAATTTTATTATTTTTATGTGATTTCTGTAATTTAAAATTTTATTATAATTTAATATTTTTTATTAAAAAATATATTTTAATAATTTTTATTCTTTTGTTTAAAAATTATTAAATAGAGACAAAATTTTAAATTATAAAAATTAAATAAGAATAACAAATAATTTGAAATTACATTAAAAAAATTTTAAAAAGTTGAGAACCCCATTTGTTTTTATGCCATTTTTATAAAACAGAAAGGAAACTTCTCAAATCACCTCTTGTTTTACAATGGTTGGTAGAAGATTGCTCATTATATAACTTTCGTTCACAAAATGACCTACCTTACCATTGTCCCAAGTCTCACCATCAATTGCATGGTTAAAATATAACGTCCCGAAATTGATTGAGAAAGAATATAACAACTTGCGAAATTTTCACAGAAATTATTACCAGTTGCAATGTATTCTGGAGCAGCATAACCAAAGCTACCCATCACCCTGGTGCTCACATGTGAATGTCCTTCAGGAGGCCCCTCTCTTGCCAAGCCAAAGCCCGACAGTGTAGCATTGTACTTCTGAGAATAAAGAAAAAAAAAAAACAGATTGCCACGTTAGGGCGAGAGGCTAATCCGGAATCACAGATGCTTATTGACTAGACCGAGAGCCTCTGTTTCCTTTTAGCTTCAAGTGTTTAAAGCACATTAAGAAAGGGACAAATAGACCTTTGTTGTTTTTTATTTTTTTTATTTTTATAGTGGATTCCTTGATGTCCTAGAAGAAAAAGAAACGTGAAGTTCTTGCAATGGTGTTCCAACTACAAATTAACTAATGAACAAGTCTTGTATAATCTTTAACACATAAGTCTTTTCACTTATCATAGTCTAAAATTTGATATGCGTTTATAAAAACAGGGAGAACAAAATTGGAGGAAGTAAAAAATAACCTCATCAAGCAGAATACTTGAGGGCTTGAAGTCCCTATGAATGACCTGTGACATATGCAGAAAAGCCATACCTCGAGCAGCACCAATGGCTATCTTGAGCCGTAAGTTCCAAGATAAGGGTTCAGTTAGGGGGTTATCTGCATAATCAATCCAAATCTCATGTCGTTACTCTATCAAGCACCTAATGTTAATTTATTGATTTTCTTGCCATTTTCCTATCAGTCCTTACTCATAAAAAGATGATCCGCCAAGCTTCCCTTCGGCATGAATTCGCAAACGAGGAGCAACTCCTTAGTTTTTTTCACACTCTCAGAGCAAAACCCCAAGAACTTAATCAGATTGGGGTGTGATAGCCTTCCGAAAATGCTCACTTCCGACTGCACTAGCAAAATAATGAATGAAATAGATGTTATCATCGTAAAGGACTAAGATGGACCCATTTTAGTCAATGATCAAACCCATTAACCCAACAACAACAGCAGCATTTGCCGTTTTATTTCCTAAACACACACAGATGGCTACAGTCACAAACTCAACATAAGTAAAAAAATAGTGGAAAAGTAAACAAGATTGTGAATGCTTAAATTCTGGGTTTCTTGGTAGATAATGATAACAGAATTAAAATATAGATTGTTCACCTCCCATTGTCCAAATTGACCCAGACTATATGGTTCCTTTTTCTTGACGGCAACGACCATCCCAGAGCCAGGCTTAGAAGGTGCAAAAGTCCTCTTATCTATCCATCCTTTGAACACTTTTCCAGAGCCTCCCTCACCTAGTAAATTTTGTACCTTGAAATTCCCAGTTGCAGTCTTCAATTCCGCAAAAGTGAACGCCTTTAAGTTAGATAAAGCCCTTTCTAAGCCACCTTCATCACAAGCATTTCGAGCGGATGGATTCAGGCCTACATTTCTTTCGGTCAATGTATCAGAGCAGTGACTTTTGGCTTCAGTGTAAACTGATTTTCCATGCAGAACAAGTCATTAGATCCCAGCTACTCTCAGTTCTGAATCAAGCCGGAAAAAGAAAAACAGGAAAAAAAAGAAAAAAACAGGAAAGAATAAATCAACCCAACAGAGTAAAAGCACTGAGAAAGTTATATATATAGACCTGTGTTTGTGTCCGAATTTCCGTCACTCACTGTCTCAGAGAAGTGACTTTTGGTTGCACTGTACACTGATTTCCCCGACTTTCAGAAACAGGAAAACTAAAAGCAAGAAAAGAAATTGAGTTAAGAAAACAAAAGTGAGAAAGATACCTGTGCTGGAAGCATAAGAGAAGCTGGGAGAGCGACGAGGACGATGATCGTTAGAGGCAGTGGGAGATCTATTTCTTAGGCAATTGCCCATATTGACCTGTATGTGACTTGTGTAATAGTAGTAGCTTGGAACTTGTTGGACATCAAAGGTAGACAATTCAATTGAAATAGAAACTAAGAAGGTGCGGAGAAAGAATAAACGTATACGGCAGGAGTTGGCTTGTTGACTTAAACTCCTTCTCCTTGTGTTTATATGTGGCAGTCACCCGTGCAATACTAAGAAAAGCGTTGGGATTTTTGTTGGAGTTAATTAAAAATAAAATAAAATAAAAATAAAAATAAACCGGATCTTCTTAGGTTTTTTTATTTTTTATTTTTAATTCAGTTTAAAGGAAGCTAAACTGTAGAAAGAAATATACTGCCGTAGAAACAAAACGCCATGTCTATCAGCCTTTAGGGGAGGGACTAGCACTGCAATGGAAGAAGAAGAAGAAGAATAGCGTCCATATCAGTTATTGGCCCTTTAGAGTCTTTAGTTATGGTAATGAAAGTATTGGTGATATCTTCTGTCAGTACTTAGTATGAAATTGGTACGAGTCGAACACTTAAAAGGAAACAAGGTAGACAAGGTAGGTGCAAGAGTTAATACGTATAACAGCAAGTCGAGAGAGGCAAAATACATGCCTTAGCATTGGCACCAAACAAGGGTGAGCAAAAACATATGTTGTAGTCAAGAGGCAAAAGGTTAGGTCATTGGCATGAAAAAGTAAAGTGTTGGATCACTAGTTAGGCAATGAGTTGTATTAGTAACGCACTAACAAGCTACCAATTCAGGGGGTGATTACTTAAACACATCAATGTATCCTTTTGCCAGAAAACTAGCTTTCTTAATGCTTTTTTAAGGAGTGGTGTGCATGTCTCCCTTGAGAGTTAGCTGAGGAACAAGTTGGCTAATGAAAGCCCCGAGGGTTAGTCACAATAAAACATAAGGTCAATGCACAGGTAGGAGTCCAAGCTAGCAACTCTAGAGAAGCACACATAAGTTAGGCAGTAAAGAAATTAGTGGCAGTATGGGCAAGGTTCTGCCCATACACCTTTAAAAGAGGAGTTTATGGGGCATCAAACAAAACCACCAAAGCCTCTGTAACCTTATCCAAAGAGATCATAGGGAGTTACTAATTGTATAGGTGTGATGTGTTGGTGAGCTCTCCTTAAAGGAAAGAGAACGTGGGCAGCAACAAAAATAGGGTTAAACAAGTCACACGTGAGGTAGCAGGCCCTCCATTAATGTAGACTTATGTTCTACTTGGAATGTAAGAAGTGCTCTTAGGAGTGGAGATGCCCCACTAAGTATGATTGGGTTGGCAACCAAGCCATGCAGTGCCTATATATGTATGTGTAAGGTGTCGGCCAAGAGACACCAAAAGAGAGTGTAAAAAGAGAGAAACACTTTTATAAGGTCTTAACTTTCCTTTATACTTTAAGGAAAATAATAAAGGTTAAGAAGTTTTTCTGTAAGTGTATTGTTTTCTCTTCATATATAAGTGAGTTAATTGAGACTAAGTGAATAATTTAATACCATCACAAGGTCACAAATTTATGTGAAATGTTTGGCCCTGTAACAATTGATATTAAAGTAAGTTCAATCTATGACAGAAAGATTGAGACTTGAAACAATACGAGAATAGGTGTCCAAGATCGAATAAGCATTTGGTAATGCCTTTGAGGAACAGGTTTTCTCAATTTTTTCAAGGCTAGACAAACTAGAGAAATCAGTAGGTTTCTTAAAATCTCATTATGATAGTTTTAATGGTGTTTGAGTACAACCTTTTAGCAACATAGAATGTGATGTTGTTGTTCTCGAGAAGGCCATAGGCAACCAACTTGGTGGTATTGCCGAGTCATTCAAAAAAATAAAAGTCCTTGAACCTAAGGCCTTTGAGGGGGAATAGGATGCTGAAGTAATTGAAAATTTTTTACAAGACATAGAGTAATACTTTATGGTTGTAAAGGTGCTTGAAAAAGAAAAGGTAACCTTTATCAGCATATATCTTGTCAAGGACACCAAATTGTAGTGGCAAATGAGACTTGATGATGATGTGAATGCTAGCAAACCTTAAATAAATACATAAGAAAGCTTGAAGAAGGAATTAAAGGATCAATTTCTTCTCTACAACACATCGTGGGTTACATAAGACTTCCTAAAGAAACTAAAGTATAATGGTGTAGTGTAAAACTATGTAAAGGAATTTTGTTCCTTGATACTTGACATTTGCAACATGTTAGATGAAGATAAGCACTTCAACTTCCTATTGGGTCTCCAATCGTGGGCTTAAATCAAGCTTCATAGGTAAGGTGTCAAAGACTTACCATTTATCATAGCTGTTATAGGTGTATTGGTTGATTTTTGACTCAACAAGTCCGTGAATTGTGATGCTAAAGGAAAGCAGCAGTGACAACAACAATAGTAATCTAGAGACAAAGGGAAAAAAAAGGGTAAGAAAAAGGAGAAACACTAAGATAGTAGTAAAGATAAAGGCAAAGCTATCCTTTAGGAACAAAGCCAAAGCAAGTTTAATTCTAGTTGTTTCATTTGTAATGGCCCTCATCAAGCTAGAGGATGCCTAAAAAGAGAAAATTTAAGTGTTATGGTTGCCATAGAGGATGGTAGAAGCTTCGTTATGGATGATGCCGACTCCTCTCATGTTAATCATCTACAACTGGTGAATGAAATTCAAGGGGAACGTTCACTATAAGCCAGCCTAAGGTATATGAAGACTAGGCTCAATAATCGAGAATTAATGGTGATAGCAGACACTGATGCCGCCTATAACTTTATTACTAAACCAATGATAGAGTCATTAGGCTTAGAGGTCACCAAGAGTTGCAGTCGAATTAAGGCAATTAACTTGGCAGCCTGGGAAGTGTTTGGCACGACAAGAGATGTAAAGGTAACTATTGGTAATTAGATTGACAATCTTAACTTTACCATTGTGTCATTGGATGACTTTAATATCATATTAGGTGTTAGGTTCTTTACATATGCAAAGGTTACATTATTTTCTCATTTAGGTGGGTTAATAATTATGGATAAGAATTATCTTTACTTTATTATGAGCAACATCACCTATTTAGCAGGTGTTAAGTCAAAATTAAATGGTATAATCTTAACGATATAGGTCGAGCAATGCTTGAAAAGAGGAGAAGCCATTTACTTATAACCTTAATTAAAGTAGAGGGGATAACTGTCAAAGTACCTAACAACATTGCTAATCTATTGAGAGATTTTGTAGACATGATGTCTTTGGAGCTACCAAAGTGTCTTTCCCCGAGACATGCCCAGGACCATTAAATTGGTTTGATTTTGGTTTCTAGACCTCTAACTTAGGTCCTTTATTACTTGAGTACAATAGAGTTAATTGAAACGAGAAAACCATTGTTGAAGTTACTGGATGTAGGCTTGATCCAACCCTCTAAAGCCTTTTTTGATGCCCCTGTGTTGTTCCAAAAAAAAACATGATAGCTCATTGTGAATATGTGTGGATTATAAGACCTTAAACAAGGTTATAATAAAGAACAAGTATATAATTTCATTAATTGTAGACTTGTTCAATCGACTAGCGAAAGCCTATTACTGCACAAAACTAGACTTGCGGTCAAGGTATTGGCAAGTCAGGGTTGCAGAAGGAAAAAAGGGAAAATCAAGTGCATCACACACTACGACTCATACGAATTCTTGATGATGCCCTTCGATTTGACTAATGCCCCTACAATTTTTTGCAATTTGATGAATGATGTATTTCATAATTTCATTGATTGCTTAGTGATAGTTTACCTAGATGATATTATTATGTATAGTGAATCTCTTAAGGATTACTTAACCTACCTTAGAATAGTGTTTTCTCAGTTAAAGGAACACTAATTATATTGAAAAAAGAAAAATGTGAGTTTGCTCATCAAGAAATTATGTTCTTTAGGCATAAGGTCAATCAAAGACATACAAAAATGGATAAGGGAAAAGTTCAGGCTATTATAGAATGGTCACCTCCTATAAAAGTATCGAAATTATAGTCCTTTTTATACTTATCTAATTATTATAGGAAATTTGTATAGGGTTACTCCAAAAAGGTAACTCCTCTTACCGACTTACTCAAGAAAAACTAACCTTGCAAGTGGACCACAAAGTGCTAAAAAGCTTTTGACAAATTAAAGGTAGCGGCATCCATGAAGTTGGTATTGTGACTGCCAAACTTTGAATTGCCCTTTAAAGTCTTTATTAGCACCTCTAATAAGGCCATCGGTGGTGTATTGATCTGGGAAAGGCACCTCATTGCCTATGACAATTGGAAACTTAACGAAGCAGAGCAATAATACTCAACCCATGAGAAGAAAATACTTATTGTGGTGCATTGTCTTTGCCTTTAATGGGTATATTTACTGGGTACCAAATTTGTTATCTAGATAAATAACATGGCTAACACCTTTTTCTAGATACAGAAGAAACTCTATGCCAGACAAGCCTAATGGTAAGAGCTCTTACAAGATAAAATTTCAATAATTAAAAGGAATCTAACCTAGTCTTTAACTTAAAGATTAGAAAATAAACATGTTTTAAGTGTCAAATGGATGTTTAGAACTAAATGGCATGTCAATGGAAGTATCAACAAGCTAAAAGCAAGGTTGGTGGCCAAGGGTTATTCACAACAATATAATATTGACTTTTTAGTGACAACACTTGACACTATCAAGTTGATTTTAGCACTTGCTACACAAAAAGGTTGTATGTTTATTTTATCACCTTGATGTCAAATTAGTATTTCTTAATGGCACACTACAACAAGACATATTTATGGAGCAACTTAAGGGTTTTGAAGTCATAGAAGAAGAAACTAAGGTTTAAAAGCTCAAAAAAGCTTTATATGGTCTCAAGTAAGCTCCAAGAGTCCAATTCAGTAGAATAAATGATTATTTACTTCAGCTTAACTTTATTAAAATTCAAAATAAAGCAACATTGTTTCTTAAAGCTAAAAATGGCCAAGTTCTTATTATCTCTCTTTATGTAAATGATTTACTGCCTGTTAGGAGCTACACAAAATTTATTTTCAAGTTCAAAATAGAAATACAACTAGTATTTAAGATGTTTGATTTGAGCAAAATGTTCTTCTTAAGATTTTAAGTGCAGTAGACCACTCCTCTTAATGTCAATAGTAATTTAATTAAAGATAGTAGAGCTGAGAAAGTCAATGAAGGGTTTCACAAAAGCTTGGTGGATTGCTTATTGTACTTGACAACTTTCAAGCCAAATATTGTTTATGCAACTAATTTACTTTCCAGATATATGCATAATCCTAATGAACTACATTACAAAGCTACCAAGAGAATCTTAGGGTATCTTAAATGGTCTATTAATCTTAAAGTCTTGTATCAAAGATCAAAGAAATTAGAATTATATTGATGCATTGATAGTGATTGGAAAGA
Organism: Bruguiera parviflora; assembly: GCA_019804595.1. Lineage (NCBI taxonomy): Eukaryota > Viridiplantae > Streptophyta > Magnoliopsida > Malpighiales > Rhizophoraceae > Bruguiera > Bruguiera parviflora. The sequence goes on from CM034059.1 coordinate 6,441,462, forward strand.
TTCAACAAAAGACATTAAAAAAAAAAATTATGGATATTGCTTTTCTCTTGGAAGTGGTTTCTTTAGTCAAAACTCAAAGAAGCAATCTATCATAACACAATTAACTGTAGAAGTTAAGTATATGGCTACAACATCTGCTGTAACTCAAACTATTTGGCTAAGAAATATGCTAATTGATCTGCAGCCAGGTTCCACTAAACCCATACCTATTTGCTATAACAACCAGTTAACTATTGCAATCTCCAAGAATCTAATAAACCATAGAAAAACCAAGCATTTCAAAATTAAACTCCATTTCATACAAGATGCTCAAAGAGATGGAGTTATTCAATTAATCTTTGGTAAATTAGCAAACCAAATTGCAGACATTTTTACCAAAGCCCTTTCTTTCTAAGGTTAAGTTTGAATCCTTAAGGAACAAGTTTGGAATGCAGTGTTCCAATCCCAAGGAGGAGTGATGCAGACAATGAAGATTGATATTAAACATTAAGCTTGTGGCACAAGTATGCTCAAAATTTGTTTTGATAGTGGTTTTAGTAACCAAGTTGACCTTCAATGCAAACCTTTTAGTTGTATAATTCTCTTAGTTGACTTTTAATTCCTTCATGTATGTATCTAATGGGGCAAGTATGGAACCCCATTTTGTTGTTTTTAGTCCAACAAGTTAAGTCCGGCAAGTAATGAAAACTGGATGTTGCTTGTAATTTTGGATAAAAATCACTTTATAATTATGTAGAGGCCTATAAGTATGGTATTATTGTACTTATGCTTTTCTCACTGTGTAATTACAAGGTATAAAAACTAAATAAAAGATCAAAATTGTAGTTTTTTCTGGTTACAATTCTTCCTTCTTCTACTCAGCTCAAAAGCTCTCTCTGTAAAGTATAAGCTTGCTCTAACTGTCCATGTAACTCCTTAGCCTTGTGCTTGTGTCGGTAGTCCTTGCTATTACAACTTCAATGGCTATGTTGAGTTGCATGTATCTCTGCTCTCGAGCCAGCTCCAGCCCGATGAATACTCATCATTTTCTCAACAAACTCTAATTACTCAAAAATCCAACACAAGGGTAATACAATATTGAAAGAAAATTGAAGACGCCATAATTTGTAAATGCTTAATATTGGGTGTTTCTATAGAGTTGAAATATGGAATTGCTACCTGCCATTTTGCTGTGCGCCATTTGGATTCAACTTCTTAATGGCAACCGCCATCCCGGAGCCGGATTTGGAAGGTGCAAAAGTTATCTTCTATCCATCCTTTGAAGACTTTTCCAAACCCTCCCTCGCCGAGGTAAATTTTCTCCCTCGAAATTCCCAGCTGCTTTCTTCAATTCCAACAAAGTGAACACCTTTAAGTTAAATGCAGCCCTCAGTGTCTGCATGAACAGGTTCTTGTCCCCATTTCCTACAGAGAAGTGACTTTTGGGTGCAGTGTAAACTGATTTTTGCATACAAAGTTAATGAGAACCTACTTTCATAAACATGAAAACTAAACACAAGAAACGAAATTGACCCAGTTAAGTGAGTTATTAAAATTAAAAAAAAAAAGTGAGAAAAATACCTGTGCTGCAGGCACAAGGGAGAGTGGGAGAGCCAGGACTGGCATTTTTGGGTGTGGCAAAGCGACGAGGATGATCATTAAAGGCAGAGGGAAATCTCATGGTTAGGCAATTGCTCATATTGACATGTCTGCGAATTGCGTTGTAGACTTAGAGTCTCCATGTACTTGGATGGACACCAAAGCAGGCCTCTGAGGGAGACAGTGCCGAGCAAGAATAAGGAGAGGAGCCATAGTCTTTGGTCACTGCTTTCTTCTCCTTTCGGTTTCTAGGCATAGCAGACTTCTGTCCATATATTACTTTTTTTTTTTTGTTCTTTTTTTAATTGCTTTCAGTTTGATTCACGTTAACTCTAATTTTTGGAACGGTAATATATTTAATTATTATAATTATTAATTATATAAATTTAATATTTTAATAAATAATCAAAATTAATAATTAATATTTAAAAAATATATATTAAGTAATTATAATAGAATACTATAAATTTTATTTAAAATACATTAAAAATTTTATATTTAATATTATGATTCTCTTTTTTCTTTTTTTTCATAAAATTCAGTTTGATAATTATATATTTTATATTCTATCATTTTTATTCTCTTTATGTAAAAATATGTTTTACTATATTTATATTTATTTTAGTAATTATAATTTTTAGTTGTACATTATAAGTATTTTAAAATTTATTATAATTTTAAAATTATTATTGGTTATAAAGTTATAAAATTAAATAAAAAATTTTTATTTTTAAAAATCTCATTTTTCAAAAAAAAAAACTCAAAATCTCAAAAAAAAAAAAAAAACCACCATTTGCATATTCCCAAATTTCTCATACGTATACACATACACAAGCAAATGAATGGCCACAAACTCGTAAAAAAATAAAAGCGTCCCTCTTCCCACATTGTGAGTTTGAGAAAGGGTCACATGCACACAACAGCCTTGCCATGATTTTTCTGTCAACTTCTACTCTTTACGGCACTTTAAGGAAGGGTCAAAGAATTCTTTTTCTTTTCAGTTGTTTTAGCGGATTGCTTAATGTCCCAGAAGACAAAGTAATGTGAAATTCTTGCATTGATGTTTAGATCAAGAAGGTAAAAAACTTGAAATTAGAAACCAAAAATTTAAAGGAAAAAAAAAACTCTCAATTAGTAGATTGAATTAGACAGCTAAAAAAATTTGAAGGACCAAAAAAACTATTGAATGAAGAATTAGGATCACAGCACGACCATTCCATATTGGTAGGCCACTGAATTTCTGAATTCCACCTTATGTCCCTTTGTAATACAATAAAATACAGAGAAGGAAAATGGGGATGCGAAAACTAACCCCATCAAGCAGTATTCTTTAAGGGCTTGAAACCCGTATAAATGACTTGCGAAGTATGCAGAAAAAGCTAAACCTCTAGCAGCTCCCATGGCTATCTTGAGCCGCAGGTCCCAAGATAAGGATCCAATGGCCGACTTCTCTGTATGATCAAATACAGAATTCAATTTGTTATGCCAATATTAAGTTCTTGTTTGCATTACCATTTTACATCATTTCTTACTTCCAAAAAGATGGTCTTCCAAGCTTCCTTTTGGCATAAATTCGTACACAAGCAGCGGCTCTTCTTCCTCAAAACAAAATCCCAACAACTTAATCAGATTTGGGTGTGAAAGACTTCCCAAAAAGTGCACTTCTGACTGCACCAGCAAAATAACGAATGAAATAGACTTTTATCATGTTATCATTCAAGAAACATTCTCAAGATGTTAAGTTCGAATCCTACTAAATATCATGAGCTTTGTGGGAGTATTCCTCAGTGGGAGTCCAAGACAGTCCACACGTCTTTCATTTTATGGAAGGAATAAAAAATTAAAAAAAAAAAAGAGGATCAAGAAAATGATGAGAATAAAAATGAAGAGCAACTTATACACCAAACGCATTGTACATCTTAATGAAAATTTACATTATGTAGAAATTTGAAGTATAGATTTAGTTGGAGAAGATGATAGTGCAACCATTTCAACTAATGGGCCAATTGCTCAATCGCGTGCCCGATCCCACTGGTCGGGCCCGGATTGGAGCATCACTTATAATTACAACTGCTTACTTATATATATATATATATAAGTGATATTTATATATTTTTTTTTATTTTTGTTTTTTATTCATTGAAAAGTATTACAACTTCCTTTGAAAAGATAAGATATTGAATAATAGGAAAAAGAGAGGACATTTCCAACTTAAGCCCCTTAAAAAAATAGTCAAGTCAATACAATACAATTATAAAGAAATGAAAAATTTTAATTGAGACTTAATTTTTTGAAAAATAGGATTAACCCGTTTCTCTAGCCTTATGCTCTCTCCAAATTTTATCAACAAACCATAACAACGTGATCTGGAACCAGCCTTTTTGATAGCTTGTCATACACTTTCTTGAAAGGCTTCGACCAATAAAATCAATCATAGTCACCGTCGATTTCTTAAATGAATTAGTTTATTACACTCTTTACATTTGAAAATAAATATATGCAGGACTTTTAAGTATTTGGCCAAAATTAAAATTAGTTTGAATTTTACACAATTGTTGAAGTCACAATTGAAAATAAATACATATATTTAAAAATAGTTAAAGTCACAACAAAATAATTTTACAATTCAGCCTTTCTTAACTTTTACAAGAAAATGTTCAAAGTATCAGAAATTCTGGATGGGATGGTCGACATATAAGCGAACCAATACATACAGGTGAGAATTTCTATTTTGGTTTTCCCTTCATTGATTCTATTTGTTCCAGCACCTCCACAACTTCATCCATATGGGGACGGCTTCTGGGATTTTGTTCTAAGCATCTCAAAGTAATTTGTGCTGCTCGTGACATTGCCTTGGATGAATACTGGCCTTCCATCCTTGCATCCAGAATATCCTTCAGCCTTTTTCTATCTGTAAGAATCGGCTTTAACCAATCAGCCAAATATTTCTGCCCGTCTGGACGTCTTGAATCGAATGCCCTTAAACCCGTCATCATTTGAAGTAGCACCACTCCGAACCCATATACATCACTCTTCACAAATATATGACCTGTTTATCATGGCAGAAATGGAAATGGTGAGTTAAATGGTTTGTCATATCCCGTGCTGCATAATAATGCAAATAGGGCTACCCTAATGGACGAGTCTACGGTCCTTACAGTGTTGGAACAAGGTTGTTTAACGTATAATGCTGTTTCTTTGTACTTTACAAAGGAACTATTTTTGCAACTCAAACTCCAGCCATTTGGTCACAAAAGAACAATCTTACCTTTGTGCCAAAGCTGCCCATCACTTGCACGATGGATAAATGCCAAGGTTGATTTGGAAAAAAACATAGACATTTTAGGAATTTTCCACAGCTGTTATTACCAGATGACATGTATTCTGGAGCAATATGACCAGAGGTACTGATCACCCCGGTGAACACATGTGAGCAACCCTCGCCAGGCCCGAGTCTTGGAAAGCCAGAATTTGACAGTTTTGCATTGTAGTTCTGAAACAAAATAAGAATGATATCCAAACTAATGTCAGATTAATCGTGAACTGCAAATTCCTATATGCAATATCCTAATAGGGGTTTAAATTCTCTTTCCTTTCAACTTCTACTCTTTACAGCACATTAAGAAAGGGTGAAATAGTTCTCTTGTCCAATTGTTAGTGGATTGCTTAATGTCCTAAAAGACGGGGATGTAAAATTCTTGCACTGATGTTGAAAACAACAATGTAATTTGTTTTGTTACTAAAGGAAGGGAAAAGAAAAACTTAGAAATTAGAAACCGAAAACAAAAGGGCTTTAAAGAGCAAGAAAACTGCATTAGGAAAAAGAAAAAACTAAAAAACTTACAAGTAGACGAATAATTAGGATCACAACCATACCATTCCAATATGGTATGGCTACAGAAGTTCTGAATTCCATCTTATCTCCCTTTCCAACAGTAAAATATAGAGAAGGAAAATGAGGATGTGAAAACTAACCCTATCAAGCAGTATGCTTGAGGGTGTGAAATCTCTAAAAATGATTTGCAAAGTATGCAGAAAAGCTAAACCTCGAGCAGCTCCAATGGCTATCTTGAGCCGTAACTCCCAAGATAAGGATCCAATGGCAGGTTTCTCTGCATAATCAGTCCAGACTTCAATTTACTGTGCCATAATAAATTATTATTTGCATCACTATTTTCCATCAGTTCTTACTTCTAAAAAGATGGTTTTCCAAGTTTCCTTTTGGCATGAACTCGTAAACAAGGAGCAGCTCCTGATCCTCACAACAAAATCCCAACAACTTAATTAGATTGGGGTGCGATAGCCTTCCCAGAAAAGCCATTGACGACTGCATTGGCAAAGTGAAAAAGGAAACAAGTGTCATCAAAAGAGATAACAGAGTCTTACTTCTGTTTTCACAATTAGCCTGTTAGCGGACAAGTACATTGCACTATTGACTACTAAAGCTAGACAAGTATGAATTGGATTACTGAATTTTAATTGATCATAATCAACTACTTCTACTTCTATTTTTGTCTCAATATCATTTTCTGTCAATCTCTTTTCCACCAAAGAGTGACATGAATAAAGAAACTAAAGTCAGCTCATCAAACATCCTTGGGACTAAATTTAATTATATACATCCCTCTCATATTGATCTATCATCTTCCACCAAATCCACGGGCTTCAAACTCCCAAAGGTAAGAAAACTTTCTTTTTGATTGGAACATGTGAACACAAGAGCATGTGCTTTTACAGAGGAAAGGAAAGAGTTCAATTTTCTTTTCTTTCCCATTCCCCCTCACGGAAAAGTTCTCAGCAGTATTGCTTCAACTGAAGGAGAGCACCACCACTGGCTATGAGTGTGCATACTGCATATTTAATTACTGGTCACACTCATTACAAATCCAGTAAATTGTGGATTATAAAAGTGAAATGAGATGGACCCATTTTGAGAAAATGATTCAAACCCAGTAAAAATACCACCATTTGCTTATTCCCAAATTTCTCATACGTATACACGTACACAAGCAAATGAATGGCCACAAACTCGTAAAAAAATAAAAGCGTCCCTCTTCCCACATTGTGAGTTTGAGAAAGGGTCACATGTACATGTACACAACAGCCTTGCCATGATTTTTACAAAGAGATCACCACCTCAAAATCACGATAAAGTAATCTCACCATTTCGCGCACACGCTTCACAAACTCATCCCAAAAACAATAAGATGCTGGGAGAACAAAAAAAAAAATTGTAAATGCTTAATTCTGGGATTTTTTGGATAGACAAAAATAAACAGAGTTTGGATATAGAATTGCTAACCTGCCATTCAGCATGTCCCTCCAAACTATTTCGGCTAAATCGCTTGATAGCAACCACCATCCCAAAACCAGGTTTAGAAGGTACAAAAGTTCCCGCCTTTAACCACCCTCTGAAGACTCTCCGAAAGACACCCTCACCAAGTAAATATTCATGCTTGAAATTCCCAGTCGCCTTCCTCAAATCCGCAAAAGTAAACACTTTTAAGTTAGCTGCCGCCGCCATATCTTCATTCCATCGACTCATTGTCTCCAAGAAGCGAATTTTGGCTGCAGTGAAAACTGATGATCCAGTGCCCAATTGTACCACCTTTTGTTAAAACATTTATTGCCATCTCTCAAAAAAGACAGAGTCTTTTAAAATGGGTGTTTTCGGGAACAAGAAAACTAAAAGGAAAACAAGAATTTGACAGAAAGATTATGCATTTATATATTACCTGTGCTGGAAGCATCATGAGTGAGAGAACCAGGATCAGCATCATCATCGGGCGATCTTGTTCTTAGGCAATTGCCCATGTTGACTTGTGTGTAGAAACAAAAAGTACGCCTTCGACGTACAAAGAAACCGGGAAGGAGGATAGAAACTATCAGGAAAAGCAGCAGAATTCTGGGTACTGACTATTGTAGTTTTTTTTTTTTCTTCTTTTTTTAAGAAAATATTATTTTTCAATTATTAACTTAACTCTCCAAAAGTGATCGACAAAAGTTTGCACTTTGTAATCGTTTTTCTTTTTTTTTTTTATGATCAACTTGCGCCTTCAATGATAGAATTCGATCCGATGGCTCTCCAACTTCAAAGACTTAGCGGACACTTGAGTTAATTCGAATAATTTATTCTGTAGTAATGCGATCAGTTCATTTTATTCTACCATATGAAATACACAAACAGATTTCCCCATGAACATGGTGTCTTCATATCTATGATTAGTAATACGAACAAGTGATAGAATAATTGCAGTATAATATCTGTATTAATAGAGTGATAATTGTACATAAGACCCTCTTCATAAATTCACCCCAAGTTTATAGTTATTTCTTTTCTACGAAACAACGTAAATGGGTGATAAGCAAATGACATGTTTTTAACATTCCACACGCTATTTGTTAAAAAGTTCGACGGAAAAACTCAGATAGGCAATTAAAGCTATTGATACGTGTGACGGTCATTTCAGTAACTGAGAGAAGGAAAATCAGTACGACTTGTGACAGCTTTCTTGCTGTTTGTTCACACTGTTGTTTCGGCCTTTCGAAGTCGGCAAAACGGTGCGTTGCAACGGACGAAGAACAATTAATTTAATTATTTATATGTGGGAGGAGGTTTTGCGTTTCGTTTTTACGGATATGCCATTGGGCGGGGGGCTTGGGAGAAGGAACTTTTAAGTCTTTTTATCCCCCCTTTTTTGTTTCTCTTCCTAAAATAAGCTCTAAATGCATACAGATATATTCAAACCTTGTGTTTTTTAGATATATATATATATATATTACCAATAAGTTTTTTACAGTACAGTAAAGATCGTAAGAATTCTTAAAAATAGATCTATTATTATTACAAGAATTTAAAAATTTAATTGATAAAAAATTTTACTCTTTAGTATATTATTTGAAATTTATTGTGATAATATTAAAATTTTATATTCACTTAAAATATTTAATATAGTCGGTATAAAATTTTGATCTTTTTTTTTTTGTAATTAATTTAAGGGAATTTATATTTTTAGCACACTCTTTTTAACGTATGCTAGAAAAATATCAAACATGCGAACTAAGTTTAGAGTGTCTTACAATCTACACGTCGATGGGTTTGCTGGATAAGGGCATAAAATGACGGGGCACCCACGTCCTTTTGTGCCATTTCTTGTACATATCTCCCTCCCGAGCGTGATTGAGAACGTGTTCATTTCACCCATGAAAATTCGAAACCGAGTAGCGAGAAAATTGAATAGAGGAAGTCAACTCTTGCTTCCACGTAGCCCGGATCGGGTAGCGACAAGGTCTCGCCCGCAAGATTTTCTGCCCGGCCATCCACAATGTTGTCACCGATACGGTCTTCAGAATTTGAAATACAACATCCACGTATCACTGAGAGGTTCATTTTCTCGATTTATTAGAGGCTATACGGTTCATGGACTACATAAAAAAAAGGTGATAACTTTGATCTTTTTACATAATTTACCTTCTAAGCTATAGTAAAGTATTATAAGATAATTTTAAAATATTCCCCTTTTTTTTCGATTAGAAAAATTCGTGCAATAATGAAATTATTATTATTATTATTATTATGTTATGAGTAATAATTTCAATTTGAGATTTTTATATTTTTAAAAGATTCTCTTTTTTATGAATTTTTTTAATTTAACTTATTTTTTAAGTGATTCAATTTGATTTAATATTAAATATAGATATAAATAAAAATTTAAGTGTAACCCATTTAAAATATATATTAAAAAAAAGAGTAAATAAAATTTTGTGATTTTAAAATGATGTGTTTTATATTTTGCAAAGGAATTAAGTAAATACGATAAACAATGGAGTTTATTTTGCAATGTGAACAGCACCAAAACGTTCACAAGAGTAGGGAGGAAACAACCAGAAGCAACGACCAAGGTAGCCATGATTGATCAAGTTCACGGAGAAATCGGTCCAAGAAAGAACCAAGAAAAGTGATCCATTTATATTTCCATTCCCGAAATCGAACATTCCTCCCATTAAGTCCGTGGAAAATTCTGCAAAATGCCAGTCAGCGCCAACCGCCCCAGTCACAAGGCTCCACACGCAATAAACAGCAGCCAACGCACAAAAAAAAAAAAAAAAAAAAAAAAAAAATCGACACTTCCGACAAGTTTGCAACCGTTGGATTGCAAGTGCGAGAATACCAACGTCGTACGCAATGGTTATGAACTCGTTGTAGAGTGCACGCGCGCCTACAAGAAATTAAACCCATATTTTTGTTCCGCTTACAGACGTCGAATTTAAATAATTGGGAAGATTTTTCGCCCGACCCTCTGGAGTCACTGCATAAAAACCCCAAAGCCCAATTCACTTTTTTTCTCAACAAACCCAAAAAACAAAACCCAAAAAAAAAAAAAACAACTTCGACTGCACATTTCTTCTTCTCAATAAACACACGGCCAATTCTTCCCCAGAAGCCAGAGAAGAAAGTTGCTGACTTCACATCATGGGAAACTACATCTCTTGCGCTTTAGCCAATCCAATGGGGAGGAGCTCAAAGGCATTCAGGGTGATCTTCCCCGGCGGCGAGATCAGGCAATTCCGGGACCCCCTTAAGGCGGCGGAGATCATGTTGGAGTGCCCAAACTTCTTCGTGGCAAACTCACAATCCCTTCACATGGGCCGGAGGTTCTCTCCGCTTAGCGCCGACGATGAGCTGGGTCCCAGCAACGTTTATATTATGTTTCCGATGAAGAGGGTGAATTCTGTTGTTACTGCTGCTGACATGGCCGCGTTCTTCATGGCTGCAAACTCGGCCGCCAAGCGGATCACTGGAGGGAGCAGCAAAGTTGGGGTCTTGCCGGAATCTGGCAGCGAAAACGCGCCGGAATGTTCGCGGGGGAATGAAGGCGGAGAGCCAAGGTTGAGTTTAGAAGGAATTGAGGGGTTCCCAGTGCCGGAATTCAAGTATAGGTTATCTCTGTGTAGGTCAAGAAAGCCCAACTTGGAGACTATAAACGAGGAGCCAGTTCGTTCAAGAGGATAAAAAAAATTTTTTTTTTTCTTTTTTGGGCGGTAGAGATTAAAGAAAAATATTCTTGTGATTATTTTCTCTTTCCTTTTGATATAGTACTTTTGTCGAATGGAGAGATACTTGATGAAAAGATGGCATAAAAATTTCGTGCGGGGAAAAAGAGGAACTCGGGTCTTTTGATTTGGTGGGCAGTCGCCAATACGCATCTTGTGAAAATTGCGAGCATGTATGGTGGTGTTGTTGTGGTTAATTGGAGTGTAATTCATTGGGTTTGTTTAGCGAAAATATTGTGATTCTTGTAGAAGGGTCTGTGCGAGTGTTTTTTCTTACATTAGCCATGAAGTGCAGAGATCTTTTCACGATCACCGATGAGTTTTGCTCTTCTTGACTCTAGAGTCATATGTCTCGAGTTCTAATCCTAGTCTGAACCAATTTACAGGTTAATTAGCCAAACAGAGATCTTTTCAGATATGGCTGCTTCCATGTGACTTGTGTACCTGTCAAAATTTACGGCACAAGGATTTAAAATTCTTCTGTCAGTTGATTGTTCAATTTTTGAATGTTGACATATTCGTGTGCACTTTTGCTCGGATTTCATGCTCGACCAGAGAGGGCTACTACGCTACTACCAGAGGCGTGTGCAAGAGTAATTCCCTTTGTTTACATCGACGATCTAGGCTCCGTCTAAGGCAGCAGGCTTCTCGGACCAATTCTAGAGTGCCACGGGCAGTAAAAAGTATCATAGACTCGTACAGTCTGTTAATATAAGTATTCAAGATGGCAAAATTTAAATAGTCGAGAGTATTTAATATGCAAAATTTAATTAACTATTATTGTGCAAAATACAAATTGGTTTCCACGGCGCACCAACTCGGATCTTGAGTCCGAAAAGGGGTTAGAGGAGACGAACGTTACCTCTTCACTCGACACAAAATCGATAAACTAATTGCTTTAAGTTTTGAGGACACATTATTGTGATTCTTTTTCATATATATTTTTTGATCAACAGTAATATGCTCTTGTTACGATAATAATCATGATTTTATTTCATTTTTTTTTTTCGCTTATTAGACGATTATAATCTTGAAATCTATTACATTAAGGGTAACACCCACTGTACTGGTCAAGGACCCGGCTAAATTCGGGTCTCCCATAACAACTAACATCCAACTAATTTTTGAGTTAAAATAACATTTTATTCGTAAGATCTTCTAAAGATGCATTATTACTCGAAGTCATTGTATGAAAATTGAGAGGCTGAATTGGAAACCTCACAAACATGAATAGTTGAATTATAGACTTAGGCCCATACCCAAGTCTTGGACAAGACCGACTTGCGCTTCGCACATGTGAGCTTGGGCTTGCATCCTAGTTAGAAGTAATCGTAGATTATCCGACGTCGTACCATCGACCTCGTCGGAAACGAAACGTTTCTTATGCGTCCACCTCGTTCTCTTTGGTGGTTTCGTTTGTTTGTCTACTAGTTGTGGTCTGTCTCTGGAGAGAGAGAGAGAGAGAGAGAGAGAGAGAGATGGAGATGAGCAGTGGAAGCCAAGTGAGAGAACAAGAGGAGGAAGAAAGCATATGGGCAAAGGCCGAAAGAGCAGCTGATGATCTCTACACAATCCGTGACACTTACTTCCCGCCAAACCCACTTGACAAAATCTCCAAATTGCAATCTCAATCTGATCTTTCTCTCCATGTTCTCGACTCCATTCCTTCTGGTACCACCGTCTCTCTCCCTCTCTTTTGCCATTTGGGTTCTTAAGGAAGTGAACAAATATGGTAGAAAACTTGTGGAAATGGAATTTTTTTGGAAGTTGCAAGTTGTTTTTTTTTTTTTTTTTTGGTGGAGTTTAAACTTCAGGGTTTGGAACTTGAAAAGGTCCGATATAATTCCGGGGACCCGTTAGTTATCAAGCAATACTTCTGGCATCTATTTGTTGCTTCAATTGTTTGCTTATGCAAATAATGCATTTGCATGTAGTTATGGCGCATGCCTTCAATTCCCATTTTCTGTTCTTTCAAAGTTTGAGTTTATTGAATTTGGGGGTGCTACCGTGCAAGTGAGAGCTAAATTCTTAATTTTGCAAAGCTTTTCACCCCCCCATGATTAGGATTTAAATGATGGTTAATGGCCTTCACCATATGTTAATATCTCATCTTTGTTTCTGTACTACATGAAAATACTTGAATGTCTCTTGCAGAACACAGGCAGTCAAAAGTGCAGCGTTCAATGTATGAATATCTGAAGGGAAAGATACTGGATGTGGTACCTGAATACAGGAAAGAAGCAGAGGACCATCTCTCAAAAGCGGTAAGTCAGTGCATTGTTAGTTGCACGAGTGTGCTTGCTTTAGTGATTGTTCCAAGGTTTGTGGTTTGGAGCTGACTATTTTATGTCTGCTCCAGGTGAAGCTGAATCCTTTAATTGCAGACGCTTGGCTTTGTTTGGGTAACTGCATTTGGAAGAAGGGTGATCTACCCTCAGCGAGGAATACAATTCTTCGTTCTCTAAGCAAGGTTATTGCAACACAACTTTTTTGCCTTTAAGAGATTCATTGGTCATGTGTTGCTGTTGTTAACATTATCATTGCTTTGGCTTTATCTATTAATGGGTATTTCTCTTTATTTACCTGTCGTGTAGGGTCCAAACAAGAGGATTCTTTGTCTATTGTCAATGCTTGAAAGAAGAATGGCCCAAGTTAAGGATTATTACTAGTATTGTTATTTTTGCTTCCTTTGTCCTTGTGGTGTTCTTACATTAAGATTTTACTTTCTTATAAAGATGATTTGAGATGAAAATGATGAAAATTTCTCATTTTCATCTAAATTGGTCTTTTAGGAAGACAAATTTTAATTTAGTTGGAGTTTGTGGTCCGGAATCCTGTCTGTTTAAAATACACTTGACAAGTCAGTTTGTTGACACCAAGTATACTGTGGTTTTGAATGAAGAGAGAAAGCAAAAAGTGTCTGCTTGTAAAACATGCTTTGTCATTTTCTTTGTCCAGCCTTTGTTTTGGTTTCTTTCATGCTGCAAAGAGCCTTTAATGCTTTTTCAGCATCAAAAATGGTTTAGCAAATAAAAAATATGAGTAAACTATATGACAGGCATCACTTTCATTCTTCAAAACTGGAATTTTCTGCTTCAACGTCGTTATCGCGGTAAATAAAGGGTGGCTTCTATAAATTTGGTTGCTAATTTATTAACCATTTAGTGAGCTTATTTGGCCTGAAGCTTAAGTCCAATTAGATTGCTTTAAAGTACTATGTCATATATTTATACACACAGTAACTTTTAAGATTAAGCGGAAGTTTACAGTAAGCACCGTTACCTTTGGTAAAGCACAGAAAAATTAGACTAGCAAAGTAAAAATGGAGCCACGAAACCAGCATGCCAATTCTACACTCATGAAACTAAGACATTAATTTGGACCCTTGACAGGAACAGCTCATCATGCTTACTGTAATTTTCCCTTTATTTAGGTGCTGAGAATCAGGAAGAAATTGTTACCCAAAGCATTCAACATGCCAAAGATGCCATTGCTTTGGACATCAAGGATGGGAACTCCTGGTGTAAGATTTCATATTAAATTCACATGGCATAAACATCTGTTGCAATTTCATGTGCTTTGGACATTCTATATGATGTTTTATAGAAGATACTGCCTTCTTAATGCATCAAAAATATAATTTGTTTGAATGCTTACTTCTCTCAATCATGTTCTTTTGGCCTTATTCTGGTTGCTGAAAATAATACTTTAACCAAAGACTGACAGCTCAAGCATGAACCAAAAGCATTTTCACTGAAATAATCATTCTTTTAATTCATGCTCTTAGAAATTTATAAGGGATACTACCTGGGATATACTGGCTTGGCGTTTCATTCATGGGGAGCAACAAATAGTGCCACCTTTTAAGGAAATATGTGGATTATCAAAGCTCAAAGGTTGTAGGATCATTGACAGTGCTTGTAAAAGCTTAAATTGTTAGGGAGTGGGCCTTCCCACATTTGACCTTGATTTGGCCAAGATCTTGTTATTACACAATGGATTTTTATTTATTATGCAATGCAATTTGGTCAATATCTTGCTTTCTGCTTTTCTTGGCTGTTGAAACCCTTTTTTGTGTAAATGCTCAAAGAAATGCACTTATTCTTTTACCTACATTACATATATTTTTTTTGTTATTTTCCAACTTATTGGCAGACAATCTTGGAAATGCTTTGCTCACAAGTTTTTTTGTCACTGGAGCGTGGGATCACAGCAAGCTTCATCAATCTTTAAAAGCATACCAGCATGCTGTGAGCACAAACTTATTTGTGGTTTTTTGGACTTTTCTAAACTGAGTTGCTTAAGCGGAGATTATCTGTCAATTATGTGTTGCTAACAAGAATTTGGATTGTCTGTGATTCTTTCTTGTAAATGCTTGCTTTTATTCTTTTTTGTCTTTTAAAAAAAGTTCTTGTAGTAACTGCGTTCATTGCTTCAGGAGAAAGATGAAAGAATGAAGTTCAACCCTGACCTATATTATAACTGTGCCACTGTAAGTCTGATTTCGTCCCTTCTTATTTCTTTGTTCTAACTTTTCTGAAAGGTGTCAATGTACCTTGCATGAATGTCTAGTCTTTGTACTTCTTCACACCTTGAGAAAATGAGGCTCTTTTAAGACTCAAGCTTGAGAGTCACTTTTACCTTCTCCATATGAAAATTAAAGACAGCTATGAATCCAACTTGTTTTCTACCATGAGTTTTAAATGCAAGTGGTTAGGTAGAGGCTCTTTCTGTTGATTCAAGAGGCAAGTGCCTTTCAGCTACTGATATATTCTTCAATATCATCTCATGAAATTTCTGTTTTCAGGTAAACAAATATCTGGAAAATTATGAGAGGGCTCTCAGTGGGTTTGAAGCTGCTGCCATAAAGGATCCCAGTCTTAATGCTACTGAGGAGGTCCAAAAGATAGTTCATCTTCTCAATAAGTTAGAGAATATGATGCAGGTAATTGGTTTTATGTTTCTCCATAATTAATTAGTTATATAGACCTAGCGCTGCAGTGTACTATGTTCATGCAGTTTTTCTTTTTTTCTGTTTTTTTTCCTACGGCATGGTTTCATATTTTATAATACTATCGCAGTGAGAACCACAAGGGTAAAATTTTGATGTCATTCATTTGAAAAGGGAATAACTCATTTAACACTATATTCCCTTTTCAAACAAAACAGGTTTTTACTCTGGAAGCAGTTGTTTATCCCTTTATGCTTGCTTTTAAAATATAAACAAGTAAATAGATGAGTAAATGAGTTTTGCTTTTACTTCCATCTGGAATGGTATCAGTTGTACCCATTGCGAGTGATGTGGCTCATTTATATAACGATACAAATGTACAGAGACATCCTAGATCTAAACGACATGCAACTTTGGCATTATCGCTGGCTGCTGTCAATTGTAAGCTGCTGGAATCTTTACTATTTTGAGTTGACAAACCCCTTCAGTTTTCAGTAAGCATATTTCTTCCCATCCTTAAATGGAATTTACTAATTATTTTTGTGCACATCGTTTCTGCAAGTGAATTCCTTGTACAAAACAGCCAGTATAGATCACTTGTCAGAGGGCCTGAACAAAGCAGTAGCAATAGTGGGAAAAGTACTTTTCCTTGTCGAGCATGAGAATGTCACTCCACTGTAAGCACACAGTTGAAACTGACCTCATTGTCCTACATTTGACTAAATCCTATTTAAAGTTCACACTAAGTTGCTCTATTTGTGTTGCTTTTGGACCAACCTTTCTTGACAAGCTATTAGGTTTTTGATGACTCGCAATCTTACTTTTTCTCTTTATATTCCACGCATGGGTGGATTGATGTGCTTGTGCATGCTTTGCCAAGAACGTTTTGACAGATGAATTTGGCATACAATTTTCTTGATGCCTTAGTCAATAGTAGTTTATCACTAATTTAAGAAACTATTTAGCATACAAGTTCCAATCCAACTATTTGTCATAATATGACATTCAGACCAAAGAGTCAAATAATAGCTTTATCACTAATGTAACAAACAATGTGGCATACAAGTTCAACTATTTATCATACTATGAAAGTGGGACAAAAAGGAGTAAAATTGTCGCTAATTTTCTTGTTGCCTTAGCCTTAAGTAGCTTTATCACTAGTGCACGCCAAGTTCTACTCTGTACTAATTTTATTTTTACCGACTTGGTTTACAATTTTCTTGGTGCTTTGTCATTATTAGTTTTATCACTAATGTAAGAAGTTAATTTTTGTGCAATAAAGTTTGGAATTCTAGGTAATGCAATGGCTCCCAGTGGATTTCTTTTTAACTTGCCTTATTTTATGCAGCTACTATTTGGTGTGTGATTCAAATCAAATTTGCTTTGTTCTATCAGTGTACGGCATGCGCAATGATGTGGTAAGAGTTAGCTGCTTGGCTTCTTAATTTTCTCTCTTTGCTGCTTGTACTTTTTTTGGGTTCATTGAAGGGTAGGGTTTTGTGTTGCAGGTTTTCCTTTGTTTGATTCTATGAAAGTCATTCTTAATATTCTTGAGACACTTCAGTTACCTAGGTTTTCATGTATGATAATAAAGGTTAAGTCACTAAACAATACTGTGTCTGCAAGGAAGATTCTTTTCCTTGGGGAGTGCTCTATAAAAGGCTGACAGGTAAGTTTTGACCCAATACCCAGCAAAAGCATGAATGATGAAACATTTTTCAAAGTCTTATCTCACGGGAGGAGCTAGTGAAGTTATGGAAGACATTTAGGCATTTTATGTGTTTTCCCTACTGAATACATCCTTTTCTTCTCCCAGTTAATTGTTCCAGCACGCCCATAACTTTTCTTACCAATATTTACTTTGTTATTGAATTGTTTGTCACTGACCATTCTGTGCTTAAACATGTTCTGAATTCATCAACAACAATCTACTGCCCTTGCCTTTATTTATTTCAACTGCTACAATTCCCAAACCTTCTGCTGGCAGATTAAAGAAGATGATCAGATAACATTATTGCAACCTCGTTACCATTACGTTGATTTTTCTTGGAAGGAAAAGGTACCTGTTCTTGCCACCATCGCAGTTTTCACTTCATTTGTGCCACAGCAAGAAGTATTTTCAAAATTTTGCTTACAGTGTTCTCAATTTTTGTCTGTGTATCAAATTATGCCATTGTAACATTGCGATGATGATTGATCTTGATTACTATCATTTTTTTTTTTGCCCCCTCCTACTGGCCAGCCTTACCAGTTTAAATCAGTTCGTGTAGATTTCATAGAGCAAGTTCTTGTGAATGGAAATGCTCTCGAACCCAGCTGCATGATACGGTCATCAATATATGCACAACATAAACCGTAGCATGATGCTTCGAGTGGTATATTATCGAGTGCTATGTGCTTAAACTACGGTTTTCTTCATCACCTTTGTCAAATTTTTGTGCTTCGTTGTGATGTAAATAGATTAGGAGATGGGAAAAGGAAAAACGTGAGGATACATTTCTGGTTCATTGCCAATGTGAAGTGTCTCAAGGAAAACAGAGAATTGTACATTGTTATGGTTGTTAGTGATTAGTGGGGGTGGGTTACGGGACTTGGGTCGCAACCCCTCGATGCCCTTTATCATAAATATTTTCTCTTCTTCCATTCCGGAAAAACGAGAAATCAATGAAGCCATCCCATCGATGCTGTGATTCTGAATATATGGAGGGATCTAGCACCCTTCGAATTCCAATGCTGAGCAAAGTTGGTTGATTAGGGGGGAAAAAAAAAGGAAATGAATTCTTATATTTGAGCGACAGTCTCCTCCTCAGTGCATAAACGTATGAAGATAAAAGTGTATGTTGGTCCACAAGTTCTCACATTTGCAAAGTTTGGATAAAAGTCAAAATTTAGTCTTATCATTATTTTTATAAAAGGATTATTTATGCGATTTGAATTAATAATTATTAAATTATAAAGTAATAATTTATACCTCTACATAAAGTTGCCAAGATGGTGAAAACACCCGACAAATTTTAACATGATTTAACCGAAAATAGGGTAACCTCTGCCTGCTGGGTTATTATTCTCTGGTTGAATGGCATCCAAAACTGAAGCAGCAAACATGTAAGACAATGCCACTCTTCGCAAGGCTGCTTGCCAATTCCATAATGCTAGATTTTCAGCACGTTGGCGTGGCTGGTTGCTCAAGGTTCCCTCTTTTCCTCTAAGTTACACACCCTTTTTTCCTCCAAACCAAAGTCTATTTGGGGTGGGAATAAGGCGTACGTATTCCTTAACAAAGCTTGACATGGAGAGAATCTCTTTTGACTGCTTCAAACGCATTTTGCTTAGCAGATTTTAGTTGCTGTACTGGACACAATTCAGAAGACAAGGGCAATTTAAAATAGAGAGGTTGGAAGCTCTTGGCAGCCCATTTTTTCTACTTAATCAAGGCTTACTTCCCAAAATCCACCTTGAATATGAGAGCAGTCTTTGATGGGCTTTATCACCAAACATTTTCGAAGTGACTTCGTTGTTTGATAAGTTGCAGACCCCCCTTCACTCTTCTTCAACCCTGATCTACCTTTGTTAAGAGAGAACTCAATAATTTAAATACTATCAAATTTAAATAATTTTTTTGACATTTAATTTTAATATTAACGAATTTAAGACTTAATCCCACGCAACTCAGCAATATCAATCTCCCCATTTATGAAAGTTATTTTAATTATATATATATATAGACAAAATAGGAAAAGATGGTGAGTGGGAAGTTTAATACACAAACCAAGGTTGTGTAGACAAAGTTTAGACCATACCCTTCTGCTTGTAAACACTAACAGTCACACAACGACACGAGAATTTTATGAAAGAAGATATTTGCCAAACTTTACGAGCCAGCCGTATTAAATTTCGAGCAATTCACAGCTAGAGGTTTCCATATTACTCTGGCTACAACTTTCTACCTTTCTTCTCACTTTGACCGCATCAATATTTATGAGGGATTCGTTTACTGAAAACGGCATACCCACAAATCCAAATTTGCTTGGACTCTCACGATGATAAGTCCGCGTGTTATCTCAGTAGGTTATGTGAAGAACAAATTATCGATGAAAATCCATACAGGTAACGTCTACTTTGGTTTCAATATTATTTTTAGTATCATCATGCCCTTAAAATTCTAATTTTAAATCACACCCCCACTTCACTTTCTGTAAATTTCAGTATTTGAGTGTCCGTAGGTACAGACCTAACAAGTTCCAACCTGTATTTCAGGGATAAAAGCTTAAATAATTTTTCACTATGATAAGGAATCAGACAATCTTGCAAAGGGAGAAGAATTATGTATTTATGGAATGTACTCAATACATGTCAGGACTTACAAGCTAGCTGAACATATGCAAACACTTGAACAAGAACCATGAAATTCGGACGCAGATACTGTAAATCAACAAAATGACAGCAATTCACCGTTTTTCAGCAGTTGAAAAAAAAAAGGAAAATTTATGATGCAATTATTACACGACAAATCACAAAATTACATAGAAAAGAAAGAGAAATGGAAAGAAAAATACATAATTATTGCTTATAGTAGCTGCTTTGGTGAGGAGGGTATGGAGCAGTGTAAGGCGGACGAGGAAAAGATCCTGGTTGCTGTCCATGAGGGGCATGGACATTGTAGTATGGGCCTCGCCACCCAGGATATGCAGGCTGGCCATACTCCTGGCTTGTCGGTGGCTGTTGTTGGACCTGTGGAGCAGGGTAAGGAATACCAACTCCAGGGGGAGCCTGGTAAGGAGGTGGCGGTATTGTGTAAGGAGGTGGATTTTGGGCATATCCAGGCATTATTGTTGGCTGATCAGGTGGTTGATAATAAGGTGTTTGGGGCCGAGAATTAGGTACATTGTGAGGTTCTGGCGGAGGCTGCGAAACTGCTCTCTGAGTTTGATGGGGCTGCTGTACTGCAGGATAGTTATAGGAACCTGCATTCTTCCGGTCCTGGAAACTCAGTCCTGCCATTGTTCTCTGTACATCCTCAATCATTTCTCTACACTGTATGTTTCTGGTCATCACAAAATCACTACACTGCTGCTTCATATTGGTGACTGCATCCTGTTTTAACAAACCATAAACAAACGGTATAGCACATCAAATATATCTAACCAGTAACCTGGACATAACATGCTTAATCTAAGTTCATGTGCATCTCATGTGAGCATACTTTAAAAGGTTTAAGCACACAAACAATGGAAGTGACTGCCAAACATTAGTAGTTAAATTATATTTTCAGCAAAATTAAAAAATCCAAAAAAAAGAAGGTTCTATTTTCAGCAATGAGTCCAGGAAGTTGGAATATTAACACAACAGCCATAAGCAATAAACAAGTAAAATTTCACCTGAAGAGTGACATAAAACTTCAGTCCCTCGTTAACGTTCTCCTTTATTTCTCGATATTTTGCTATAGCAGCTTGTATCTGCTTATAACACTTCTCACGAGAAGCTGATACAGACACAAAGATGAATTTACGTAAAGCAAGAGGTTCCTTCATTTGCATCAAGAAGATGCCAAATGAATCACCAAAACAAGAATACACATTTTTTAGATTGAGTCACCTCCATGGAGACAACACCAAAATGACAAGGATTTGATAGTCAAACAACAAAAATGGTAAGAGTTAGATTTTCATACATCCTTCTGACCAAGTGGCTGTGAACCTTTAGGAGTTATCACCAAGACTACAAGATTTATATTCAAAAGGAATCTTCGTTGTCCTAGGTATTAACATAAATTGCACAACTAATTTCCCAATGATGGATTAACTTATTCATGAAGAACACCCTATGATAAGTGTCAACAGGTTTTGAGGAAAGACAAGGTTCAAACTTCTATAATGAAAATAAAAATTCACAAACAAGTTATAAGCCTTTGGATTCTTAATATGCCAGTTTCCTCTTACAACCCCATAAAAAGCCCAAGTTTTGTGGAGCATTAAATTTGGAGAATTTAATCCTTGTATAAGATCCATCCATGAGTTCTATCCTTCTTGTCAAAATTTTGTGTTTCTTTTGTTATCATTTTGCTTTTGCTTTTGCTACCTCCTTTACTTTATTAGTATAATTTGTTTCTCTTTCCCCTCGCTCTCAAACACGACTGAAACCAAAGCCTCAATTTGGGAAACCAAAAACTTCCCACAGCATATGGGATAAAGATGAGAAACAGGTAAAACCAATGCCGGCTGACATAATTGACAAAATCTTGATTGCATTTGCAGGCCAGTTTCAAAGGATTAAAACAATCCATTAGAAAGGCAGACCATTCAATCAGAGGTACATTGGATGTGTAACAAATATAAACACCATAGCACAAATAAAACTCCATGGGTACATTGAATGCAGGGTATTTCAATTCAAGAAAATCAATCTAACAGTAATCAAGTAGCAGGGAGGCAAAGTCTACCTTTATAATCTTCAAGATTAAAGACCGTATAAAACTCTTCATTTTGAGCCTGTGAACATGAAAAAAATTCAGTTTAGTATTAGAAACAACTTACTATGAAAGAGAGAAAAAAAAAAAAAAAAAACCAATAATAGACATGTAATGCAACTGGAAAATCGTGACCATTGTGATAATCCTTGCTGTCATTAAATTCCAAAGATGCAAACCAAGTTGATCAAATAGTGCTTGGCCATTGCAATTCTCTGAATTTTTCTTAAATGGCTGGGCAGGATAGAGACCTTCACCATCTTTAGAGTCCGAGTTCAAGGTAGGGTCCTTACGACACAATCAATAATTCTCTTCATTTTCAATTACTTCTTGCTCTAGCTTTTATCTTACCCAATAAAAAGTCCCACAATAGGAGCTCTGGTAACTAAAGAAGCTGAGTCAATAGGAGCTCTGGTAACTAAGGAGGAGCAATAACTATGTCTAAAGCAAGGGGCTTTCCCATGCTCTTGAAAAATAATTCATCCATTGAACTGAGGGGCTTTTTAGACTCCTTTTGCTTTCAAACAAACAAGAATAACAGCTTCAACAACATGCAGAGAGTCCACAGCTTAATACAAGAGGCTAGCAAAACCTTCTTATAGATAGATATGCAAAATACAGAAAAAGAAATTCAAAAAATTTGTTGGAAAAAGAAGCAGACCAGAATTTGAAACATGGCTGCTCTTGTGCAGCTCAGGTAATTAAAGAAGCTGAGTTAGAAGGGAAGAGAAAGAACTATGTTTAAAGCAAGGGGCTTTCCCATGCTCTTGAAAAAGAATTCATCCATCAAACCAAGGGCTTTTTAGACTCCTTAAGCTTTTAAACAAACAAGAATAACAGCTTCGACAACATTCAGAAAGTCCATAGCATAATAAAAGAGGCTAAAGCAAAACCTTCTTATAGATAGATATGTAAAATACAGAGAAGGCAATTCAAAAATTTGTTGGAAAAAGAAGCAGACCTGAATTTGAAACAATAGCTGCTCTTGTGCCTCAATATTTTGGGTGATTTCCTCACAGATACGGTCATACTTTGCAATCTCTTTCCTGAAGAGATCTTCATACGACCCAGTGGATGTCATTAATTTTGGTAATATATCATCCTGCAACATTCATAATAAAACCCCAAAGATCAGTTGCATATCTGGAAAAGCAGCAGCACTAGGACATGCCATCACAGCTGGATACCAAACAGATTGAGAATTGGGTCATACCATTAAAGTGTGATTCAAATTATAGATCATGAATTGCAATATTACTTGAACATCTTTTTCCCCCTTTCTCTTACCTCAATTATCAAGTGAACCTTCATGCCCCCACCCCGTCCCCCCCCCCCAAAAAAAGGGCAGAAATCAGTTTCTTTAAACCTTTTAATTGCATAAACTCTGAAACAAAATCTATTTTGATTAGTGATGCTTTATATATCTGGCTTACCAATGCTCATACTATAGTTGCAATTTTGCAGTAACATGTATTCACGTTAGGTATCTAATTAAAGACATCACATACAGCTCATGTCCAATAAGTTAAGTCTCTGGCATACTGTCCAAACAGTGAAGATTCTATCCAAATCAACAAATTGTTTTTCTAAAAAGGGCAATAAAGCCAAGACAGCTACAACTTTGTGATGAGAACAGGATGATGATGATACACCATGGAAAAAGAGCTGTCAATGGACAGTGGTACACGGCCACATTAAAATGAGTCTGCCCAATTGAGAAGAATCCATCAAAGCTATGGCTTGAACCTTGCAATATACAAGGAGCCAAGGCATGTGAATCCTTGAAAAGCTAGTTCAAGGATCATGATAGTCTTAATGATGGACCTGTAAGAGAACTTGGCCACATTTTAAGCAAGGAGCTTCACAAATCAATCTAATTCAACATGAAGCTGTATAAAAGTGCCCTATCATGAACTACATCAAGAATAAAACTGCAGACTCATAGACAATGAATATTGTTGCAGTCTTGTATGCAAAACTACCATAACCTTAGAATATTAAAATATTATAGCCGAGAAAAGGGTTGGCATGACTTAAATAAATTACCAAATACCAGCACTAATACACAATCAAGCATACCTTTCTTTTCATGTCTTTGAGCATGTCTTCAAGACCTGCACGTTGAGCACCAAGAATCTCCAATTGCCTCTGCATAGTCGAGAAAGCAAAAAGATCAAGACATGTGCATAGCTAGCACTAAATAAACTTCTAAAACAAAATTATGGATGTTGTTTTGAACAATGCCTGGGTCACATGTTGCAATTTCTATTTCTATCATCCCCTGCATTACACCGCACATAACACCTATATTTCAAGTGTAAATGATGTCATGATCCCTAAACTTTTCACTAAACTTTCATTCGGCCATCTATCTTGACAGAAACCCTGCATGTAAATCCACATGGCCGACAGAAGGTCAAGTGCACCCAGCATAGGGAGCAAAATTATCACTTTCCGCATGATCCATGCATAGAAGCAACAAATTCATAGAAGCAACAAATAAAAAAAGTTGAGGAAAAGAAAACAGAAAAACAAGGATCAAATACTATTGGAGTTTTAGACTTTTGAGAAAGGAGAGTACCAGGCTCTGTTTCAGGCCCCCCACTATTGCATCTTCATTTGCATCCAAAGACATTATTGGCCTAGCCAAAGTTGGAAGTGCAGTTTCAATCTGATTGAGGAAAAATACACATAAACGAGATTCTATAAGGAACATGAATCTAACTAGAAGGTCAACATAACTCAAAAAAGGGCCAATAAAAAGGTGAGGTGAAATGTTACAACAGTAGTTAATCAATGTTTCAATGGATATCATGAGCACAGAATAATTAATCAAACAAATTCATAACATAAAAAAAATAAAAAAATAAAAAAAATGGTTCTCAAACAAGAGCAATTGCTCTTGAAATCATTGTTGTGAAAACTACACTGGATCGGACCAAAAAGCCGGAAACCAGCTGGACCTCCTGTTCAGTTCGGCCATAAAACAGGGAAAAGTTACTGGTCAAAACCATTTTGACCCAAAAAAAACCGGGGAAAAAACAAGATAAAATGGTTCGGTTTGTAGTCTAAACAATTTGCCTTTAAAATAACAAAAAAGAGATAATAATAATTTGACCCCTAAACTGTGTCTGGCTTAAAATTGATTCTTAAATTTATTCAAACTTGAAGTTGACTCAAATTTTATCTAAGTTGCAATTCAGTCATTAAACTTAAATTTTAATATATAAACAAGTCTATCTACAGATTCTTTTTCTCAATAACCTTTGATTTTAACCAGTAAAAATGACATTTAGTCAAAATATATCATGTACAATTGTTATTTTTATTTTTCAATTAATATATATTTATTATTAAGTACACATTCAAACCCCAGTTGAACTAACTCTTGACCATCTTGATTTTTCTAATTCAATGACTAGAGTGGTTAGATTATGACAACAATGATTGAAAGAGAAACTTCAACCAAAGGAAAGGAGCAAAAATGCAGCCAAAATAAAGGTATTCCCCATTAAAGGAATTATTTTAATGGGGAGAACAAATAAACCCTAAAAAAGCTTTTTATATTAGTATTCTTATGCACAGTGCCTTCTTCTTCACTTATCAATTCCAAGAAAATTATTTTGTTGATTATCCTGCAAACCTCAAAATCACTAGTTTGCACATGAATATATAACAAACAGAAGATAAAATGAAAATGGTGTGAAAGACATACTGGTTGACGATCCAAGATAGACATGAGTGCAGAATGATCCCTCACTGATCGCCCTATCCTAGCATCACTTTCTGCAGCTTGTTTTAAGTTAGATGCAAATTTATTTAACCTATCTTGCAAGTTCTTTGTCAAAGTACTGGACTGAGGCCTAGTCCACCTTGTCCCAAATTGGCTTCTAAATTGAGCATCCTCTGTAGCTTCTTTCTGCAAAAGCTCTTCGGTCTGGACAAGCAATTCGTTGTTCACCCTCCTCAAATCCTTGAGTTGCTGTAACTCAGCCTCCAAGCCAGCTGGACCCCCACTTATCTGGACTGCTTCCACATCATCTTTGATGTCTGTTGGGAGAGTAAAATTTCCTTCCAGAGCCAGAATAGAATCAGGCAGATCCATTTCCTTGAGACGTACTCGAGTTAGTTCACTCCCTTGTTGTAGTTTCTCAGCTTGTGTTCTGATAATGTCATCAACCATTTCAGTGTACCTCGAAAGAGCCTTTGCACTGCTGTCTGGAACAAGAATTGCAAATAATTTCTCCTTGCTTGCATCCAGTACCTCAGTCATTGACATTGGCTTCACCAAAGAAAATGCAGGAAGAGGTGGTAAGGAACTAGAGGAAGGAACCCTCATGAGATAAACTCGATCATTTTCCTTCACAGCCCTTTCTAGGTTGCGATTGATATTGGCTTCCAGTTTACTAATGGCATCCAGAAGCTGAGGTGCAGCCCCCTTTGTGTTTTTCTTTGACTCAGTTAATGCACTAATCCCACTCCTCAACCGAGCAATTTCTTCAGCAACTTCTTCTTTCTCGTGCAGCTCCAAACCATACCGATAACAAGCTTCAGCAAAGTATATGGCTGACTTAAGCTGGACATGAGCAATCCAACCCTTGTCAAAGTGATCCTTCAAGGGTGCAACGCTTAGTGCACCAAAAGCCTCCTCATAGTATAGCCCAACCTGTAGCCAGTTCATACCAACCACAATTTGAAAAAGTTAAATCACCACCAAGAAACCAGAAATTACTCTAGAAAACCAGAGTATTTGTCACTAATCAGGAACACATTGCGCAGGCTCAAAGCCAATGAGTTTTTGTCTCCCAAACTAGTAAGTCTACAATCTCCTGATAACTTGGACCTACAAAATTTCATATACTAGCATAGATGAAAATTGGTTTTCCAATGATAAAATGTTCACAAACATCTTACCGAACATAAGGTATAAAAAAATGTTACCAGCAGAACCACCGATAAAATTCCATAAGATTTGCAGCTTTTTACAACTGCAACATTGCAGCAACAGAGTCGTGCTATTCTACCTGAATTCAGGCATGCTCAAAAGCAGCTGGGGCGTTCTCTCGTGGGCCACTCATAGGCAGACAAAATATCATTTTCCATAGCAATAACATATCACTTAGCACTTGACAAGTCAACTACGACATCAAAGCTATCTGAAGTTTTGGCAAACAGTCACTAATGCTACATCACTCATAGCACAGCAGAGACAACATTGATTCAATCAATTTAACCAGTTCTAACACATTCCTGCAGTTACAAACTAATTGCAATAGTCCACAGGCAAAAACACAAAAAGAACCACCACTACAACAACAAAGTCATAATCTTAAATTTAATTAGATTCGGCTATAAAAATCTTTTCTCGTCATTCCGTTATATTATGGACTCAACTAGAGACGAAGGCCAGAAAGGCCACCAACCTGCCTTGAGATCTTGGCACAAACACCAGGGGTACTCCCTTTAGCAATAGTATTCTCAAAAACACACTCCTGGGCCTGCGCCAGCATCAGCCTCTCCAGCATCCCGGCGCACTCCACCGAAACATCCACCGTAGTACTCGTCCCCATCGACGCTTTTGTCGCCGCATTATCCCTCAGATACGCAAACGCCCCTGCGGCAGCAATAAATGCGTGACTCGCCTGCCGCCTGCCCTCCACGGTGGTGCGATCGTACGAAAGCCCAATCTGACTGTGCACAGCCCCCAAATTAAACAGAACGGCAGCCTTCTCCAAATGAATGTTCTGCTGCGAAGCCTTCTGCTTGTGCTTGAACGCGTCGTACCACACAAACATCACCGTATTGACGTGGTTATTGTCGGGGGATATTGGGAATCGGGTCTCGATTAAGCAGAGGGATTTGTAGTAGCTCTGGAGGAGGTCGCGGCGGGCGGTGGAAGCGGACAGGTCGGACTGGCGCTCGAGATCGGAGCGGTACTGCCTGACTGTTTGGAGGTCGTCCTCGAGGTTTTGGGCCTCGCGCTCGGAGTAGACGGCGCAGACATAGTTGCGGAGCGGGCGGTAGAGGTCGAGCGCGGTGGTTTTCTTCTCGTAGATTGCGAGCATGATGTTAGTGCCGCTGCTGGGCGTGGCGGAGGATTGACCGACCATCATCGGCGGTGCCTTTTGGTGGGATATGATGGACTCTCTACCCTTTTACCCTGTTTTCAATGTTTATTTTTTATATCTTTGTTTTTTTTTTTCTTTTTTTTTAATAGTCCTTTTCTTCCTAGCAAAGGAAACTTAGACTGGTGGCTTGAAGTCCACCGTATATAATTATAAAATATTTTACGTGTAATTTATTTCTGGGAAGCTTTAAAAATAAATAAAATAAATAATTTTATTTTTTAATAATAAAATAAAAACTATATATTATACATTAATATTTTTACACAATTTTATAGATACTAAATTTTATTAAATTGATTAAAATTTCATTTTTATTATTAAATTTTTTAATAAATAAATAAATATGTAATTAAATTAACAAACAATATAACATATTAAATAAAATATATAACAAAATTTAAAAATATTTGTATATTTTTATTCTTAATTATATATTTTGTTGAACTAATTTTATGATTTATTATTTTGGGCGGTAGAATTAAAATTTTAATTTTTTATTAAACGAGATCTAATTTTTTTTATTGATATATGATCAATTCATCTGATTATACTTTTTTTTTTTCGTACAATACACTTCAAATACTTTGTTACGTACCAAGAAGGTTCCTTTATAAGTTATGATAGCCCGAGCCGCGTTCTGTCTACAACAGGACAGCATTAAAAGTTTTAAAGAACAGAAAAAGAAAAAAAAAAAAAAGTCCCGTTTCAGTCGTTCGATCCATGCGAATATTAGCGCGTGCGATCACCACAGGCAAAGCCAACGCTGGAGAAATCGGAGCCTTGAGAAGGAGAGGACGGAAATCATCTCTCTCTTCTTTTCTTCCTCTTGATCTCCCGCAAAGGTACAGTCTTTCTCTTGACTAATTGACTAATTTTAATTTTTTTTTTTTTTTTTGGTTGCATATATGGCTGGCTGAATCGCAGATAGCTAAAAACATATAAATTTTCATTATTTTTTCTTTCTTTCTCCCTTTTGTCCCTTTCTGTGTGCTGCTGGTTAGTGGGGTCTGGCTGATTTCTTGATTAGACCCATATACTTCTGGTCATCATCAGACCTACATGCAGATATTGAGCTGGTTTTTTAACAAAAATGGATTGCTAAAAGTTCGTCCAGTTGGTTGAGGAGAAAAAGAAGAGAGCTCGGCAGAAGAAAGAAGCCCCATTAAAATGGGAGCAGCAATTGGAAGCCGCTGCGAAGGCAAGTGCCAATGCTGAATCCAAAGAAAAGCAGCACAAGGCTGCAAAACATAAAAGAAGATATCAGTTGAAATCTGACTCTGGCAGTGATAGTGAAAGCAGTGAAGAGGCTAAGAGAAGAAAACACAAGAAGCAAATGAAGCATGCACATTTCCGATCCTAGTGAAAATGAGTAGAGGAGGGATAAAACATCCAAGAGATGGCCAGAGACTCGCTCTGCAGGCTCAGACTCCTGCTGCATGACAGAAGCTGTCCGTCTTTCCTTTCTTCTTGGCAACTGCGATGCTACAAACTCCAGAAAAAGTTGACGACAAATTAATAAATAAAAAAATAACGTCATGTATCTACAATTCCTACCGTGACTTGCGCCCCTCCAATACACGTATTGACATCGTACAGGATCCTGTTACGTAATCGGCAGGCCTGATACCATAACTTAAGCTGCCAAGAGCAGCCCGACATGGCCAATATCACGTGTCCAACGACGGATGACGACGGAGAGCCAGAGAAGGGAAAAAAAATTGTTAAGCGGCATCTTGAGGCGGCGGTGAGAGTTTGGCTATAAGTTCAAGTGGTGGTGTATCGGTGGTTGATCCTGTTAATGTCGATGATAACAAAGGTTTGTGTCGCAAGTTGCAGTGGTAAGCTGCCAGCGCATTCTGCAGTGGATCAGTGCGAACGGTAAAGAAACACATGATTTACAAGCAAGCACAATGCTAATCCAAAAACAGATTCCCAAGAGATGATTTTGTCAAATTTGTTCTTCTCAAAGGTAGAAGGAGAAAATATACATGTCGGCGTTCCTTTCTTCCCCTTATTAAAATAACAAGAGAAAGGAGTGATCTTAGCAGGACTCTTCCACACTGCCATAACATCAAAAACTGAATTGTTCTGCCAAAAAATAAAAAAAAAGAATCTCCCGTTTGCTGGCATCGCCAACCCCACCTAGATTATTGATTTTCGCACTTGTAAGGATTAAGGGAACAAAAGAAAGGGTGACGAAGGTTGCTTTTAGACTAGGCACTTTCCTTGGCAATTTTCTCAGCCTTAGCAATGACCTCCTCGATGCCTCCGACCATGTAAAATGATTGTTCTGGAAGGTCATCGTATTTTCCATCCAATACTCCCTGCCAAAAACATTAAAAATCAGGGATTGATCAATTCATGATCAGCATCAAACTCTAATGTCACATGAACAGAACAGGTCTCTATGATTTATTTTTTCACATAGTATGCCCCAAAAGCATATAATTGTAGTCGCCTCTAACATCCTCAATTTAATTTGCACTGCACACACATCTAGTCTTGACTCGTAGATCATTTCTGCTATGAAAAAGGTAATGCAAAGTCATTGAGCTAGGGAAAGAGTTTCTGCTAGCAGGCTACTTAAAAAAACAAATTTCACAAAACATGCACCAAAGCAATATGTAAAAGCGTGCTAAAGTGTGAATTTGTAATTGCACATGCGCCCGGAAGAGAGAGGGTACCTGGAAGCTAGTTATGTTCTCTTTCAATTCAACGTACTTGCCAGGGGCACCCGTGAAAACTTCCGCAACATGGAAGGGCTGGCTCATAAACCTCTGAATCTTACGAGCTCTGGCCACTGTCAACTTATCATCCTCACTAAGCTCATCCATTCCCAAAATGGCAATGATATCTTGTAAATTTTTGTAGTTTTGCAGAACCTTCTGCACACCACGAGCAGTATTATAGTGTTCCTCACCCAAAATATGAGGGGCAAGCATACGAGATGTAGAGTCTAGAGGATCCACGGCAGGATAGATACCAAGCTCTGAAATCTGTTCGGTAAAAGGTCATATAAAAGTTGGAAATCATTACTTGAGCTAAATAACTGTCTGGAATTTTCATATACTTCATATAACCATAATCAAACCTGTCGTGACAGCACAGTTGTAGCATCCAAGTGAGCAAAGGTTGTAGCAGGAGCTGGATCTGTCAAGTCATCAGCAGGCACATAAATAGCTTGGACAGAGGTGATGGACCCTTTTTTCGTAGTTGTAATACGTTCCTGAAGACCTCCAAGATCCGTAGACAATGTTGGTTGGTAACCGACAGCAGATGGGATGCGACCAAGCAAGGCAGACACTTCCGAGTTAGCCTACAGAGAAGAAGAGGAGAACAAATAATTTGCAACATTAGTGAATATAAAGCACTAAGCTGGGATGGATGAGTGAAACTCATTGACCTGAAACATTACCTGGGTAAAGCGGAAAATGTTGTCAACAAATAGAAGCACATCCTGTCCTTCAGCATCACGGAAGTGTTCAGCAACAGTTAGCCCAGTGAGACCAACACGGGCACGAGCACCAGGGGGCTCATTCATTTGACCATACACAAGTGCACACTTGCTCTCAGACTGACATAAGGAAAAGAAACAACCACAACATTAGTATTTGAAGTTTTATATTGTAATCATTGAGACAGGAAAAACACATGTGAACTAAAAATTGTATTAACCTGCTTATCTCCTAGCTTAATGACACCACTCTCAATCATTTCCCTATACAAGTCATTACCCTCACGTGTGCGTTCTCCAACACCAGCAAACACAGAGAAACCACCTGATCATACAAGATACACCACTTTAAAAAAATAAAAAAATAAGTCAATGATACTTATTTCAACTGTCAAAAGAGAACAAACCATGAGCTTTGGCAACATTATTGATTAGTTCCATAATAAGGACAGTTTTTCCAACACCAGCACCACCAAACAGCCCAATCTTCCCTCCCTTTTGGTATGGAGCAAGGAGATCAACCACCTGTAATGAAATGGAATAAAAAAAATTTGATTTCCATCTCAGTGTAAGAATTGCCCAACAACATGGTAATGGAAACTTTTGCAAAAGAAGTCATCCTGTTCTTAACAATGAAAGAGCTAAAAGAAACTGCAAATTTTCAACAGTTAATAAAATTATACGAATACACATAGATGTGTGTAGATATGATTACACATCAAATACCTTTATTCCAGTCACAAGAATCTGCTGTTCAGTGGCCTGTTCAACAAAAGATGGAGCTTCCCTATGAATAGGCAAGTAGTGGTCGGTCTCTGATGAGACATTGAGACATAACCATTAGAAATTTTGCACCAAAAGACTGTTCCATCAGCTGATCAAATGATAACAGGTTAAAGATTTCTTACTGAAGTCGCCCTTCTCATCAATGGCCTCCCCAATAACATTCATGATACGTCCAAGAGTAGCTCTTCCCACAGGGACCTGTTAAGCAAACATATATTAAGAAATCAACTTTAAAACATACAACTTTGCCTGGGGAACAAGAAGCCAGAGCACTAGGTATTAAAGAGAAAAGCCATTTAGCTCAACAAACGCCTAGAAAAACCCAGAACATGCTAACAAGCAGTGAGTCAGCAACTGATATCAGGCATCTGATCGGGGAGAGAACATGATTGTCCAACATTTATAATATTGTCCAGCCATCCAGATGCAAGACCAAGTAAGTCAGAAATTAGATTGGTAACAAGCAGGTGACTTTTCGGTATTAATTAATCAGCACTGAACAGCACTTACAAAAAACCTCAAACAAATACACAATCAGCAAAAACCAGTAGTCAAAAAGAAGGAACCAACTTCGTAAAGTAAATTCACATAGAGGAAGAATGCAACATAAACAAGCCTACTATTCATATTATCAAGAAACTCTTTTTCTGAGAGCCAATGAAATCTTTTGGTTATCCATATGAAGTTACTGATTAAAAAAAATATTCAAAATTTTCTTTTCCAATATTTCTCACAACCAAACAGTCAGATCCATCCACACAGAAAATAATCAAAAAAAAGAAAAGAAAACAGAAAAGCCCCAAAATTTCTCACAAAAAAATAAATAAAGAGGAGCGGAGTTAAATAAGCACACTCATCTAAAAGACGCAACCAAACATATAACAGATAATGTTTAAGCGATAAGAGAAATGCACACTTTGATCGGAGATCCGGTGTTTAGCACGCGCTGCCCTCTGACGACACCTTCAGTGCCGTCCATAGCAATAGTCCTAACAGCATTCTCTCCCAAATGCTGAGCCACCTCCAACACCAGCCTGTTCGAGTGGTCAAGCACCTCGAGCGCCGTCAGAATCGGAGGCAAACCCTCCTCGAATCTCACATCCACGACGGCACCAATCACCTGACAGATTTGCCCGATCGCACCTTCCCCGGTATACTCATCAACGATCTTCCCGCCACCTTTCTTCGGCTCTGGCTTTGTCGGGGGAGCTGGAGATGTCGCGCCGGCTGCAGCGGACGTCGCGTACTCTGCCGCGCGCGTTAGGAGATAGCCGTAGGGGGAAGCGCGGCGAGCGACGGACGGAGACGGCGATACCTTGGGGGCAGAGCTTAGGAGCGGCGCAGATCGCCTGGAGGATGATCGGAGAAGAGAGGACAGAAGTCTGCGTGAAGCCATCGGCTAACGCTCCAAACTAGAGAGAGAACGAGAGAAATGTTAGGGTTTCTCAAGACAGAGGGACTGAGCTTACTTTTGTAGTTTAAAGTCAGTAAAACATTATTTACCGTTTTACTGTTACTGTGGATTTCAAATTGGAATATTCCCCCTTTTTTAATTTTTTTATTTGAAAATATCGTCATATATATATATATTAATTACATTAAATAAACGGTTTAATATTTTATTTTTTATAAAACTTTCTCGTTCTAAAAAGTGTCGGAGTGATGGTTTGAGTTAGGCATTTCGTATTTTTTCTGACAAAATTATAATTTTTTTTTATTTTTTACAAAAAAAAATTATCGTCCCTTCTGTGTTAGAGTGGCGGCCTTTTGTGTTTTTCTTGATTTAAAACGGCATCGTTTAGTCCTTCGACGGAATCATTTCTTCGGGGTTATCGGTGGACATTGGGTGACACGTACGTGTTTTGACGGTTCGGATGAGGACACGTGGCAACATGAAGAGGGACGTGGGTCCGAGGAATACTTAAATTTTGAAAAAGTGAAAAGCGATGTCGTTTTAGCGTTGAATGAAGGATAGGACTCTGAAATATCAACGGATTCTGGAAGGCATATGCTGGCGTATTTTGTTTTTTTTTTTTCATCTTTGTTAATTTTCTACACTTTGTTGGAAATTGGAATCTGAATGGGTTTTCTTTCTTCTTTTTTTTTTTTTGTTTTTTTGGGTTTTTTGATGGTGCTGAATGGGTCATATTTGAATTTGACAAAACAAAGTTCGTGAGAAAGAATAGGAGCATATGGAGACGATCCTTTGATCGCAGGAGGAAAATCTCCAGGCATCAATCAATGGAAAAAAATAAAATAAAATAAAATAAAATAATATAATATATATATATATATATATAGTCCAACCACTCAAATGGGAGAGAGAAATCACTAATCATGCTTCCCAATTCCGAAGTGAAGTACAAAGGTAAATTGATTTTTTTTCGGCCTTTTTCATGAAGGTGTTTGGGCTGTGACTAGTAAGCAATGAGCCCTAATTGTTATTTGTTAGGTCTATTTTGAGCCAATTTTGACAGTCTTCACATTGTGCTCTAGCCCATTAGTTGCGTCCTATCAATATATGTTGGTGGGTGCGATAAAAAATAAAAAATTAATAATTAATAATTTAAATTTTTATTTTTAAAATTTTAAATTTTAAGTTTAAAAAATATAAAATTTATAAAAATATTAAAAATTTACTATATTATATAATTTATAATTTAATAAATCTTTTAATAAAAAAAACTTCAATTCAAAATTTTGAAATTTTAAATAAGTTAAAAAAAAAACTTATTATCATGAATAATTAAAAAATATAATTCACCAATACATTAAAACTAGTGCTGCAAATGAACTTAACCATTGGGTTAAGAGTTCGCTGACTCGGTTCAATAAGAGATTGTTTGTTGGGCATCATTCATTTACATAAACGAATCACAAAAGAAAATCCTGCAATTGAAATCCTGGAAGAGACTAGGTGAGATAATATCGACACGAACGCAGTGGAAGCAGGTTGTTCTGCAGCCTCATAGGTAAGCTATCAGACACCATTGTATGGACTTGCATGGGAAAGATTCTTGTGATCCTTGGCCAAGATCCCGCGATTGCAGCCGAAGCTGGAAAATTTATCATGTCTTATTCCTGCACTTTTTGCTAATGCTGTCCTTCGGCCAATCGTCCGACACTATCAGACACAAAGCTTGACCATTCCAATGCTAATAAGCTCTTGCGCGGCCCTTGCTTTACATGTACCACTCTGCTGGGCTCTAGCGTTCAAGACAGGACTAAGTAACCTTGTAGCAGCCGTTTTATTGTGTGTTGCTAATTGGTTGAATGTAGTTTTCCTTTTTCTGCACATGAAGTGGTCTTCTTCCTGTGCCAAAAACGCGGGTCTCCTTTTTCTATGGAAATTTTTCGTGGGTTCAGGGGATTTCTCCGCCTTGCCATTCCTTCTGCACTAATGATCTGGTAAAGTTATTTATACCGTTGCCTTTCTTCCATATTCTTAGTGCAATTTTCTGCGGATGGTATGGTCTGTGATGTTGTATTCGTGTTGATTGCCCTGTAGCTTGGAATGGTGGTCATTTGAGCTGCTTATCTTGCTTTCCGGGCTTCTACCAAATCCAGAGCTTGAAACTTCAGCGCTCTCCGCGTGGTATATTTTCTGTTATTGTTCGAATTGATTTGATCATTGAAGAAAGTACCGTGAGAGAAATGTGAGGCATCAACATGAGCTTTGCAAAAATGCTTAATCAAATGAGAAGTATTTTGCAGACGCGCGCATATCGACACAAGATAAAACACAATGCGACAATGAGACTGCATGGACCATCTAGAGATGCCATTATACACACCATTTCAATCATTCGATATAACATATAGGAAGAGATATATCGTAGCATCTATGTCCATATGCAAAGTCCAGATAATAAAACTCACTCTGATTCATTTTCTGTTCTTCTTTGTAGTCCCACAACCACATCAACACTCTGTGCAATACCATGTGGACTTAGTTTGGCTGTAAGGTCTGCCTCCAAAGCTATTCTCCGTACACATTCAGCATGAGCGTTTGTTCTGATATAAGATAGCTGAAATATCATTCTTTGAAAAACCATTTCTATAGCACTAGAGTGTCAAATGAACTGGGAGCTGGTACCCCACAAGCAGCCCGTCTATCTGCATACACTGTCGTGATATTAACAATCGCAGAGGCGATCATAATAAGTGTAGCAATCTTTGCTAGCCGGCATGTTTTTGGTTACACATTCAGCAATATAAAGGCAGTGGTCGACTATTTCACAAAGATAGCTCCTCTCGTTTGTTTGTCAGTAATAATGGAAAGCTTTCAAGGGACACTTTCAGGTTAGCAATTTAGGCTTCCCTGTCAAGCCGTAAACACTGTGCTCTTTCTTTTTTTCTTTTTCGGGTAGCATTTTTTTACAGTTGATCTTCTGCAGGAATTTCAAGGGGGTGCGGCTGGCAACACATAGGGGCTTATATCAATCTTGCTGCTTCCTACATTTTTGGGATTCCATTTGCGGCCATATTAGCTTTCCTCCTACGTTTAAGAGGGATTGGGTTGTGGACTGGAATTCAAATTGGTCAATTTACACAACTAGTTATGCTCGCTGTTGTTACAAAGTTGACAAATTGGGAAAAGCAGGTATGAATATCATATTTCATCAGCTTAGTCTTTGGTCGTTGCTCATTTTTGTTTTGATTTCTTATCAGGATAGCTTATTTCTTTCAAGTTTCATTATGGGGTGAGTGTTTTCTTTTCTAATGTGTCTGTGAATTCACAGGCAGACGTGGCAAGGGAGAGGATATTAGATGGAACGTCTCCAGCTGACTGATAACGGATAGATGTGAGCTGCCATAGGAAAATAATGAGTCAGAGCCAATATTCTGATGTCAAAGCCAGTTTTCAAATGGAAGCAATGGCTTAAACCAACAATATAAGCAGCTATCTCTCTTTCCTTTGGCCCTTTTTTTTTTTTTTTTTTCGCGTGTGACATAAGCTTGTGTTAACTATTTGACGGTCCAGTTAGGAAGGAAGGCCTCGCAGTGTGTTTGAAGCTGAAATAGAAACAGGCATTCTCCTGAGAGAAAGCTGTGTTTGACCAAAGCCAAAATAATTTATCTGTTGCTGGTAACTGATGTGTCAAACTGCTTCTACCATATGTGGATCCATTTTAGTTATCCTATCAGATTGATAAATAATTAAAGTATTGTTTCAGTGCATGATACTCCTACACACTAGTTTGAAAAAAAAGTTAGATCACATCTTTGTTTTGACAAAGATTTTTTCCGCTGAATGCCAAATAATTGAAGAAAGAATTCTACCTTCTATTTTATTTTATCATGATCATACATATCATATAAGTGAACAGAGAGGACATACCTGAGGTTCAACCTCAGTTACACATCAGTCCACCCGGGAGTGTTAACACCACCAACCAGTGGACATTGTTTCAATGGTAAAACCAAGAAGAAGTCAGGTTTCAGGTAACTGAATATCAAGTAAAATGCAAGTACCAGAACATGAGACTATTTTAAAATTTAACTGAAAAAAATTGGTTATTCTAACGCACGCCTCACCTCTCCATCCAATTTATGTCATTCCGTTTGTATTGGTAGAAGCCAGGAAAGGTTAAATTTCTTGCGTTTAAAAAAAAAAGCAAAAAAACACACACACGTACACGCACATGCACAAAGCTAAATTTTTCTAACAATTTGGATAGCTAATGTAATTCGTTTCTAAACCCATTAATATGTGGATTACAGATATATTATTATTTTATAATTTAAGATGTAAAATACCCAGTGATCTTAGACTTTTAGAAAACTAACAACGACGTCGTATTAAACTGAAGTTTTCCTTCTCATGCTGAGTAGAGCCCCCCCCTCTAAAACCCCAACAATAGCTAAAGCCTCACGCTTCATAGAGAGAGAGAAATGGGAAAAGCAGAGAAAGAGCGACTGAACCAAACTCTGAATTGTCATCTAAGCAACATCCATGAGACCTTACAGGTTCAATCCTCCTCACTAGATATTGGGTAACCTTTGAATTTTGGATTCAAAATTGATGTGGGTTTTTTTTTTTTTTTTTAATTATTATTGTTATTCGTGTTTGAGTAGGTGTTGGAACAGACACCACCATCATCGTCGACGAATAGAGGGAGCTGGGAGGAGGTTCTGAAGATGGGTGAACAAGTTTCCAAGCAAGCTACTATTGGTACTGTGTGTTCTGCTTTCAAGATTCCATCTTTAATTGTTTGCTTTCATTATGCCGTCTCGTGATAATTTTTCTTTAGTGGGTTTATGTTGAATTCACCTGTTGACTTGGGCATCCCACTTCAATAGCCTTTTGCCATTTCCCAATGTTGATATCACAAAATGAGATAAAAGGGGAAACTAAAAACACCTAAATGAAATCTAAACCTCTATTCTTGCGGCCAATGCATTTCTTTTCTATGTTAATTTAAGACTCAGTTTTCTAGTGTATGCTCATATGTGGAATCTCAATGCTATTTGATATGATACCGATGTCTAGCATGTGAATGGGATGTTTAATCTGTAGCTACGGGATTGTCAAGAAACCAGTCAACCCAACAGTTTAAGTTGCTAGGTGAGGCTTAAGAATATATTTCATAGTAAATTCTAACACATC
Source organism: Bruguiera parviflora (assembly GCA_019804595.1). Classification (NCBI taxonomy): domain Eukaryota; kingdom Viridiplantae; phylum Streptophyta; class Magnoliopsida; order Malpighiales; family Rhizophoraceae; genus Bruguiera; species Bruguiera parviflora. The sequence goes on from CM034059.1 coordinate 6,480,489, forward strand.
TCCTCACTCAGAAGCCCAAAGCGTGAACAAAACATAAACCCTCCTTGCTTGCTGAAATTCATGGTTAATAGAAGAATGAGGTTTAGCATGATTTGAACTCTTAATACCTTGTTAAAAAACCATTCAAGCTTTTGGGTTGAAGGGGTCCTTGACAATGATTTCGAATTTTGTGAAAGAAAGTCATGAGAATTAGTATCATCTCTTAATAATAGTCAAACTGTTTCCTGCATATTCATTTTTAATTATGGTCAAATTTTTCATAAGGATGTAAACATATATTGGGTTATTCAAGCACCTTATATTGTCTTCATTACCATGCAGTGGGAATGCTTTGGACCGGGGAAACACCACAAGTAAAAGCAATCGAGGAAAACATGGAAGCGTACTTCAATGCACTGCAGGGTCTCCTTCTGATTTCTCACGGAAGCAGAGTGGTTGCAGGACCAACTCTTTCTTCTGGCATCCATGCATCTTTGGGGAAAGTGGTTGATAGCAGCTTTAAATTGATGATGGAAACAGTCTCTTCATATGGTATGCTATTTTGCTCACATCCGTTCGTGTGCCTAGCTACTCACTCAACAGTGCTCTATATTTACACAAAAACCCACACCAGTTGTACAATAGAATGCATTTGCAGATCAATTGGTTGCAATGTCTTAGAAATCACTGCATATTCCTATTTTCTATAGAACCACATCTTTTGATGCAGAAATTGCTTTTTGAGTGTTGGGAGTGGCGGCAGATTTGGGTGTTTTATCTAGTATGCCTTTCAACAGTGAGCCTGAATTGGATTTAATCACTTGATGAGACATGGTTCGATGATGCAGTTTGGAATTAATGCCAAAGTTTCACCTGTAGCCCGTGGCTATTATGGACTTTCATTTGTAGCTCAAGCAAGCTGAATTTTTCTTCATCATATTGGAGATGGGCTTATCAATGTTGTTTATGCATGGTTTATTTCCATCATTATAGAGTCTGTCTGTACTTTCCTTTCAAGGATCACTTGATCTGTGCCCTTGTATGCTGCTCGGTATTGATTCTAGGTTTTTTAATCTCTAATTTGTACAAGCAGGATCTCGCAACAAAGACTTCAAACTCACTGTCCCACAGTTGGTCGGTATGGTATGGGAGGCGTGCTCTGCTCTTAAAAAGACTCCTTCCACAAATGTCACAGCAATTGGGCGAGCAATGACGCAAGTTGCTGTTTCAGTGAAGGATGTTCTCCGTGAGATGAAAGAGCTCAAGCCAAGTTCCTCTAATCAGACAGATGAAGCTACTGATGCTTCTTTTGAAGATAGCACACTTCAGGACAATGACAATCTAAACGAAGATGATCTCGGCAATGACTTGTCGGATGAAGAGATGAAGACTGTTCAATCAGCAATTGGAGTTGTGTCTGAGACAATTGTGGTAATCAGGGAACTTATCCGCGCCATCACAGGTTTGCTCAGGCAGGAAAAACCTGTTGACAATTTTGTGCATTCCTTGGAGAAGCTATTGAAGCTATGTCAGGACATGGGAGTCCTAATTGATGAGATCGGAGCTTCACTTTATCCTCCACAAGAAATTTCAGCCATAAGAGCAGCTTCGGAGAAAATGTCGAGTATGGTTAGCGGAATGCAATTGGAGGTAGAAAATCTCAACTGCTCTTCAGAAGCATTCCTCCAGGCTTGTGGCAGTTTGAGGAGCTCAATAAAACAAATGGAACCTGAACTAGAGTGCTCTGCTTCAACTGACGTGGTCGACAAAATGCAAAATCTTGTTGTAGACAAATTGAGAGATTGAGTTGAGGGGTTTTCCGGAGCTCTTCCGTTAATTGTCATGGGATATTGCTTTGCCAAATACATGTTTTGTATATTTTACGATAAATCCTCCAGGTTTAGTCTTCATCTGATTCATCTTCATAATCTCTTCAGGATTGTACAGCTCAAGCTGACTCGATGGAAGACAGGCTGAGCATACGAATATGTAACCTCATACATTAAGAAGACATAACCAGCGAATCAAAGATCAGGGCTTGACTGGTAGTGACCCCCTGAATGGATCTAATATTTGTCCTGTTAGCAGCAAGGTTTTCATGGTGAATAGGCCTAATATTTATTCCATTCCATTAATAGGTTTGGTTCCCATGTTTGGGAAGAAAAGACCCATTTGAGATAATTTTAAATGGTTCATTTTTATTTGAAGTATGTTTGTGCGGTTACACATAAAAAATAATATAAGAATGATTAAAATAATAATACGATAATTTTATTGTATTTAATTTTATTTATTTATAAAATATAATTAATTTATATTCGAGTTTCTCTACAATTTTTATGTTTTCCCAAAGCGACGTCGTTTCCCAATCCTTTCACTCGAAACCCCTCCGTATAAATACTTCGCCGAACCTACACAGTAGTTGATCTTTCCCGCCATTTTTGACGGTAAATATCCCTAATCTAAAGTTGATAATTGAAAAAAAGAAAAAAAAAAAAAGGAGCAAATTGGCCAAGAAATGGGACACGAAAATCGAGGAGAAAAGGCTCAAGCGCTCCTCAGGAGCAGATTCTGCGATACCAGTTTCATCTTCAGGCCTCTGTCTGACCTGCCCGATAGTAACTACAGGTGCGTTTGTTTGTTTGTTTGTTTGTTCGTTTCTCGAGAAAATCCACTCAGAAACTCAATCTTCAACCGCGGCTTCCGTTTCCATTTATCTCTCTCTCGATCGATCGATCTCTTTTTCGGCGTTTTTTGCAGCAAGTTGAAGTTTATAATATCGAGCTCAATCGCGGAAGCCTGCAACAACTCGATTCTGCTTCTCGGACCCCGCGGTTCTGGAAAAATCGCTGTCTGTTTCCTTCTTTTATTTATTTATAATCTTTTATTCCTTTTTTTTTTTTCAAGTTAATTTTTAAAAGAAAATTTATGATTTTTTTTTAAAATTTTTTTCCTTTTTATGTGGATGCTGCATTTTAGGTGTTGGAGCTTATCCTCAACGATTTATTGGAAGAGCATGCTGATATGATATCAGTAGTATGTACATTGCCAGAATTCATATCCTCTTTTTCCCCGTTTGTTTTTGTCCTTTCACTTGACCGTGACTTTGTCTTGTCAAAGCCATAAATGAATAGTCGATGAGATAATTAAAAAGAAGTTCGGATTGAATTTGTTATGTTAATATGGTAGATCACACGCTATGCTGATTGTTTTGACCCATTATAATCACTTGCATTGACAATTGGTTTGCAGATCAGATTGAATGGGCTATTGCACAGTGAAGACAATTGTGCCTTCAAGGTTGTATTTCCTTTGTCTAAATGGCATTTCTATGCATACATGAGAAGATGCGTTGTGGTTTAATTTGTTGGCTAAATATGGCAGACTGGAGTAGGATCTTATATTATGACTTTCGCCGTCCTATATTTACTTTATAAGGAATTGGCCCTTATGATTGTGCAAAAAAATAGCTATTTTGTAGATCAATAATAACCCATGAGTGATCAAGCTGATAGTTCACTATAATGCATGCTATGGCATCAAAAGGTGATGAATTGCTACACAGAACCTTATTAATGAAAACTTAAGTTTGCAAAAGGATTTATGTGTTTCTGAGGGAATAGAAACTAGTTTTGAGTAGAACATGTGTGGCACATGTTGCTTATGCATTGATATAAGCAGCAGTTTTGTTGTCAATACTGATGCAATTTATAGGATTCTCTGTCAACTCAATGATGCGTCACATGTAGGAAGTCAAAATTTAACTAATGCTTTAAGGGGAAGTAAATGGGGCTCCACTATAAGCTAGTGCCGAAAAAACAACTGTATTCAATGGATACATTGGAGCATTAACTGACGACAGCCCGGGGGTCATACACCCTGCAAAGTGCATCCCAGCATTGTTGAATGTTAATGGTCACATTAACATTAGATAATTGTGTGTACATTTCATTTAACCATATCGATGCACACGCTTCGAATGAAAGAAGCCTCTTGTTGGCATCTTTTTTGGATTTATGGATTCTATAAGCAAATCTATCTTTACAAGTTTTCTCAAAGCTCTTTTGGTTGGAAACACAGTCAGTTGTGCCTTTTTTAATATTTCTTTGGATGTTTGCAATGCTTACTGGTCTTCAGGAAATTGCTAGACAGCTTTGCTTGGAGTACGACTTGTTATTCTCAAAAATGGTATTGCATAAATTTATTTGATTTCAGCATGGTGAACTTGTAAAATAAGTATCTGTATTTTTGATCCCTAGATTATTCTTGTAGGCGTCGTATGATGATAATTCCCAGTTCATGATAGCAATGTTGCAGTGAGTTTTCGTGCCCTCACCCTTAGTATTGTGTAGCTCATGCCAAATTATTGTAGATTTGAATTATTGATTGTCTCTGTTTGGCCAGGGAATGTGGATTAGCTCATAAAACAATAATTTTCATACTTGATGAGTTTGACATATTTGCTCAGGTAAGACTGCTCAAGCTTGGAGGTTTGACATCTGAAGTTCTACTTATGATTGCACATTGCATTCGATGATATTCCATGCATTAGTTATTATGGGTATTAAGGTCCATGCACTTTAAATAAGTGCCATTCAGGCTTCAATACTGTGAATTGTTATACAGACAGTTTTGATTGCTTGGTTGTTTGTAGGGGAAACAGCGGCTACTATATAGTTTGATGGATGCAATGCAAAGTGTAACATCACAAGCTGTTGTCATTGGTGTGAGTTCCCGACTGGTATGTCTGTTTCTTGTTTCACACATTGTTGTCATCCTTCTTCCTCTCTCCCACGTGGCCACCCCCCATTGCAAGATAAAAGAAAAAAGCTTTCTTTATTTATTTTTTTTCATAGGTAGCATGGAACCATGTATTAAGAAACTAATCTCTACTTTCAGCACTTAAATTTCAAATTTGGCATTTCATCCAAACACTGGTAAAGTCAACTCAAAAACTTGGCTAGAATTGAAAAAGAAGAAGAGCTTCAGAATCATTAATTAAACCTTAATGATCAAGCTATATCTGCAGGATGCTGATCAGCTTTTGGAAAAAAGAGTAAGATCTCGTTTTTCGAATAGAAAGCTTTTATTTCTTCCACCATCTAAAGAAGATATTCAGAGGTAAATCCTATAGCTTGGGGAGAGCTACAGGGGCATTGTCTAATGGTGAGATCTAAATTTATTGCATTCTTGCTATCCAGATTGTTGGAGCATGTCCTATCTTTGCCAATGGATACAAGCCTTCCTCATGACTATGCTGCTCAATTTAATAGAAAGCTCCAAGTATCCTTTATTTGACTGATTGTATTGTATTAGAAAGCTATCCAATGTAAGTTTTTCAGAATTTTTGTGTTCATATCACTGCATGCATTTACTCAAATACATCGTTACACCTTTTCATGCCATTCCCTTGGATAGGGGTTTTCTGAGAACATTTTCTAAGAAGTTTCAAATGGCCACTAGAATTTTTTGTGATGACTTTCTTCTGATATATGAACAGTTGGACAATATTTTGAGGTGAATATCCTATTTTCAGTGGTCCCATTTATAAGATTTGAATACCAGTGCATACTAATCTGCAAGTTTTTTTTTTTTTTTTTAACAGGCGACACTGGAAACATTGCACAATGAATCAGTAGAAGTAGGATATGCATGAATTTCTAACATTCAAGCTATTTTTGCCCCTTTTTAAGATTAGTAAGGAAGACCTTGACATTTGACAGAAAATTTTAGCTGATGAGAGATTCAAGGAGATCATTAATGCTTATCTGGATGCAAATTGTACCATCAACCATCTACTGAGGTTTTTGTAAGTCTATTTCTTGCGTCTGGAAGGATAAAATGTTTGACAGAATTTTTCTTGAGACCATCGCATGGGTACTCTTCTGAGGTTGCTATTTGATGCTAGATTTATTGCTGTCTCTTACATGGATCTCAAATCTGGCTTCCTATCACTTGAGAATTTCAAAATTGCACTTTCAAGTATCCAAAGGCAGCCAAAACAGGAATGCATAAAAGGTCTGATGATTTAGGCTTGATTTCTTGATGTATTATGTTGTTTCATGATATCTGCACTAATCTCTCTTTCTCTCTCTGTTATGGGGTGTCTGACATCCTGGAGCACTTTCAACTTGTTGAAGCAGATTGCTCCATTCTAGAGCTCTACATCCTTGTATGCATGAAGAGATTGGAAGTGAAGGAGCAAAACTCATATAACTTCAGTTTAATAATGCAAGGTCACATTTTAGAGATTTTTCTTTTAAAAATATTCTATTTAAATAACAGTCATTAGATCCTACAATTTTTAACATGTTAATGTGGCAGAGTACAAAAGGATCCATGATTCGTTCCAGACATCAGATTATTATGCACGAAATGTATGCTTACGGGTATGTATGTCTCTCAGTGAGACCAGCATTTGAAGCACAGAATTAACATGGCAATGGGTTCAAATGAGAACCCTACCAGTCTGTCTGCTGCCATGTTTGATGATGTTCTCACTTTCTTTCGCAGGCATTTGAACGCCTCTTAGAACGCAAATTAGTTTGTTTCACAGACAACAGAAGTTACACTCACTCAGTTGAATTCCGCCCCGTGAAGATTTTGATCTCATTTGCTGAACTACAAGAAGGGCTGAAATCACATAGGTCCTGTCCTGTAAGTTAATGACTACAATACACTCAACATGTGAATGCATGATCTGGATTCATTAACATGTTTTAATCTTAATGAGATTTGCACATGCTTCTACGTAATTTTGACCCAAGAGTTTCTTCCTAGAAGTCCGAAGTCATTGCTTTCTAATTTTTTGCATCTCCGCATCCAGATGTGATTGATTGCATGATTGTAAACTGTGTTGGCAGGCCATTCTTCAGAAATTATTGGATCGTTGAAGTCTCAGATGCACTAAAATAGCTTCAATGGCTTATTAGCTTCTAGCTTCTTGTGTTTGGTTACAGAAATTACCAGTATGCTTCCTAGAGCACTTTCTTTTTCTTCTTTTTTTAAAAAAATTTTTGGTCAGTAGACAAAGGGATTGTGGAGAGCAACTTTCTGAAACTTACAATTAATGAACTACCTATGTTGGTTAAGAATTATAAATTAACTGTGCCACCACTGTCATACTAATGATTGCATGTATTATCTCATGGTCAGTTTTCTCCCGGTAGATCATTGGTCGGCCATGGTTTTTATGTTAACAAGAATAAAATTAGCAGATATGTTTGATGTTCACCGGTAGTTGATGCGACGCCAATAAGTCTGGTGTACTTAAATCGACATGATTTTTCACGAGAGTTTGATGTGAAACACAAAAATGTGTCGTGTTGCACAATCAAAATCGCTACTTGAATATTTATAAATCATTAGACGTGTGATCAAACTCGACAAATTCTGTGTCAAGGGAGGGCTAGCAATAAGATTGTGAGATCGTGCCCTCTGAAAAAGCATTCTTTCCCTGTCTCGATGTCATCAGGAACAGCCAACATTTGTCGTAGCCAACCATTTGTTATTGCTATTAGCCTTATTGACTGAACTTTAGCGCTCCTGATTACCAAAAAATGAAAAAGGAGAGAGAGGAAACAAAGGCATAAAATTACTGGTAATTCCATCGGAACCTGGAATCGTGCCAGCTACCTATCAAGAAAAGAACGTTGAAAACATGCAGGTTATCTTCTTTGGCTGGCTAAGAAGATCGAACATTGCTTTAGTGAAAAACTGTGATCCATAAACCTAGGAGGATAAGAATTTACAATTCTAAGTAATAGGGCCTTTACAACGCTCATTAATACCCATAAAAACACTCAAGGAATCAAAGAATGATGTACCAAAATAGTAAAGTCATCGCCTCTTTCTCTGCAAACTTAGGTGTATTTGCCACGACCAAACAATCAAGAACACCACAATAGCAACTCCAACAGATGTCCAGAAGATGACCAACCACACGGGCATTGAATTAGGATAAAGACCTTGAGGAAGCCAGACATCAAAGCCGTTGCATTAGAATTGCTCATTGTCAAAACAGAATCGGTCAGCATGATGAATATATGATTAACAAATGACAAATTAGAAAAGTATACCATGTCCAAATTTGATACAAATGAGAAGTTCAATAATGCAAATGGCGAGGGAAAGCCAGCAAAAAGCCCCTACTTTTTTCACTGGTTTCCTGCAATAATTGACAGTTTATACAAGAAACCTTTTAGCCATGTGCAATCCCAAACAGGGTACAAATCAACTGAAAATTTTCAATGGGTAGAGAGGGTACCTGTCCTGGAGATATGAATTGTACTCGCGAAAGGTTGGGATGGCAATTAGCCACCACAAAATCAGCCTATAAATTACCACAGGGTTTCGAGGAGGAACCCAAAGACAATATTTGAGAAAAAATGTGTTCAGCTCTACTGTCAGGAAGATGATGCAAAGACTGAGAACTTGAATAAATCGCCATGGACCAAGCATAGGATGCCACTCATCTTTGTCCCACTGCGCTGGTGTAAATTGTCCAAGTGTTCGTTTGACCTAAGAAAAGCAGCACAATGTCAGTAATCAACAGCCTGGAGAAGAACTATGACAGAAACTGGCAGTGAAAAGAGAGATAAGTCCTCGCTGCATCAGCATAATACTAGCTTATGCAGAGAGATCTGTTGCAGTTCAGATACAAGGAAGTCAAAAATAAATGCAACAGAACATTGTTTATGTTCCGTATTTAATTTATTGATAATTAAAA